>VDFB02049217.1:131191254-131318804 GCA_007258455.2 Sequoia sempervirens | reverse complement strand
TATATACATATATATATATGTATATAAATATATATATGTATATGTATATATGTATGTATATGTATACATGTATATATATATGTGTACATGTTTATATGTATATATATGCATGTTTTACATACATATTTTGCATAAATTATTAATTTATTGTTCATGCCATTCAATCTCTGCTTATTGTTGCTCTCAATAGCAGGTTGGAGGGTTTTAGCACTAATGTGTTGCAAAATGTATGAGAAAGTATATTGATTAAATTGCATTGTCGAAAGAGCCATTTTGAGCAGTAAGAGATATTAGAAAGAATAACACCCAATAGGCACCAAACTAATTTAATTGAAGAACAAGCAAAGCATACATCTAATTAGTAAATGTATCTATGCATATGCAATGCATTTTTGTTGGTAAAAATGAATATCATGAAGCCTATTGGTATAAGACATATAACATGTTCTATACAAGGGAAAAAGCCACAACAATTAACACTTTATTATAAGTAGCTTCATACATTCAATGGGAAAATAAATGCACAAAACATATTGGTGCACGACAAGCAAATCTATTAAACAATTGTAAGGAATCTTAGAAAAACACTTAAGAGATAGACATAACTAACAATTGAACAAGAGAAGAATATTGTGGAAAAACATTGACAATAGAAGAGACCAATAACCTATACAAAATGCTATCAGACCAACACCACAATGGTTGTTTCAACAATGGAACTTAATCAAAGTATACTTAGCCACACTACAACATTCAATATTCCTTTTACTTTGGCCACCTGCATTTGGTGTGCCTACCGCTTACACATAAAAATAGGGGGATCCATTAACTCTCAAGAAAACAAACACTTACCATTTAGTTTTTGTGTATCTAGGACACCAACTCTAATACCACCAACACAGGTAATCACCAAGACCCACACCAGTAGCAAAAAATTGATGGGAACATTGTTAGTAGGTATGTCTCCCATCTGAAAAAATCCAATTCATAGCTGGGTTGACAGAAATATCATTGGGGACCTCAAACACATAGCCTGCTAATTCAGGCAGTTTCGACACTACCTATGATTTTTGAATCTTTTCCTTATAGTTTTTTACAATTTCCCTATTTTATCTATGATATTTAGTATAGACTCCATGTATGAAGCATGGCAGCTCCAACGCCTCCAGCCTAGACAATTACCAAGGTCCATATCGCCACAAAATAACTTGGTCAAAGACCTATTTGGGTATTTTTCATAAATATTATGTTTATAATATATAATGCCAAACAATGTAGCTCCTATTTTAATCAATATAACGCCAAATATGCATAGATAACCAAAATAATATAACATAAGGAAAAAAAATTACTAACCATAACCTTATTTTTTTATGTTCAAAACAAAGAAGATTTAACTACAATTACCTCTATGGTAATGGGTATAAAGCCAAAGATGCACAACTATAACTACAAACAATAAACAAGGGCCACAAAAATTACTGACCCCAACCATATTTATTTTATGAAAGAAACAAGATTTAACTACAATTTCCCCAAAGCCACATTAAATAAAGCTCCTAAAGCCAATACGTAGAAATAATCTATGACAAATGAGAACAACCCCACACACTTCATTGAAAATTTGAGCTACATCACCTAGCACTAAATATTATAGACAAATAGACAAATTATAAATGAGGCATTAGAATAACACTCAACTAAAAATTAGTAACCCTAACCATATTTGTTTTATGAAAGAAAAAAGATTTAACTACAATTTCTCCACCCGCAAAGAGCGATAATCTCTTTGAAGTCTCCAAAATGGGTATAACACAAAAGATAGAAATATATAACAAGAAGACATTAACAATAAATTAATCATCTATGCAAAACACCCATGTAAAATTAGTATAACCCCACAAGCTTCATTGAAAAATCAAGCTACATCACCTGACACCAAATATTATACACAAATAGAGAAATTGTAAAAGAGCTATTAGAATAATACTAAACAACCACAAACTAATTTTATCTCCAATATGTTAATGGTTTCATACAACCCTAAACCCTACACAGAGATAACTACAATTCCTCCTATGGTAATGGCTGCAACACCAAAGATACACACAGCTAATGAAAACAATAGACCAACAATGAAAGAAAGAAGAATTAATTGCAATTGCTCCTATGGTAACAGGTATAAAGCCAAAGATGCACAACCATAACTACAAAAAATAAACAAGGGCCACAAAAATTACTGACCCCAACCATATTTTTTTAATGATAGAAAGAAGATTTAACTACAATTTCCCCAAAGCTCCTAAACCCAATACATAGCAATATTTTTTGCAAAATGAGTACAACCACACACACTTCATTAAAAATTCAAGCTACATCACCTAGCACTAAATATTATAGAAAAATAGAGAAATTGTAAAGGAGGTATTAGAATAACACTCAGCAACCAAAAATTAGTAACCCTAACCATATTTGTTTTGAAAGAAGATTTAACTATAATTTCTCCACCCGCAAACAACGATAATCTCTTGGAAGTCTCCAAAATGGGTATAACACCAAAGATATAAACATAAAATGAGAATAAATTAACAATACATTAATTATCTATGCAAATCACCCATGTAAAAGTTAGTATAACCTGACAAGCTTCATTGAAAATTGAGCTACATCACCTAGCACTAAACATAACAAACAAATATAGAAATTGTAAAAAACCTATTAAAATAACACTCAACAGCAACAAAATTAATTTTATTTCTAATATGTTAATGCTTTCATACAAACCTAAATGTAACACCCCGCTAAGGGACCAAGTGGATTAACACAAAAGACCATCAACACCAAGCCAATTTTTTTCTTAGAAACTTAAGTAACACTAACTAATGCTATTCAACTAATTAATATGAATGACATCATTATGTTAACATGATATTATAATCACATTATAACTTAAAAGTAATATTGAACATAACCCATTTGCACACCTATCCACCATGGTCCCCTAACGTCGCTACTAAGATACACTTACACTAATTAAGCCTAAAAAAAACATATTTGACACACTACGACCATATTTTATTAACACTTGAATGTAAATTAATCCCATACATCAAATTATATATGTTAACATATCGAAATTATCTTCAAACCACAACTAACACTATGCTAATATAAATATATTCTTAATCAATGTTATAAAATAAGTACAGAAAGATATATCATATCTACTGCTTAATTAAACTCATATGCATTATAAATACAACATTTCTACACTAAACTTCTCTATTACATACTAAACAATAGCAAAAATATGTATAATCAAAATTCTAACAATTCACTCACTTTTCTTATACAAGAATGCTACCATGAATACAATTCATAAATCTAAGAGGTACATATGTATAAGATACACTAAACATAATTTTTTTTTATGAAAATATCACCTGCACATAAATTCAACTATAGAATGAAGCGAAAAGAAAGACTCTCCATGTTGCGCACGAATTGCACCATCTAAATCCCAATGGATGGTTTGGAAATACCACCCTACCACGTGGAACCCTGAGGCCCACTCCCTCCGTGCTAGGAGACAACACTAGGCCCCACAAACAAGCAAACAACAGAACAGAAATAACAAGTGGCTGACACTAAACATCCCAAGAAAACTACCAAAATAAGAATCAACTGAAAATTACAATAACTTCACAAATGCTTCTAGGTACTTCTATAGACCCAAACACATAACACAAATGGATAGATAACTAAAAAGCTTATCATTAAACTACAACACTACAATAAAGTATATTACATCAATCTCACAATATTATAACATAATAACACACTGTAGTTTAGTAATTCACAATCAAGACCAACAATGCACATCCCTGACATAATTGATCTTTACAAATATAGAAACTTCAATGCAAGATCTCACAAATATGAAGGGATTTATAATAATAAACACAATTAAATAAAAATGGTACAACACAATACAGATCAAAGAATATAGTTATACCCTCAAATACAACTTTTAAAACTAAACTAATTCTCACTTGACAACAGTCAAATCTGTTAACAATAAAACAACCATAAAATAGTCATATGAACTCGAAATCAAAATCTGTAAAATACCCATTTCAGATTTAGACGTCGCCTACTCAACAACGTGAAATAAATTGACTAAAAATGAATAATAATTTCATAAAATGCAAAACAACAGACGGATTCCATAAAACCCTATTTTCGGTAATACTCGATTACAGTCAAATGACAAAATGAGTAACTTAACAATCAGATTTTATCCAAAATAAAATATAAAAAAAAAAATTAAAATTAATTTAAGCTATTTCAAAACCCTATAAATTTAAAATCTCAATCTTTCTTTGGCTGGTTACAGGGAGAAATAAAAATATTTTCAATCATAGAGGAGCAACTTGACAGCAGTCTCGTGTTTCAACCATATCTCACAAACTACAATCTGGGTTTCTGATATTTTTGGATAGAATTTAAACGACAACAAGATGAAAAAACCCATTAAAAATCTCACTAACCTAGTTTGTAAAAATAGAGTTATGAGGGACGCACTTAGACCCTTTTACTGTGAATAACAAAAATAAATAACATGTATTCACTTTTATTTTAAAATAAACAAATATTTTATTCACACACAAAATAAAACTATCCAATATTTATTTTTAAAAATCAAAAGAAAGAAATCAATCAAATCATTCATGCATACAAAAGAAAATTTTAACAAAAGATCTGAAAATCCAACCTGGATCCAACGCTTGGGAATGACAGAAATTTGATGCTGAGCTCCAAAGTTTTCAACTTTCAAAACCCTCAAATTGCCACAAATTTCTCATTGCTCCTTCCTCTTTGCAAGCATAGAAAAATCTCTCCCAAAAAAGAATCCAAATCCAAATCCAATATGCACGCCAAAATAGAATAACCCAACAGAGAGAAACCATTTTTTTTCTCCTCCCAAATAAAAAGAACACTTCCAGAACCCAAAAGACCAAAAGACAACCTCCCAGCCACCCTTTTAACTTCCATTTTCGTCACTTTTCATAATGGAGTAATTAGGGTGGGTTCTGGACTCTCAAAACATAATTTTATAAAATAAAAATACCTCTCACCCATAAAGTTATCACATAGGTAACATTTTAAATCATTAAAACCACATAAAGACTTCATAAAACATAAATTAAGTGACCATTTTAATAAAATGAATCAAGAGACTAATAATGCAAAAATTACATCCAAACAAAATTAAAACAAATATTACTCAATAACAATAATCAAATACCAAATAATGATAATAATAAACAATAATTAAATAATTATTCCTCAAAATAATAACATAATAAAACATAACATAAATAAATGTCACTTATGGATAATATTATATCACACCTCAAACACATTAATAAAAATCATAACAATAAATATGATAGATTCAATATCTAACTTCACTCAAATAATTCACAAACTAAGGTAAAATATAAATCATAAAATAACTTCACATGAAAGAGCAACATTCACATCAAAAGATAAATAACACTAATCACAATCATAACAACACAACTAACCACGGGGTTTAACACCAACAGGTTGGGATCCAAAACTAAGGTTAGACAACAAAATCAAACAATCACATATCACATAAGAAATAATCGAATAAATGCAACACTCCAAACATAAGGTAAAGAAGATCGGACATTGTCTCATGACAATCTGAAAAAGTTAACACATTCTTCATCAATTGTCTCTAATTGAGAACAATGGCTAGGGTTAGGTTATAATTTGGGCCTAGATGTTATCTCCTCAACCACCATTGGGATTAGAGGCACGCTCAGACCTACTAATTTAGGTAGAGACGTAGCCTAGTACCTGTTCACTTAAACATACAAATTAGAGCACATGTGCATAATAGCCGAAGCACTAGGAAAGAAGCTCTAACAATCGTATCTCATTCCTGTATGTCTCCCATACGTCCAATGGTACGATGCCGCCCTTTCCACTTATCCTAACAAACATACTACTGTATCACTCAATTATCCAAGTAAATCTCTGCATAATAACAATAACATAACAATATGCATCATACTCACCAAAACACTAATAGAAGTTCATGCCCCATCTTGCAACCACAAAGCTTGAACACAAATCAGTATATTTTATGATAATAAAGATAACCATAATCAAAATCATAATAATATGACAACACAATGATAATATATTAGAATCAAATGAAAACCCCAAAGGTAACAAAACACTTTCATCACATCAATATGTTAATAACATACATCATAGTATTGGTCATGTCTGAACACACACATCATGATAAATATATCTTTAAACACATATAATAAATCATTTCCTAACATTTTTACTTAGTCCATAAATTCATGATATACAATATTAATTGTTTAATATCATTAGCACATACCTTGAAATGTCTCTATTATTTTACTTTCATCTCCAAGTTTCAAAGCCAAACTTCCTGCACATCCACTGTGAGAATGGAGAGGCACTACATCCTCCCCCCCCTAAAACTTGACTTACTCCTGGAAGTCACAGACTAGGGTGGAAACATAAGACATTAGTACCAAAAATTTTCTATCATATATTTGATGTACATCCTCTTTCTGAATATTTTCGATCAAAATCACTATCTAACTACACATTAGAAAGTAATACTTTTCTATCTACATTTACTTAGAAATCTTGACATCTCTTATAGTATGATACTTGATTTTACACTAACAAATATAACAAGCACTCCAATTAACTCCTTTTTCCATTCGTAATTATAAAAATCTCCATAATCTTATGTAAGAGATGCACATAATTTTTTTTTTTAATTCAGAAATACACATTGTCTCCTGTTTTAGAAACTTATTTTCCATTACAATTTATGATTTCAATAACATCCACTCCATTTAATACCATAGATTGACAATACATTCACATTTAACATAGCATGGTTATCCCTTTTTTTTACATCAACAAGCAACAACACATAAGAAATATACATCTAACACATACATACACAATCACATCACCGGGAAAAACAAATCACAAGGCTACACAAGGGTCCATCTAGACACCGGAAAGCAACATACTAATCCATGATACATAATCCATGAGCCAAGAGCCAATATCCATCTCACATAATCCATAACTCACACTCAGTAGCTTGATGGTGTTAGGCCACACTCACACGGTGAGACCATCCATACAAGACTACAATGACCTACCTCTTGTTGTATAAGGTGGTTAGCCTCCAAAAGATAGTCATCACAAATAGGTGGGTAGTGGGTCCTAGCTGTGTAACAACCTCACATACCCCCATCCTCATGGTTCCTTGCGTCTACTTCCTCGTATACACTCACCAAGTTTGCCTCATACATCCTTGGAGAGGAATCATAATACGACAAATGGCCGACATTGAAAACAATAAAGATAAATTAGTTTAGCCACCAAAGTCATAAATAAAAGAAAACAAAAGTTCAATTTCAACACTAAATCAAATGTAACCACCAGGGCTATGAGCAAATAAGATCACAAGGTGTGGCTAAACCATCACAATCAAATATAAACAAGGTGTTGGCCTTCACAATCACTAGAAAATCATCAATAATTATAAAGAAAGTTCACAATTTTAGAAATTTCACTATACAACACTGCGTGACTAGATACTAGCCACCAAACGAGGAAGGAGGGAACAATGTCCAACTATACAATAGCCCCTATGTGGTGCAGAGTGAGCACGCTATCCACATGTCCTAGAGTGTGCTCCTCGGCTACACCCTGCTTCGCGTCGTCATGCGGCATGGACTAGCCAAGTGGCCCTCGCACTCCTTGGCTATCCGCATGGGATGTGCACCTCGGCCCCCATCCCGCATCGCATCTCAGTGCAGCATGGTCATACACTAGCTGGAGAAGGCATGCACTGGTCGTATGCCGCATGGCAGTGTGTCCATGGCTCCACAGAAATAGGCATGTACTAGACACACCCCACATAGCGATACCTCATGGAAAAGGAACACATAGGTACTCACCGTAGCCAGAGGTATACATGGCTAGGACATACCCATATGCTAACCGACCCAAACAATGTCGAAAGAAAACATGAGTATTCCCTCTACAAGTGTGTGAGGCCCTATTACGCTTATCACACAATTAGGCTATCATAACACAATCACATAGTGCACCTTCACGTGTCTATGCATGTGGCATCGTTTCCTCGAGCCCAGCTCGCTACTATCAGCAACACTGCATCATCACCAACACTGTGTCAGAACATCAATTGGGTGTGGCATCGTATTCATTGCATCATGTCAGAACATGTGCGAATACGGTATATATAATACATATATGAGTATATCAATATGGGGCTCCCTGAGTTTCACCTTTCATACAGACGAGGTTGACTCGCTAATGCCAACTCAATGTCCCAATGGACGGATAGGCATGCACAAACAAACCAATGCTGCTGTACTCAAAACTGTGGGGATTAGGCTCACACATATGGATCAAGTACCTTGATCCATCATAAGGGGAAGTAGTGAGTACGTTGCCTCGGGATCGGTTGAGCTAAGACTACTCTGCGTCACATTATGCGTACGTTGCACACTCCACCCAAGGAACTTTGTGGCTGCTACTACCCCTTCACAGATTGAGGGACTGGAGAACCAAAAGAAAAGAATTTATGAAACTATATTTTGGCTACTCATATATAAATTTCAACCACACGTGGGTTGGCCCTCAATCAGGTAACAAACATATGAGAACACATAATGGTATGGTTAATTCCACACCAACAAATACACAATTTTCTCCATGGATGGGTACACAGTATTACCATCCCATGGGCACACAAAGCAAGTACGGGGTATTCACAACACTCAACCAATGCACAGTTACTGGTTTTTCACATTTACAAGGGATAAAATTACATGCACAATTCCATGAGAACATTTACTTCCATAATCCATGTGATTCATATCATTACATATGTCAATAACCTTATATCAGTTTTTTCTTTTACTCTAATCTTTTCCATTTATCACATGATGCTGATATGTTAATGTCAATATTATCGTGATCACTTATCAACTCCACTAAACAAGTTCGCATTCACTTTTATTCATTTGACATAACATTTTATCCTTATAACATATGCATATGCAAACTGATTTTTCCTCCACACTAAGAATTTTACATAAGTAGCATGAATTTTTAAATACATCCAAGAATCATTAATACTTCCACACCATTATTCATGTATCCAGAGTTCAACTAGTTATACACAAGTTATTCAAATTTTCATAGAACAAAAAGGGCATCACATATTTGTTTTTCAAAACACAATCCCACATTCTCTCAAACTTTATTTTAGGCCAATACAAGTAACACTAAACCTTTGCATAGTGATTATGCCTACTCAAACATCCATATCTGATACCTAACCTTAATTGTTTCACATGTTATCCCCACATAACATTTCAACATACAAAACATTTAATGGATAAATCTTTTCTATTTATACAGAAGTAAGAAAAGACATTATATCATAGATTTCAGCTATACATAATAAACAAGATGTTCAAATACCAATACAGTCCTCATAATTTCTCAAAATACAAACTTAGTTCTATGCACTAGCATCTTATTTATTCCACAAAAGTAGTCATTTCCAAGAAAAAAGAATATATCATATCATATAATGCAAACTTATTTGCATAAATTTATTTCCAAATACATAGATTAAATACCTAGCAACTACACTCAGTCTCATTCATAATTTATCTTTTATGCATTAACCATAAATAAGGAGTACAATTTCAAGAGAATATATAGTCCACCACTCAAGTAAATTGAAACATAATTTATTTGATTCATAGTCAAGGTTTAAGCATACAAGTTTAAGACCTAAATGATTTTCTATTATAATATTGTTTAATACTATTTATTTATTTATTTATTTTTATTTTTTTTATTAACTGTATGTGGGCTAGGATGAAGAAGAAACAAGATAACTTAATTCAATGCAAGCAATTTGCAAATGCAACATTTCCAAACAAAACATCTATACAAAGAAAAAATAAGTCACAACTTCTACCCAAATTTTAAGTACCACTCATAAACAAGTTTTCGATTTATAAACATAGCTAAAAAACAAAGTTAAGATTCTATTACATCACTCAACATATATTATAACGATCACAAAATATCGACAATAATTCATTTATAAACCACCTACATATTTTTCTTAATCTATTCTAAGAACCATTTTACATGCAATATATTCTTAACATTATGAAAACGCACTAAACAACATATGGGTGTAAACACTCCTACAAAACATAGAAAAACACATGAATAGATGACATACTCAGGTTAGGACTTCCTTATTAATTACATAACATACACTCTTAAGCACTTGCATGAAACCACATAAGAAACCTAATTACACCAAATAACATCTTATCATAATGCACATTTAGTCAAACAAAGATAATTTACATGCCAACTTGTTAACTAATTAATCTAAACACACCAATACATCCCAAGATTAAATTTACACTTTTAAAGAACTAAAAGTCATAGAAATGAAACAAAGTCACACAAGAAAAAAAAATAGTTACAAACATATAAGGAATCACACCCAACAAGAGAATACACAAAGTGTATAATCCTCTATCTAACGTCTCAACTAAATGTATAGATTTGAACAAGGTATCTAATACAAGGATCCCTATGACTTTTTTTTTTTAGTCACACATCAAACATTCATCAGGACATGCATAAGAAAAGTTACTATAACAAGACATGGGAACAACATTAACCAAAGATCCCAGTGCTACAACATTGGCTCTGATACCAAATGTAACGCCCCGCTAACAGACCAAGTGGATTAACACAAAAGACCATCAACACCAAGCCAATTTTTTTCTTAGAAACTTAAGTAACACTAACTAATGCTATTCAACTAATTAATATGAATGACATTATTATGTTAACATGATATTATAATCACATTATAACTTAAAAGTAATATTGAACATAACCCATTTGCACACCTATCCACCATGGTCCCCTAACATCGCTACTAAGATACACTTCACTAATTAAGCCTAAAAAAACATATTTGACACACTACGACCATATTTTATTAACACTTGAATGTAAATTAATCTCATACATCAAATTATATATGTTAACATATCAAAATTATCTTCAAACCACAACTAACACTATGCTAATATAAATATATTCTTAATCAATGTTATAAAATAAGTACGGAAAGATATATCATATCTACAGCTTAATTAAACTCATATGCATTATAAATACAACATTTCTACACTAAACTTTTCTATTACATACTAAACAATAGTAAAAATATGTATAATCAAGATTGTAACAATTCACTCACTTTTCTTATACAAGAATGTTACCATGAATACGATTCATAAATCTAAGAGGTACATATGTATAAGATACACTAAACATAATTTTATTTTTATGAAAATATCACCTGCACATAAATTCAACTATAGAATGAAGCAAAAGAAAAGACTCTCCATGTTGCGCACAAATTGCACCACCTAAATCTCAATGGATGGTTCAGAAATACCACCCTACCACGTGGAACCCTGAGGCCCACTCCCTCCGTGCTAGGAAACAACACTAGGCCCCACAAAAAAAAATAACAGAACAGAAATCACAAGTGGCTGACACTAAACATTCAAGAAGACTACCAAAATAAGAATCAACCGAAATTTACAATAACTTCACAAATACTTCCAAGTACTTTTATAGACACATTCACATAACACAAATGGATAGAAAACTAAAAAGCTTATCATTAAACCACAACACTACAATAAAGTATATTACATCAATCTCATAATATTATAACATAGTAACTCACTTTAGTATAGTAATTCACAATCAAAACCAACAATGCACATCCCGGACATAACTGATCTTTACAATACAGAAGCTTCAATACATAATCTCACAAATATGAAGGGATTTATAATATAAAAATAGTAAACACAATTAAATAAAAATGGTACAACACAATACAGATCAAAAAATATAGTTATACCCTCAAATACAATTTTTAAAACTAAACTAATTCTCACTTTACAATAGTCAAATCTGTTAACAATAAAACAACCATAAAATAGTCATATCAACTCGAAATCAAAATCTATAAAATACCCATTTCAGATTTCGTCATCGACTACTCAGCACCATGGAAGAAATTGACTAAAAATGAATAATAAGTTCATAAAATACAAAACAACAGACAGATTCCATAAAACCCTCTTTTCGACAATACTTGATTACAGTCAAATGACAAAATGAGTAACTTAACAACCAGATTTTATCCAAAATAAAATATAAAAAAAAGGGAATATTAAAATTAATTTAAGCTATTTCAAACCCCTATAAATTTAAAATCTCAATCTTCCTTTGGCTGGTTATAGGGAGAAATAAAAATATTTTCAATCATAGAGGAGCAACTTGATAGCAGTTTCGTGTTTCAACCATATCTCACAAACTACGATCTAAGTTTCTAAGATTTTTGGATAGAATTGAAACGATGATAGAATAAAAAAACCCATTAAAAATCTCACTAACCCAATTCGTAAAAACAGAGTTATGAGGGACGCACTCAGACCCTTTTACTGTGAATAACAAAAAAATAAATAACATGTATTCACTTTTATTTTAGAATAAATAAATATTTTATTCACACACAAAATAAAACTATCCAATATTTATTTTCAAAAATCAAAAGAAAGAAATCAATCAAATCATTCATGCATACAAAAGAAAATTTTAACAAAAGATCTGAAAATCCAACCTGGATTCAACGCTTGGGAATGACAAAAATTTGATGCTGAGCTCCAATGTTTTCAACTTTCAAAACCCTCAAATTTTCCACAAATTTCTCATTGCTCCTTCCTCTTTGCAGCATAGAAAAATCTCTCTCGAAAAAGAATCTCCATCCAAATCCAACATGCAAGCCAAAAAAATAGAATAACCCAACAGAGAGAGAAACCATTTGTTTTCTCCTCCCAAAATAAAAAGAACACTTTCAGAACCCAAAAGACCCCAAAAGACAACCTCCCATCCACCCTTTTAACTTCCATTTTCGTCACTTTTCATAATGGAGTAATTAGGGTGGGTTCTGGACTCTCAAAACATATTTTTATAAAATAAAAATACCTCTCACCCATAAAGTTATCACATAGGTAACATTTTAAATCATTAAAACCACATAAAGACTTCATAAAACATAAATTAAGTAACCATTTTAATAAAATGAATCAATAGGCTAATAATACAAAAATTACATCCAAACAAAAATAAAACAAATATTACTCAATAAACAATAACCAAATATTAAATAATGATAATAATAAACAATAATCAAATAATTATTCCTCAAAATAATAACATAATAAAATATAACATAAATAAATGTCACTTATCGATAATATTATATCACACCTCAAACACATTAATATAAATCATAACAATAAATATGATAGATTCAATATCTAACTTCACTCAAATAATTCACAAATTAAGGTAAAATATAAATCATAAAATAACTTCACATGAAAGAGCAACGTTCACATCAAAAGATAAATAACACTAATCACAATCATAACAACACAACTAACTACGAGGTTTAACACCAACAGGTTGGGATCCAAAACTAAGGTTAGACAACAAAATCAAACAATCACATATCACATAAGAAATAATCGAATAAATGCAACACTCCAAACATAAGGTAAAGAAGATCGGAAATTGTCTCATGACAATCTGAACACATTAACACATTCTTCCTCAATTGTCTCTAATCGAGAACAATGGCTAGGGTTAGGTTATAATTTGGACCTAGATGTTATCCCCTCAACCACCATTGGGATTAGAGGCACGCTCAGACCTGCTAATTTAGGTAGAGACGTAGCCTAGTACCTGTTCACTTAAACATACAAATTAGAGCACATGTGCATAATAGCTGAAGCACTAGGAAAGAAGCTCTAACAATTGTATCTCATTCCCGTATGTCTCCCATACGTCCAATGGTACGATGCCGCACTTTCCACTTATCCTAACAAACATACTACTATATCACTCAATTATCCAAGTAAATCTCTACATAATAACAATAACTTAACAATATGCATCATACTCACCAAAATACTAATAGAAGTTCATGCCCCATCTTGCAACCACAAAGCTTGAACACAAATCAGTATATTTTATGATAATAAAGATATCCATAATCAAAATCATAATAATATGACAACACAATGATAATATATTAGAATCAAATGAAAACCCCAAAGGTAACAAAACACTTTCATCACATCAATGTGTTAATAACATACATCATAGTACTGGTCATGTCTGAACACACACATCATGATAAATATATCCTTAAACACATATAATAAATCATTTCCTAACATTTTTACTTAGTTCATAAATTCATGATATACAATATCAATTGTTTAATATCATTAGCACATACCTTTAAATGTCTCTATTATTTTACTTTCATCTCCAAGTTCCAAAGCCAAACTTCCTACACATCCACTGTGAGAATGGAGAGGCACTACACTAAACCCTACATACAGATAACTACAATTGCTCCCATGGTAATGGCTACAATGCCAAAGATACACACAGGTAACCAAAACAATAGACCAACAAAGAAAATATTACTAACCCTAACCATATTTTTTGATGAAAGAAAGAAGAGTTAAGTGCAATTTCTTCATCCATAGAGAACAATAATCTCTTTCAAATCTCCAAAATGGGTATAATGCCAAAGATACAAACATATAACAAGAAAACATCAACAATAACTTAACCATCTATGCAAACTACCCATGTAAAATGGCTTACAGATTCTGGAGAATAATATTTTTCAATCTGGCATAAAATGGTTTTTGAACAGTCTGCTATAAAACTAGCGATGTAGCCGAAGGTAGCATTTTTTACAATAGTCTACTATGAAACCACTAACAAAGCCGAAGGAAACAACTTTTTTAATAGTATGCTATGAAACCAACACCACAATGGTTGTTTTGACAATGTAACTTATGAAAATTGCTCCTTTTGTAATGACTGCAATACCAAAGATACACACAGATAACCAAAACAATAAACCAATGGTGAACAAATTACCAACCCTAAGCATAATTTTTTACAAAAGAAAGAACATTTAACTATAATTCCTCCATCCATATAGAATGATAATCTCTTTCAAATCTCCACAATAGGTATAATGCTAAAGATACAAGCATTTAAGAAGAAGACATGAACAATAAATTAACTATCTATGCAAACTACCCATGTAAAATGACATAGATTCTGGAGAACAACAATTTTCAATCTGGCATAAGATGCTTTTTGAATAGTCTGGTATCAAACCAATGATGGAGCCAAAGGCATCAATTTTTACAATTGCCTACTATGAAACCAACATCAAAATGGTTATTTGGACAATGAAACTTAATCAATGTATACTTTCCCACACTTCTACATTCAATATTTCATTTACTTCATCTGCCCCCTTCATACAACAACCACAAAATTCATTAACCCTTGAGCGAGCAAACGATTACCATTCACCTTTCATGTTTTGAGGACACCACCTCCACCGCCACCAACCCACGTATTTGCAACATTCCATGTCGCCACAACAAAATCCGATGAACTCCCTACCAGCTGATTACATCCCCATCATCGAAAAATTCAATTCATAGTTGGGCTAACGAAAAGCCTAGTGGAAACTTTAAAAAAAATAGCCTATTCGCTAAATATTATAACAAAGTTAAAACTATAACAATAATTGTGGATGTATAAATTGAAACCTTTACAAAAAACACTAAATAGGATTAAAATATTGACTCATAAGGGTTAGCATACCTTTATTCAAAGAAGATATAGTTTCAACTGAAGGTCACAAAGTTACAAAATCTAATTTTCTCTTGTCCTTAAATGAAGAAACCCACATTTTTTTAAAAGGATAGAACACTGTATAGTCTAAATACTTTTGTTCATCCTCATAAAGGTACATTATTTAACAATATTTTGAACCTCTTTCCTATTATTTGGAGAAGGAATGATACACATTTTTCAAATATAGTATTTATCTTTGGTGTCTTAGAATGAATGGGAGAAATTCACAACTTTAGGTTGATGAAGGAACCCCGCTTTATATGTAATTACTATCTTTGGTATCATCTAATGTTGCTTATTACCCTTTTTACACTACATTGTGATGCATAGTTTCAATGGACATATCATGTCTCTCCCTTATCAACATTAGAGGGTATTATAATTTTTGTGCTAATGCTTCCTTGGTTTAAATTTTGGGTGAGCCATGTATCTATTTTTTATGTTCCTGTGTACTAGGTGGATGTAGCAACTAGTTAACCATGTATTTTGTGAGATGGAACGCATACCAAATAAAAACTCTTGTATTATTTTTATGGAGGTTACCTTCCATCCTGAATTCATCAATATTGTTGAGATTATTATAACCTATGTGTTTTGACTTTCTATATAATTTGTATTGGTTAAATAATGTTGTTGTGGCCACTCATGCAAATTTGTGTGATCTGTGTATCTTGGTTAGATTGTTTCCTTGGTTATCTATTGATCATTATTCAAGTAGAATTATTGGTGTCACAAATTCATTTTGTTTTTTTATTCTCATGACCTTCATCTTGATTTCAAATAAGATTATTTAGTTTTAGCACTATACTAGTCATTTTTAGTAGTTGTTTGTAGCTTCATCATGCTTTAGTAGTTTTCTTTATGTTCCCACTCTTTGGCATTCTTTTAGATAATTCTTAGTCTTTCACATCTTTTATCTCCTATTGGAGGGATAGATAATACTTTTGTGATGGGAATAATCCTTGGGAGGTCAATTTAAGTCCTTTCTTTTATCACTTTTTCATGTTTTTCTCCTTTTCTTGATTTTTTATTAATTTATGTTTACATGGGTACCAAAAGTGGATTTATCATTGGTACCCATATTTTAATTTTCACATATTCTATCATTCTCTATAAGTTGTAATTAAGAGAGTGTTGACATTAAAATTGTGCTTTGCCTAAATATTTTCTATTTAGAAACTATTCACACCTTATTACTTAATCTTACATAGGTTATTTTTTCTTGTCTCAATTTGTATCATCTAGATACTTTCCATGATGTTGATTTTTTTTAAATTTTATTTAGGGTTTCACTCTTTCCTTTATAGCAAGGTCATAATTTTTTTGGATTCAACTATACAATCTTGTATTCATTATTAGTTTGAAATATATCAATATCTACTTCTCAAACAATGGGTATTATTTTAAAACTCTCATGGATGGCCCATGACTTATTGGAAAGTTAGGTTTTTTTCTCATGTAGTGATCTTTGAGCTTTTATCATGAGAAGGATTACTCCAATATAGTTTCTTCTTGGGTGAATCTTATGAGATTTTCTTTCTAATATTTGGAGTTGGAGGTCCTAAAATGTATGGCCTTTGTTGTTGGTTATCTCATTAGCTTTATTCTAGTGACAAACTCAAGAAAACATCTTTTTTTTTTTTTTGGATAATGTGGGTAAGAGGATCACTTTATATAGCAACTTATTCTTAAAAGTGGTAAGATGGGTCAAATTTATTTTTTATGAGGATTTTATCATTATGGGTCAAAACTACTAGATGGGCAAGCCCACTTCTTCTTTGGGTGCTTGGAAAACAGAAGATAGAAAATGTCCAAAAAAAATATGTAGATTTATTTTTAAATCCTTTTGTGTGGAGACAATACACTCTTTGATATCATTATTGTGAGTGATTTTTTTCTATAAGTTTAAGAGGCTAGCATTGGGGATCAAATTCTAGTGAACATAGATTATTGTAAGGATCCATGGAAAAAATATTATTACCTTTTTTGTGAGTTCCATATCTTTCACATTATGCCTTATCATAAGGAACATGGAGTCCTAGATAAGAATGAGATTCATTACAATCATCTAAATATTTATTCTTTAGGACACATTCAAAAATTGAGGTTTTGTCAAAAAAGAATATTCTTAATTAGTTTCTATAGATTTAAACTAAGGGTTTCCAACCAAGAAGAAAAATTACTATAAGAATGTGCTAGAAGGGGTTCTTAAATTCTCCTTGTATTGGTTTGGATTAAAACTACCATGAGTTCATTAATCTTTTTTGGTCTATGGCTTGTACACATATTTTTTATTGTGATCTACTCATTTGGTTGAATTGTTTATTTTCTACTAAATTTAGTAGTGTTTGGACTATCTTTTACTTGTTTCATATCTTTATTTTTTGGCTAGGATTAGTTGATCTATCTTTCTTGTTTGTATAAAAGGAAAACTTTACTATTTAAAAAGTGCTAATTTCCACCCATTTAATGTAAACTTATGTTTTACAAGACTTACAAGATTTAGTGATGTACATTTCTAAATTCTTCTCATTTAATTATACTAAAAACCTTAAAATATAATTAAGTCTAAGAAAAAATATATTTCAATTGATCGTGGAAGTGCATCTAACAAAGCACACTAAAATTTTAAAATTTTTTGAAGATGTTTTTGTTGGAAGGTGTGCACCCTTGGTATCCTTGTGATGTGTAGTGTAGTGCTTGAGTTTTTGACATGGATTAACTACCTCTAATTGATTCAGAACAATTAGTATCAGAGCCTAGGTCATGAGTTCAAACCCCTCACTTGCGTTGGGGGGATTATTGCAAGGTGTGTGCCCTTGGTATCCTTATGTTGTGTACTATAGAACTTAGGTTTGTGACATGGCTTAATCACCTCCCATGGATTCAACAATAGTTTTGGTGAAAAGTGGTCAATGGACTCTCTTAGAGGTGGGGGACATGGTTCCCCCACCAGAAAAGGTAACTTATGAATATCAATATGTTGCCAATACAGGAGAAATTGATATTGTCTTTGGTGGAAAAGATGCATCTTTTTTCTCCCCAATATTTGAACCAACCCCTCATCAAATGGTAATGATTTTTTTCTTTGGGAGGAGAAAAAGATTCTCATTTAGAGGAAGAGTGCCTATCTTCATTTGTTGAAAATTTTATAGGCGTTAAATCTCCAATCCCCCACAATTTCTCTCTACCTCTTGTATCTAGGTTAGAGGGATGTCTTGAGTTTTTGTGCTAAATGATTTATTGGATGGACTGATTGTTTGAATTGACAACAACCTTGTGGGTATGTTTCTAGATTTTTGATTTAATATTAACCAAGTTAATAAATAGGCTAAATGTTTTTGGAAGTTAAAAGGTAGTGTTTCTATTTATTCTATAAACAATTTTTATTTATTTTAGTTTATTAAATAGTTCTTACTAATATTTTAATTAGGGGTCCTTGGGACCTAGATAAAATATTTTGTAACACCATTTATTTATGTAAATTTAAACCTTGGTTTAGTCCCTCTATAGATCTTGGAGTGGTTGCCCCTACTTTGGTTTGTCTACACCAGTTTCTTATGACAATTATAGGGTTTATTTTTATATTTTTAATCAATATGGGCATCTAAGGGATACATGTAAACAAAAAATAGTCAAAATATTAAGGATGTAGTTAAACACTAGTCTACACTAAAAATATTAATTAAATATTTGTTCATGGTCTATCATGAGGTAGGTTTAGATTAAAAGGCATCAGATCCAATTTATGAAGTTGATTTGGGGTAATGATGTCAATAAAAAGATTGAGTTACAATTTTTTCAAGAACAAGGTGTTAGTCATAGTAATCAATGAGGGAGTAATTATAAAAAGATGGATCAATTAAGGGAAGAAAATTATAAGGATCAAATTTTTATAGGACAAAAGGATAGAGTAATGTGAAACCCTCAAAAATAATTAAATGAGAAAATTAGGTCTTGGAAGAAGAGGAAGTGGAAATTTTTTCTAAGGAAGCATAGGAAGAAATTTAGTGATTAACTAAGGACAATCTTGGAAAAAGTATGGGAGACCCATTGAATGGTTTGATGAAACCAATCTATAAAATGATTAAGTTTTTACTAATAATGTAGAGGTACTGAAGACTCCTTAAATTTGATGTTTTAAGGAGTTGATTAAATTCCTTCCCAATTTGGCATTCCTATGGAGGGTATATTGAAGAAGAATGGACTTCAATCAATGGTAAATATATTAATAAATACCCAAACATAGGATGAGATATAATACAAGGAAGAGCTTCCCAAAGATAAAGAAGAGCTAGAGAATTGGCTAGACAGGTAGCCATGAGAGAAAAGAGACCTTGGATAATATTTTAAGGGCTAGTAAAGAAAAAAAATGTGTTGTAATAAGTTTTAGGGGAGGCATCCCTAGTGTTATCTAGAGATTTCTAGTTGACTTGAGATTGGATTTTCTAATTTGTTTGTGAAATTAAGAAAAAGGGATCCTAGGTCCTAAATGTAAAGAACCTAAGATTAAAGGGTCCTTTTTCCAAATTTCATTAGGATGTAGACCAACAAGGTGAAAATATTGACTTACAACCCTATTTAGGTGAGTCAAGTAGACCTAGAACTGTATCTAATTATGGAGGGGAGTCGATCGGAAATATTTTGGAGTGATTAACTTAATGGTCATGTATTCCCTAATATAAAAAATACAATATCCAAAAATTGATAGATGGAAACAATAATTTACAAGTGAATCTAGGAACTGTAGAGGATAAGAAACATGCTTAGAAAAATTGGTTTTGATGTCCTACAAGTATTCATTCACCCAATGGAAAATGAGTCTTTGTATAAGGGGCTCGATCAACTTTAAGGGTCCTCTGGTGCTAGATATGACCTTATATTTTCCACTTCAAAATTTTTTAGAATGTCAAAAATGAATTTTCTAACTTAGTTTTTATTGGTTGACAAGAATGTTCATAAGAAATACAACTATAAACATGAAAAAATGTCTTGAATCATATCATACACTTGAATCATGTATACTAACATCATTTCCTCATAAACCCACCCTCTTTTCTCTTAATTAATTAAATTATCCTAGTTAATTAATTAATGGCATCATTTTAACCTATTAATCTAATTCATTTAATCAGTTTAATAGACCCCCCTTTCATGCTAAAACTACATCTTCTTAAATTAAATAAATCAAACTATTTAATTTAAATCCCTAAGTCTCCTTATTTAATTAAATATCATTCCACCTTTCCCCCTTTCATTAAATCACTTTATTAAAATTAATATCACGTAATTCTTCAAATAACCTAATTGCATAATTAAACCTTTGGTTAATTATCAATTACTAATTAATCTATTTTACCCCAACTTGCAAGGGAATATTCCTCCTTTGCATATTCCTCCAAAAATGAATATTCCCATGGAATATTCCTTTCCCCTTTGCATAATTTAATTAAGTTTTAATTAACTAAATTATCCTTTTCCATCACCCATGAGAATATTCCAAAGAATATCTCTCTCCTCATTAATTTGAAAAAGGGGAATATTCCTTTTTCTCAACAAACTTACTTAGTTTCTTGAGCAAGTTAAATTGTGACCTCTTGTGAAATTTAACTTGTGACCTTTTGGACAAGTTGAAAGTGTGTTTGGTTGAAGGAATGTTAACCCTTGATTAAATGTGTGTGTATGAAAATCAGATGTGTAAATGAATTGAAATAACTATTCAAACACACCAATAGGACATTATAACAAAACAGAATATAAAAGGTAAAGAGACACAAACTCAGTATCCTGCTTCCATTGTCATCCTATCGTCCTCTATCTTTAGTGTTTTTGTAGATTCCAGCCTTGTGTTATCAGATTGTAGGCTAGGCTCAACAAATTGTCTTCCTAAAGAACGAGATTTTGATATGTTGGTTGCTCACTTCGGCAGCATAATGATATAGTGAAGGTTCAAAAAAGAAAAATGATGGATTCCAGAATGATTTTGACAGAGTGAGGATACTTAAGAATCCACCCCCTTAAATGAATTGTGAGAGGTTGTATTTATAGATTTTTCAAAAGATTCTGATTGGCTAATATGATCAATGGCTATGATAATTCTTGACAGATCGAATGGCTGAAGATGGATGAAACTGAAGAGAAAATAGAAGAAACCTAAAAACATGATTTTTCTATTTTTATGAAAGAGGAAGAAGATAAGAAATCATCTTTCTTTAAAAGAATAAAAGAAAGATTTAAAGCTAATAAATAAATGAATTAAAAATTCAATTGTTTATTTGTGGATGACATTCAGCTTTTCTTAATTAAATAAAATATTTAATTAAGCTTTTAAAAGCAGAAGAAAGTTGGTGATAATAATAAAGCTTTAATCAGGATTTTTGAAGAAAGCAAAATATCTCATAATTAAATAAAATATTTAATTATGATACGAGAAGATTGCACAATTAAATAAAAATACCTAATTGTGAGTTGGAAAGAAAGCATAAGATATTTTTAATTAAATAAGATATTTTTAATTAAATAAGATTTATTTAATTAAATCACTTTTATGAAATTAATTAAATGAAATATTTAATTAATTAGAAGAAGAATTTAAAATAGAAGAAAGAGAGATATTTAAACTTAATTAAATCAAAAGATTTAATTAAATTCAAACAGTGATAATTAATTTAAATAAATAGAATGTATTTATTTAAATAATTAAGTGGACATATGAAAATAATTAAATTAAATAAATTTATTTAATTATGGAAGAGAAATAAGATGAATGAACAATATAATTAAATTAATTAAATTTAATCATATGTAGAGGACTTTAGAAAAATTAATTAAATAATAAATATTTAATTAATTGCCAGGATTATAGACATGACCATTTTTATGCGTATACATTTTGCCCCTCTTTGAAGTGATGTTCGAGATGATGAGATTTGTGTCGAGTAACATCATTTCAAAGAAGTTAAGGTATGGATTAAGGAAAATGGATAATGACATAAAGATAGGATGATGATGGAATGATGATGCCCCCTCGAGAGGATAGGCGGGTTGAACAAACATGGGTAGGCTCTCGAAATGAAATGATAACGATAGATAGGATGATGCAAGATAGAAAGTGGATGAAGGAGATGAATTATACGTTATGCTGCAATGAAAGATGAGCAACCATGATGTTTGATATAGCACTAGACGTTATGCACCAAGGTATAAGGACCAAGGTGACGATGTGTCTCATGCCCCAGTGTAATACAACCTTGTCTAGACGTATGAGGAAAGAGGCTTAGAGAATTAAAGTCCTAATGCACAAAAGGTATTATGTGACCTTAGATGCAAAGGATAATGCAAAAAGATATTCTAACACACACAAGATATGAATATTAGCTGGAATGATATGGATTTGATACAAATGCAAGATAAAATGATAAAACACACAAGCAAGCAAGCAAACATGCACAAATGATACAAAAAAAAAAGGTATTGCCCTTGTCAAGCCGTAAACCATTGATTGATTGATTGATTGATGATGTTGATAGTGTTGTCATTGTGGGGAAGCGATATATCCCTAGAGCAACACAAGGATGATGATAATTGATTGGTTGATTGGTTGATTTGGTTTACGACAAGATTAGGGTCAAGACCAAAGAATGTGATTGGATAATTTGACAAGATTGATCGACTTGATTGGTATGGATTAAGGATTGACTTGCGTTTGGATTATTGTTCAGAATGATTGAAGATGATTTGATTGATTTGAAGAAATGGTTTGTAAGGAGATGATGATTGATTGGGTGATAGGATGTGATGAATTGAATAGAAGAATTGATGTGATTGGAATGATTTAGGTTGAAGTGATTTGATTAGATAATCGACTGATTGAATTGAAGAATTGATTTAATTGGAATAATTGTGATTGAGGGGATTGGTTGCAATGGTTTTGATGAAGATGATTGATTTGGTGGAATGGTTGAATGATTTGATAAAAGAATTGATGTGTTTGGAATGATTTTATCGCTTGGATTTTTGTTGGATATTTGATTTTTTTTTTGTTTTTTTTTTAGGACTTTTTCTAATTTTTTTGTATTTCTTGGGACTTTTCTGATTTTTTATATTTCTTTAGGACTTTTTTTTCTGATTTTTTGTATTTTTTCAGGACTTTTTCTGATTTTTTTTGTATTTTTGAAATGTTTTGATTTTTTTGGAGTTTTGAGATGTTTTGATTTTTTTGGATTTTTGAGATGTTTTGGAGGTGTCAAAGGATGAAAATTTGAGTAGCCTTTGTGCTAGATACTAATGAAAAGGGGAAAACTGAGTCTAGGTGCAAGGGTGATGAGATTGATGAATGAAAAGGTGGGTGATGGGATAAGGGATAAAAGGCTCATGATATATGGATGGATGGAAAGGATAAGTCATAGTGAATGAAATGGATGTATGCATCATAAGAGAAAAAGGATGTGATTTCCAAAGACTATGTTGCATAGGAATAACATGTCCCATTCTAGGTACAAGACTTAGGATTTTCATGACAAAGCTTATGGCAATAGGATAATAATAGGTTTGTTTGGAAGGATGAGGTATATCAAAAGATACCCAAAACATGTTTCAACATTTTTCCCCTATATCTTCATCAAGATCAAAAGGAGAAGGGTGGATGAATGGACTCAATATGAGAGGTATGTATGATGGCTAAAGATGGTAGGTAGGATGGAAATGATATGACATCAAAATGATAGGTTGGATAGATAAGACATTGTGCCCCCAAGTGTAAGTGACATAGAAGATCAACCTACGCATGATGCCTATTTGCTAGGTTTTCATCATGGTACTTATCCAAGGCGCCTGTTTACCAGGTTTTCACCATTGGACAAAGGGATTTCTCTTTACTTTTTTTTTTTGTTTATTTGGATAGGAGAAGGCGAATATGGATAGGAGGGACTCAAGTGTCTAGTTCTATGAAAGGTGATAGTCCCACTAGATATGGATGTCATTGCATGGACCATGTCAAGTGCTCATTATGCTCATAGATGTTGGTAAGGGATGACATAAAAGAGAGGGATTAGGTAGATGGCGGATTATGAAAGGCTTATGTAAGAATGGATGGGGAATAGTGGATGATGATGTGGATTATGTAGGGAGGATGATAGGTTTATGCAAAAAGCATGGACCATAGGAAGGTGGTTGGGAAGATATGTAGGATAATAGTTGAAGGATGGGGAGATGGAGGTATGTGGGATTGTTGTGAAATGGAAGGGAACCATGACCAATGGTTGCACACACTATGATAAACGTTGAAGCTTTTGATGTGGATGGGGTGTAGGAAGCAATGAAAATGTTTGCTTAGGAGGTGGAGGGTGAAGTGATTTAGGTACCCACATAGACTTAGTAGTTTTATGATTTTTATTTTTCTTGTGGGTTTTAGGAATTTGAGACTTTTGAATGGAATGAGAATGTGGGATGGAAGTGGAGGGTTGGGATTTTTGTGATGTGGATGCCTCATTTAACTTAATTTATTTTTTCTTAGGTACCCAAACCATTTTCATTTTGGTCTTTACTTTTGGAGGTATGGGCTTATATACCTTTTTGGATGTATTTTGATTTGAATTTTTGTATTGATGTCCTAAGGCATGAGAACCCTTAGGATTTTTGACTTTATAGGTATAGGCATTGAAATTATTTCTTTTGAATCCCATGGATATGGTGGAATGGGTGGAAGCTTCATGTTTATACAATGTGTGCATTTGTTGGTCATGATTAGGAATGTTAGGGTATTTATGGATGGGGGGATAAGGGGATTGGATAATGGGGATATTAGGAGTTGGGAGAAGTGGAGGTAGATTAGATGGAGGGATATTAGGAGTTGGAAGCAATGGTGGCAGATTTGATGGAGGGATATTAGGAGTTGGAAGCAATGGTGGCAAAGTTGATGGTGGAAGGTGTATGGTCACATGCTTTTGACATTTGTAGGATGATGGAGGGGGAATGGAAACATATGTTTTAGGGATACGATAGGCTGTATGATGGAAAGTGGACTTAGGAGGCGTGGAGGAAATACCAAGATCTTTAGGTTGTTGTCCTTGGGGTGTAGGTCCAAGTTCATAAGAGCGTGGAGGGACTTTGACATGGATGGGCTCCAAAACATCTCGTTCATGAAGGTCTAGAACTTTACCTTGGTGGTTCATGTTTTGGGGTGTGCAATGGACAATGAGACTAGGTGTAGGTGGAACACTAGACACGAGTTCCCTATTGGATGGAGAAGATGAAGCAAGGGAAGATAATGGTTTTTGTTGTTCTAAGGAGGAACATTCATGAAACAGGGTGGAAAGACCCTCAGGATATGATGGAGGACTTGCAATGGGATCGATAGTGGGTGATGAAGGATCATTAGGATCTTGATTAGCATTGTGTTCACTTAGATCCAAGGTATTTGTTTGATCTTCTATGTTGGCTTGGGAGGCATATGTCTCATCAAGGGAAGTGGATGTTGATAGATCATGGATAGGACTAGGTAGAGGTGAATTTGGAATATATTTCTCATGGATGTGTATAGGATCAAGTTGCTCATGGATAGGGTCTTCATCATTATGGATATCATCTTGATCATAAAAAAGATATAGATTATGGATAGGTTGGATGAAAATGATTTGATCTTGATTAGGACTAGGGCTTGATGTTTCCACGTGCTTGGGAGTAGACTCTTGATATAACTCTTGGGTTTCTTGAACGGAAGTGGAAGGGGATTTCTCATGGAGAGACTTGGCATGTTCTTGATGGTCAACAACATAGGAGCATGAAAGAGGGTGACTTGAACTTATGACATGAGACTCTTGAATTGACTCAAGGGGTAGTGGATGACATGGTTGACTTGAAGGACTTGGCATGACATTTGAGGACTCTTTTGTTTGTTCAAGTATATGTGTTGGAGGACATGGTGATGTTTGATTCCTTGCTTGTAGCCCTTGGATCACATCCTTTGGAGGTGTATGGGTGGAAGGTGTTGGCTTAGGTTTTTTATTTTTATTGTATATATACTTTGAGAGTACATAACATATATCATTATTCCCCTTGTGAATGGTTGCATGAGAACTTAAAGGCTCTTGATTTTGTTTCCCAGGTGGACTTAAATTCAGATGTGTTTTTCGTGATGTGGATTGATAGGTTGATGTGGTACTGACACATGAAGAAGTGGATGGATTAGATTGGTATGAGGTGGAAGGGGATGACACCTTAGGTTGAGGTGGAATTGGTTGATAATGAATGGATAGGGGATGATGTTGTGGTTGTTGGATTTGACATGTGGCTATGAGGTATTGGGTTTGAGCTACAAGGTGTTGGATTTGAGGTGACTTGTTTGCTTGAAGTTTTTGTATTATATTATGGAAGTCATGAATGAATTTTTTGGGAAAAGGTTTTTGAATTGTTTTAAGAGTGTGAAGCATGTGAACAACCTCTTGTGCCATGTCTTCCAATGTTTTCATGGTGTAAAATAATGTTGATTGGATTAAAGAGATGATGATGATTAGGATATGATATGGAATGACAAGATTGTATGATTTGGATGATGTGGCAAGAGTTTATTGGAAATTTGACTTGGGCACTATCAAACACAATATTTCACATGTAAATGCATGAAAACACACACCAAGCACAATGATAAGTTTGTCTTCCAAGATTAGATGTTATGATTAAGAAAACACTTGAATACACAACAACAAGTCTGATGACTAGTCAAGTGGGGTATGGCCAATTAGGTCTCAAGTGAGTTTTCACAAGGTTGACTAGGTATAAGTCGGAAGCAAAATCTTGCCAATAAGCCGGGAGAAAGGGGTAACCCACCCTTCACTTCACTTCCCAAAGGTATAAATTTCTTTGGGGCTTAGCTCAGAGTGACAAGATTTCAACTTCCAAACAAGCATGTCTTTCGATTCACACTTTGATTGAGGTCATCCCTTGGAGAGGTGTGTGCTCCAAGCAGGCCTCCTAAAAAGGGTATGACAAAAGTGAACCAAGTGAAGTGTTTTGGAAGACACACACACTTGATTCACGCTCACAGTGATTAATTTCCCTTTAGAAAATTGAAATGTTTGGAATAAAACAATGAAGCACTCGTTCTTTTTAGATCCCAAATCAAGATGTGATGGAAGACAAGATTTTTTTTTTTTAAACCAATTGCAATGATGTGATCAAACAAGATTTTATTTTATATCCCAAATTGAAAGATATGACAAACAAGATTAGGAGATGAAGGATGAAACGAGTGCACCTGGTTATTTTCGCTTTCCAAAATTTTTGATGTGAATGATATTGCTGCTACTAGAGCTCCTTATGATCACCTAAAATATAAAAAACAATATTATAATGCAGCCAAAGAAAAGAAAAAGAAAAGAAAAAAATAAGTTCATCAAAAAATTTCAATTTCAGATACTTTTTACATAGCCGAATTAGATTTTAGTATTTGATAATTTTTTTGATCTAAAAAATGAAAAATCAAAGAAGAGACACTTGCTAATTTTTGGAGAGCTTTCCAGAAATGTAAAGAACTAAGAAAAATTCCCTGTTTTGCTCTCAAAAACGTGGATTTATGAAAACCATATAGAAAATGAAGATTGTATTTGACCTCAAAATTAAATCTGTAAAACACAGACCCCTATTAGAATTTCACGGGCTTTCCAAAAATGTAAAATTGTTTGAAAAATGTGTTGATTAACATCTAGAAAATCAAATTTATGAAAATAATTAAAATCAAAATAACTTCAACAAAATTGATCATAAACCTTCGATTTTTTTACTTTAGTCTCTTGAAATGATTTGAAATTTTTTGTAAAAATCTTGTAAAAAAATGCATAGTGTTGTAGAAGATATAAAGAACTTTGTAAAACCTGCGGTTTTATCCAAAAATTGGCAGATCTGCAAAACAAAGTCAATAAAACCTACAAGAAAACACCATTAAAAGCCTTGTATGCACTACATAAAACCCTTGTATGCACTATAGAAACCCTCAAATGTGCTAAAAAGATAATATTCGTCAGAAAGCTGAATTCCAGAATGTGAAATCCTATCAGAAAACCTGTAGATAAATCTTAAAAACGGGGCAAGCCCCCACGGTGGGCGCCATTTAATGTGTGTATGAAAATTAGATGTGTAAATGAATTGAAATAACTATTCAAACACACCAATAGGACATTATAACAAAACATAATATAAAAGGTAAAGAGATGCAAACTCAGTATCCTGCTTCCATTGTCGTCCTATCATCCTCTATCTTTAGTGTTTTTGTAGATTCCAGCCTTGTGTTCTCAGATTGTAGGCTAGGCTCAACAAACTGTCTTCCTAAAGAACAAGATTTTGATATGTTGGTTGCTCTCTTCGGCAGCATAACAATATAGTGAAGGTTCAAAACAGAAAAATGATGGATTCCAGAATGATTTTGATAGAGTGAGGATACTTAAGAATCCACCCCCTTAAATGAATTGTAAGAGGTTGTATTTATAGATTTTTCAAAAGATTCTGATTGGCTGATATGATCAATGGCTATGATAATTCTTGACAGATCGAATGGCTGAAGATGGATGAAACTGAAGAGAAAATAGAAGAAACCTAAAAATAAGATTTTTCTATTTTTATGAAAGAGGAAGAAGATAAGAAATCATCTTTCTTTAAAAGAATAAAAGAAAGATTTAAAGCTGATAAATAAATGAATTAAAAATTCAATTGTTTATTTGTGGATGACATTAAGCTTTTCTTAATTAAATAAAATATTTAATTAAGCTTTTAAAAGCAGAAGAAAGTTGGTGATAATAATAAAGCTTTAATCAGGATTTTTGAAGAAAGGAGAAGATCTCATAATTAAATAAAATATTTAATTATGATACGAGAAGATTGCACAATTAAATAAAAATACCTAATTGTGAGTTGGAAAGAAAGCATAAGATATTTTTAATTAAATAAGATTTATTTAATTAAATCACTTTTATGAAATTAATTAAATGAAATATTTAATTAATTAGAATAAGAATTTAAAATAGAAGAAAGAGAGATATTTAAACTTAATTAAATCAAAAGATTTAATTAAATTCAAACAGTGATAATTAATTTAAATAAATAGAATGTATTTATTTAAATAATTAAGTGGACATATGAAAATAATTAAATAAAATAAATTTATTTAATTATGGAAGAGAAATAAGATGAATGAACAATATAATTAAATTAATTAAATTTAATCATATGTAGAGGACTTTAGAAAAATTAATTAAATAATAAATATTTAATTAATTGCCAAGATTATAGACATGACCATTTTTATGCGTATACAAAATGCCTTCTTGCATTCTCACGCGTTGATGAGAATCTATGATCCATGCCTCCAATTTCTTCCATCATTGACCATTAATTGACCTATTTGATCTCAACCATTCATTTCTCATTTTATCTCCTATAAATATGTGACTATTTATATACAAATGTATCCACCTTTTAGAGAAAACTTATGCTATTGATATCACTCACACTCACATGAATTTTTCGCACACATTTAGAATATTTTAGTTCATTTTAATTGCATTAATTAGCTTTAAGACTTCTATGCTATTAATGACTTCCATGATCACATAATGCATCCATTTAGATTGTTTATTTAATTAGAGTTTGGATCTTTTAGGTTAGCATCCATTTAGAATTATCTAAAAGTAGCATTTGTATATCTTCATCATTTAGCATAAAATCATGTTTAATTAGCTTGCATCATGCTTATTTAGATTAAAATCATGTTTACATGCATATCTCACAACCGTTCCCTCAATTTTCTTTAAAAAAAATAAATGGGGAAAGCTCATTTATCCACAAGATTGAGAAAGAGTCATTGTTCCACATCAGCATGACACCACTCAGACAACAAGATAAGTTTTGAATGGATTAGAGTAGACATTTATATGCTTTCATAGTTTAGAATTCTTAATTTTGACAAATGTTTAGTTTAACTTTCATTTGAATGATCCTATTAAGATTCTATGTTAGTGGCTTTGTTATGCTTCAATTCTTCATGGATCAAGTGTAACTGGCCAATACTAATTTTTCCAATCACATTCTGGTGCTAGAAGGAGGGAAAAATTGATCAAATTTAATCAATTTCTATCCTGAATTCCATCTTTTCTGACTTTTGTAGGATACGACACTCAAAAGAATTTTAGTGATGACTTTGTTGTGAATGTCCTTATAGCAACATTATTTTCATCTAAAACAATGACACCTATTTAATATCCTGATGCTAATTAAACAAAACAATGACAATTATACTTTTTAGGGTTATCAAAATTTGCAAATGATGATGCTCCCCAAATGATGACACTATCATCGTCACTATTTTCTCTATAGAGTGACACCCAACTTCACTAGAGTGACGCTATCGTGAATAGAAATACACAACTCTGCTAAGAAAATTGATGATCATTTTTCAATATGTTTTTAAATTTTTTTCACTTCATCAAATTACTAACATGCTTCTAACATTGTTCTAGTTTTTAGACTAAGGGGTTTTGTAGGTTGGATGATAAAAGTTGAAGTGAAGGAGATTTTTATCTTTATGTCTTATAATTGTAACAAGTTTTTGACACTTTTGGGGCAATTATAACCCATCTATTATGCTTTAGGACCACACTAATTTTCATTTGGGTTTAAAAAGAGCACTCAAACGAGACTATAATTGAACCCTCACTTCATCATTTTACTTTGGATACAAAATTGAACTAAACAACTTAACATTTCATTTGGTGCATAAAATGAATTCATCTTATCTTTAGGGGTTAAAATTAACAAGTGTTTGCTAAGTTTTCATTTACATCTTTTTCATTGAATGCGTATGAAACTCTCTCATGCCACTCGACAATCTTGAGAAATAGAAACATTCCTTAACATTTTTTATAATCACCTACATCTTTCAATTTGGATTAAAAATGAACCCCTTTCTAGTGTAAGGAAAAGATGTGGTGTGTGTTCTCTCCTTTTTTCATGCAAAATGGGATGATCAAAATACAAATGTACTTCCTTGCTATTGTTTATCTTTAGAGGGCCTACCTCCTTGCTTCGAAAGGAGGGAACAAACCAAGTAGAAAAAAATTAAATCCAAGCTCTTTCAAGATGCTATATAAATAATGTGTTTGTGATGATAATCATAAACAAAATGTGTGGATGCATCATAATGAAAAGTGTCACCCTTAGTATCTGTGTGATACATTAAACTCTCTAATTGGGAAGAGACTAGGAGGCCTCTCAATTCTCCATAATCTTGAGCTAATCTTGCCATGTGAATGGCCACCTTGAAAGAAATACCTTATTATGAACCAACTATTAAGGATCCAAAAAAATGTTATGCTTGTTGGTGCAAGAACAACATTCTAAAGACAACCCACATTTTACTATTCAATTATTGAAACAGGAAAATCCTCAGGATCTTTGGGTCTTTAGGATTTGAGATTTGGTGGTCCCAAGAAGTGTGTCTTGTGGAGTGGAGCAAGTGTCGCCAAATTTCTATCTATTCACCTTGTCTTAGTGTTTGGAGAAATCCAAGTATGGATTCAAGAAGCATTTTTTGAACTTAAGGTTGTAAATGTTTGTGAGTTAGTTTAACACCTTTCTTGGTTCCAAAACATTACAAAAAAAATATTCATAATCTTCCTCAAAATTTCAAACCCTTTGGTGTAAATATGGATACCTCTTGAAATAGCCTTCATATTAATGTTTGGCCTAAGGATTTCTACCCTTCGATATTTCTAAATATCTTAGCTTATATCTCAATCCGTATTTCCCAAAGTTAAACATAGGCAACTGTGGCTTGAACTTCATCCTTTTCACAAAATGGACCTTGTTAAATTTATGATTTTTTTGACATAGACATCTAATTTAAACCTAATAAGGACAATTGTTTGTGGTAAAATAAATTCACTCAAGCAAGATAAATTGACATAAATTTAACCTGACATGACTATTTGGAGATTGATCACTCACATTGAACAACCTAATCTCAAAGGTGCTATCATTCAAGAAAACTTTGAACTCATTAACAAAGAACAATCTAATATAATTAGTATTTTGAGAAGCGTCACTTTTGAGACCAAGGAAACACTAGCCCAATGGAGAAACACAACATACATCATAGTCAAAGAAGAAAAACAAGCTGATATTTTGGTTGGAAGGTCTATACTACCACCACCTAGATGGCCATAAATATCCTCTTTTTCATGATCCTAAGTTTCTCTAAATGATCTCACACAAAATCAAAATTCCTAAAAGGTCTACCATTCATCACTTTAAACTTAGGAATCATAGTGCAAAAGCTATCAAAAGACACCTTTTAGCACTTTACCAAAATAAAAAATAGTTGGTAGAAAACTTTTATAAATATGATTCAAGGAATAGTCTATAATTGTTTGCATCCTTTTGGAGTCAAAACACTCATCTTTTTCATGATAATGAACTTCTCTAAATAATTGAGTCTTTAGGAGTTGAAAACTTTAGAGGTATAGCATGTTTCTCACTACCTTTGTCCTATCAAACAAAGTTTCACATTAGGTCAACATTGGGTCAAACATTTCCTCCACCCCTCCGTCAAAATTTCATACTTCACTTGATCAAACTTTGCAAAAAATTTGAATGCACCTTGACACCTTTTGACTTAAAAGATCTATCCAACCAACCCCTAACTTAGCTACTTTGTATTTGAAATGAATCATTTTCCATGCATTTAGGTAAGTTAGATATAATATTTGAACGAGTTCATCTTGAAGTCCACATGTCTACCCTAAATATTTCCAAGTTCATCAACATCCTTTATCCAAACATCAAAACATCAAACTTAAGTCAAAAGTATTGTCCCAAAATGTTTGCAAAGATCACTCCCCATATCATTCATCCTTTCATCTCCCATTATCACTATTGCTCCAAAAATACTTAGAGCGTCCCTTTACCTAGATTTGAGTCAACTAGAGAATTTAAACATTACAAATCACAACATAATTCTCCTAGAGGTGAACCAAAATTTATGGTAAAAAAAATCACAACACAAGAGAATCATGCAGAAAACTAAAGTTAGATTTACCTCAACTGATCCAAATCCTCTAGAATTTGACCCAAGAAGTCACATTACTCCATCTCAACAACCTTCATCACCATCAGGGCCATATGAGATTGAAGACATCATGTAAAACCCATTTGGACTTGCCAGGGAAGAAATTATGGAGCATCAAGCTTTAGAGAACGTAGTGCCCAACTCCCCATCATTTGTTGCACAATCATTGACACAAGGCTTGATTCCATCCACTATTCCAACAACTTCATCGATAAATCAAACATCAAAACCTAGCATTGCAACTAGTCTTTCTAAGGAATTTGTCCATACTCTTCCATTTGAAAGCAACACACTTGTGGGTACCCTTGAAACCAATCATCCATCCCAAATGACCACTTTGAAACCAAATTTGGCACTCCTCCCATTCATGAAGATCCCAAACAATAATATAAATCACTTTCACTTCAATACTCCACAACAACTTGAACACATTGAGGACACCCCTCTACATCCATACCTATGAGTACCACAATTGTGCCCAAAATCATGCAAGGAACTGTGGAACAACCATACCCAAAAGGGCAAGGAAATACCATCATGCAAAATCAACCTTTAACACCACATAGGACCTATTCATCCAATATTCTATTGATACATTGAACACAATGGTGGTTCAAAACACATCTATCCCATTCATCATCAACCCACATCAAAACAATCCCTTGGTCACAAACCCCATCAGCTAAGGTAATACCTTGACCACATCTCAAACATAAGGGAATCCCCAAAACATCAGTCAAGGGAACCCTTTCAATCAATGGAACCAAGGTCCTAATATGCCCTTAATATCACAAACTCTTATGATACCATCCTCATCTTTTATGTTTGTCCCCCAAGTCATGCAAAATTAGATGGGACCTCAATCTTACATTCCTCCACCTCAATCCACTATCCTACAAGGAATGTTGGACCAAGGGAACCCCCAACCATTCATCAGTAATTCACTACCCACACAAAATATCACCACTCAAAACCCATCATAGATGTCCCAACAACCACATGATCCTACATTACAAGCACATTCCTTACCCTTATAGCAAGTACAACAATATTATCAACAAGCCATCCAATAGTAGCAAAAACAAGTAGCCTTAGCAACATAGGAAAAGTAGCGACAACAACAACAAGAAGCCTTATGAGCACACCAATAGTAGTAATAATAGCAAGCAGCATTAGCAACACAACAACAACAACAACAATAACAAACAACCTTAGTGGTACAACAAACAGCTTTAGCACAACGACATCAATCCCATCAAGCAGCCTTAGTAGCACAAAAACAATAGAAATATGAACAACGAGCTCAACAACAAGCCTTACTAGCTTAGTAGTATACCCAACAACAACAAAAAAGTTCCTATTATAACCTTCAATAGAATATGGGCATGTGCAAGATCATCATGGAAAAAGCGAGCCCTTAAGCGGTGAAAAATTCAAAAAAATTAGAGTCAGGCAACTTGATGTAAAAATTTGAATAAGTTATCTATATTATTTCAAAAAATGTAAGAATAGAATCTTTAGAAAATTGGATTTGGTTTCTAAACTACTAGGTTTATTTTAAAACAATATATCTATTTGGTGAAAATTTGAAATTTCAATGTTGTAGTACTTAAATTTTAGAGAAAAAAATAAGCAGTAGGTGTCTGTTTGACCACCCTAACCACAATAAAATGATAATTATTTTTTATAAGATTTTAGATATAAGTAGAGGACTCATGTCTTGACATGATGCATATTTTTTAATAATTTTTTTCCAAGTAAATAATTAATTATGAATTTTTTGTTACAACTTTTAAAAAATATAAAAACTCGTATGTCGAACCACCTTAACTTGGTCAAAACTTCATGAAATTCTTTTTTTCTTTAATCCTATAGCATGCGAAGCATAGAATGTGACACATATTTGGAATTCAAAAAATGTGATATTGTTTGAAAGCTATAGATGTTTTTCAATCATCCTATCAATTAGGACTTTAATCGTAATTCAAATAGAAAATGAATAATAATTATTTATTAAATTTAAAGTAAAGCATACTTTATATTGGTGGAAAGTTGAGAATCTTCTTTAAAAACCCTTTTCATTTCATCAATTTTGGGTAAAAAAAAGTATTTTGCCACATACCCTACACATACCCATCATATTGCCACTTTTGGGCCCATCATGATCCTACACATACCCATATCGTCAATACAAGTGCATTAGGGACATATACATCAATGCCCCAGTCAGCTTCACAAAATATCACACCACCATAAACCCCATACTACACCTTATCATATCATAACTCGTCCACTAACCCAATGTATGTTTCCCCACCAAACCTGCAAGACAATATCCCTTGCAACACACCCTAAGTATGTACTTTAGGAAAAGCCCTACTTAATGCCTTTGCTAGGATGATGAAAGTGGGTCACCTTGGCTTACCCATTGCATTGAACTAAAGAAACCCACAAGAGACCCATTTATGATCATTGAGAACTTGACCCTAGATAAATTGGACAAAACCCATTTGCATCACATATGACTGAAACCAATTTTTTGTAGAACTTGCACCATGAATGCCTAATCAACTCTATCACATTCCTTCATCATGTCCAATTTTATAATCATGGATGAAAGTTTATTTTTGTAAATGGATTGAAGAACTTCATTTGCTACAAGGGCCACTTCATTCATCTCTCTTCTTTGCAAAAAACCACCATGTTCTTTTGAAATTATTTTAGAAAAATATCAATGCAGCCTCAGATAAATAGATTTAGTGAAAATTTTGTGTATTGTATTATATAAATACACTAGTACAAAAACAAAAATAAGTGACTAAAAAAACTACTAAAAATTGGTCATGTGACCATTAGCTTGGTCACATGACCATTAGTAGTTTATTGCTAGTCATTTATAACTCGACCAAATCTATGACAAAACTATTTTTAGTCATTTATTGGTTGTTTTGATTGATCGATTTGGTAGTATATTTAGTCACTAATTTAGTTATTGATTGTTGTTAATTGGTCATTTATTTAATCATGGTAGTCAATTGATTGTTGTTAACTAATCATTTATTTAATCATGATAGTCATTTATTTAATCATGGTAGTTATTTATTTATTCATGATAGTCATTTATTTAGTCATAGTAATCATTTATTTTAGTCATGGTAGTCATATATTTAGTCATTATAGTCATATATTTGGTCATTGTAGTCATTTATTTGGTCATTGTATTCATTTATTTGGTCATTGTATTCATTTATTTTAGTCATGGTAGTCATTTATTTAGTTATGGTTTAGTTATTTATTTGGGTGAATCAATGATTCAAGCTACAAATCAAATCTAACTTAATTAATCCTCGTAAATTTAAAAAGTATGCAATTAGCTAATAGCTTTATGCATATAAACTTCAAATATCATATATATTCATTTTTTTTTTGTATTGGATTAACATAAAAAAAATATACAATACAATTAGAAATCAGTTATATAACCACCTATACTCTATTGTACAAAGCATAACAGAGCATAGAGAACATGAATGAAAAACAAGGTAGCAGTTGAAAACCATAAACTCGTTTTGTAGATTTGTGTAAATCAACTCTTAGACATGTTAAATTAGGAACAAAAGATTAGTGATTGATCACATAATCTATCGAGACAAGAAATACAAATGCATTTTTAACTCTCAATGGCTCCAAGTGACTACAACCAATTTAGTCTTTGAACCAACAATTACAATCACTTTTCAAGTGTGATACAAAACATAGTATATATGGCCTTAATGATTGACTTGTTTAGAAACAATATCACTAACATTCAAGTGCCTTCAATAAAACCAAGATTAGGAGGAGAGTGATGCCCTACATGAGAGAAGATTGAAAGGAATCGAGGGCATGCTTAGCTCTCCAATTTGATGAGTTGCAACTTGAAAATAAGATTTCGATGAGGGTTTTAGAGTATTCTTATTAAAATGATAATACAACTAAGATCCACTAATGAGTACATTTAGGTTTTTACATTATGTATCCTTAACCATTTTTTGTTGCATGCACAGCCGCAATTAGTTTTGGCTACTCCAAACTCTTCCTCCCTAGTATTTACCTTTCACCTATCCACTACAACATAAAAATAAGGTTTCGATGAGGGTTTTAGATTATGTTTTTAAAGATATTTACTACAAGACTCACTAATGCCAAAATAAATAAAAATATAGTTACAATTTTTTACATGGTATATCCAAGTATGGACCGATCACAATTAATCTTTTTATAAAAGAAAAAAAGCAGAAAGAGAAACCGTGACTTTTTATTTATCTACATATTGTCAAGGGTTGATTCTTGTTTGGCACATCATCCAATTGAAATGAGCCCCTTGTAAAAAAGGCCACAACAGTCAGTTCCAAACATATAGGTCATTAAAATGCTCTGATAATTGGATCGAAGTGCTTAGGCCTACATATGTAAGAAAATAAAAACCCATGTCTACCCATAACAATTAAAGTTAAAATAAATAAATATCAAAAGAAGGAAAATTCAAAACACAATCAAACTAAAAATATTGATTACAAAAATTTGATGATAGTTGGTTCAAACCACAACCCACAATTGTAGCTCTCCATAATTTCGTACACCCATTTCAAAAATTAAGAAATTCAATAAAATTTTCTCTATCCATTTCAAGTTCTAAAATATTTCAGCAAAATTCCATCCACCCACTTTTAGCAACCATTTCGAGTTTTTAAGTAAGAAAAGAAAAAGGTTTTAATGATTACTTTCATGCAATGTTTTGATGGAAGAGAGTGGAGAGAGAGCCTTTGTTGTAGACTTAATAGCTCTCTTGTAGAAAACGTGTTGCAAAAAGGATGAGTCTAATGTGGAAGCGTCAATTAAGATTCAACTCCTCCACTCTTCCTCACTAGTATTCAACTCCTCCACTCTTACACACTTCTTCAATTCAGTGAGCTACAACTTGAAAATAAGGTTTCGATGAGGGTTTTACAACATGTTAATTAAAATAAAAATTTCCTCCCAAATTTTCCTTCCCTAATTTTATGTATATTAAAATAAAAATCCCCCCCCAATTTTTCTACCTTAATTTTCCTATAGATTTTAAAATGGAATTCAAAAGAAAATAAATGATAATACATATTATTAAATATATTATACTATGATATAAGGGTATGTGCAGGATCATGATGGGCCAAAAAGTGGTAATATGATGGGTATGTGGTTGACGAATTTATTTTTACCCATGTTTGATGAAATGAAAAGGGTTTTTAAAGGAGATTTCCAGATTTCCACCAATATAAATTATGATTTACTTTGAATTTAATAAGTAATTATTATTCATTTTCTATTCAAATTATGACTAAAGTCCTGATTGATAGACTGATTGAAAAACATCTATAGCTTTCAAACGGTATCACATTTTTTGAATCCAAAACATGCATCACATTCTATGCTTCACATACTATAGGATTAAAAAAAGAAAAATTTAATTTCATGAAGTTTTTACCAAGTTAAGGTGGTCAGACATACGAGTTTTTCATTTTTTTAAAAGTTTTAATAAAAAAATCATAATTAACTATTTACTTAGAAAAAAATTACAAAAAAACATGCATCACATTGGGATATGAGTCGTCTACTTATATCTAAAATATTATAAAAAAATATTATCATTTTATTGTGGTTAGGGTGGTGAGATAGTCACCTACTTCTTTTTTTTTCCTTAAAATTTAAGTACTACTACATTGAAATTTCAAATTTTCACCAAATAGATTTCTTTTTTTTTCAACAAACCTAGTAGTTTAGAAACTACATTCAATTTTCTACAGATTCTATTCTTACACATTTTTAAAATAATAGAGATAACTTATTCAAATTTTTACATCAAGTTGTCTAACTCTAATTTTTATGATTTTTTTGCCACTTAAGGCCCTATTTTTTCCATGATGATCCTGCACATACCCATAATATAAATATTATATATAATATAATATAATATAATATTTTACTATAATATAAATATTAGATTATATTAGATTATTATTATTATATTATATTATATTATAATACAACCCACTTCTTCAATTCTAAATGATTTTTTTATTATCCACTTTAATATCATATTTAATATCATATTGTCTAATTTTTATTTGTGTGACTAAGTATTTAGTTGTATTTTTTACTTGATGATTAAATTATTCATTTGTTTGGTCATTTATAGTTGTGTTGTAAAAAATGAGTAAAATTTAGTCATATTTAGTTGTTGTGACTAAAAGTGTTAGTCATGTAGTCATTTATTTGCCAAATTCTACTATTGAGGGATAGGCTTGAGTTCTAAAAAATTGTGAGAAGAATTAACTTTTGGTATTATTGCTATATGGGCTACATTGAACTATTTTAGCATACCTCCTGACTTTCTTGATTCCTCTATTTCCCTTAGAAGGTCAATTCCAATGAAATCTTAATAATTTGTTAAATAATTATTTATTACACTAGCATAAGTTTACTTAGGTATTTTATTTAATTATTTCATAGGTTGCATTACTAGAAAAACATTAATAATGGGGTGATTACCCTTTCCATGTTGGTAGGAGATAAGATTCCTTTTAGAAATTAGCTAGAACATATCTCTATCTCGTCAATATTCCCTAGGTAGTTGTTAGGGTTTACATGTTGCCACATTTTGTTTGATCAAGACACTTGGAAACATCATAGTGTATTCTAGATTTCTCTCTTTTCTATATAATCAAGGCATATGTACACTTGTAACATATTCTAGTTATCAATCAGATAATCTCTATTTGAATGCCATTTTTGCAACATTTTTCTATGTGGGTGTATATTTTCTTAGCAAAGATCCTCCATTGAAAATTGCAACTTCATTAGAGGTGAACCCACAAAAGTGGCTTACAATTGGAGTGAGGAAGGAAAAGTTGAAGAAAATGACCCCATGCCAAAAAAAAATCATCTTTGGGGTTCGAGTGAACTAATATGCTTGAACGAACCAAAAGATGGTTCGCTAGAACCTAGGTTTGACCAAACCCATTCAATGCAAGTTCCCACCATCCCGCCAAAAAACATAATGAAAACCCCTTTTTCAAGGGGGGTTCGAATGAACCAGGCTTCAAATGAACCCTATTTTTCTTGAACCCCTAGGGGTTTGCTAGAATCCCCCTAGTTTGAGCAAACCCCCCTTTTCCCACTTTCTTGCTCTCTAATACCAAGAAAATAGATTTTTTTCCCTTTGAAGCTTAGGTTGAGGATAAAAATGGAGGATACTTCACAAAACCAACTGGAATAAGGTAGTCCTTAGAACAATCTATCCAACGACTATAATTTTAATATGTATTTGGTTTTTTAGTTTTATTATACATAGATTTTTCACTAAAAGTCAAGCTCTTTGTTTTGCACATGTCAAAAAATAGAAGATTATCAAAAAGAAATATTAAAAAATATGAGTGCACCAGATATTGAAGTCCTTCATCCAACAAAAAAAATTTGAATTTCGACACATAAAAAAAATTATGCATTATACAATTTGCCTATGTCTGAATTGTAATTGGTTTGTCTTTGAAACTTGATTAAAGAAAAAGTATTCAATAGAAAATCTATCTAACAAATTGGAAGCACAAGATATCAAGTGAAAAATATAAATTCAAAAGAATTAGAGTTTTATCCTTCATGGAGAAAAATCTATGTGTTATATGGCGAGTGTCACTCCTTAAAAATGTTGTTTTCTTAAAAAAACTAGTTTTCGAAGGAGATGGAAAAAGAAGTGAAATATAATTCCAATTTTTTTGAAAAAACTATATTTAGAATCTACAAACAAAATGTTACAAATCACTAGTTCACATCATCTTTAAATTCCTCATAGTTTAGGCGCTATAGGTGTCCGAAAGTGAAGATTTAGTTAAAGAAAAATATATTTTAGTGTCCAATTTGGCCAAAAATTGTAAACCAATGTTGTGGGATCATCGTTAGAGACACTATGAATCCATCATTTCAACATGGTATTAAAGCTTTTCTAGTGAAAGTTCATCCCAAGATCAAGGAAGTTGGTTTGTTAGATTCTTTGTAGGCTTGAGGGTTTTTCTTTTAAGGCTAGCTAGTTCTACCTAGGGACCAAGCTATTTTTTGGTATAGATCAGGCTCTCTTGAACCTTGCTATTGTGCTTTGAAGGCCTCAAAACTTATAGATCACCTACCTATTTTCCAAAATCAGAGATATATCATCGGGTGCCATTAGAGGTGTTATCTAGGGTTTGTAATTTTTTTTGTATTATCTATACAAATATGCAGTAAAAAATCTCCCCTTTTAGTCATCCTCCATGAAAAATTTCTTTTAAATCAATAGTTTTTTTTTAATTTCAAAATTTGGGCTACATTTTCTATTGTTTGGCAGAAAATTAAAATATCAAGAATCGACTAGCAATTAAATTTAGGGTCAACATCAAGGGTTAAATATTTTTCATCATTGACTATATTTTTCTATCGGTCAACATTAATATTGTTTTGCAGATTACATATTTTATCAACATAATATAAATTTTGAATTGCATTTTTTTGCAATATTCATTTTCTTTTCAATCGGCATCCATGCTTTCGATGGTCTGCAAATAGGGTACTCGGTTGCTTAACGACTATCACACCAATCATCCCTGGCTGCTGGTGTTCTTTTTTAGCCCTTGTCTGATGGCATCACCGATAGCTTCTATACCATTGATGAACCTTCCCTCATTCAAGCCCTCGCTCTAGTCATTTGAAGAATTGGAAGCTCCACATGACCTGAGCAATGCCACCTATATCCCATCTGCACCATTGATACTATGACCAACTTTTCGCTCCAATGCTACCTCATCTAGTGGAATTATTTTTTAAAATACAAATGACATCCACAGTCACATCAAAGACCAAGGGACAAATTTTTTTTTACCCCTTAGGGCTAAATTTTTTCCACTGATTAGCCTCTGCACTCTCATATCAGCAATAATCTTCTTAGGGTTGTAACTTCTGCATACAATCTCAAAATCCAGTAAACAAGATATCATTGGAAAGGTATTGAAATCTACTTTCCAGTGGTGCTATCTAATTTTTTAGATTCTAATGCCTTTAAAATTTATATTAAGTTGAAGTGAAAACCCTAGTTTGGACTTGGAAAGTGATATCTCCACATCATATTGTCAAAAATCTATCATTCCAGTAACATTAGGAAGGTATTCCAAGGTATTTTCCATCAGTCCTCTCATTTCTTTTAAAATCAGCACCATGTTGTTTTCTTGGAGATTTTTCACTTTGAGCATCTTTTATCATCACTTAGATATCCATTTTTTTGGAGGAAGTATTTTTGCATCAATGAGCTTCATTTCAGTTGCATATCATCTTTGGAAGTTTCTATTTTCTATTGAAGGTAAATATCTTTGTATTATTGGAGATTCAGTCATAGTTTGTTATGGGGTTTTCAAGTAATCCTTCATTGATCATGTTGGGAGAAGGAAAGTGTCTACAATGGAGAGAGTGCATCATCAATCATCTTCAATCTCTTCAATCCCTTCATTTTTTGCCACATTTGTATGGTTGGGTTCCACTTCCTAATGATTGTATCCAAAAATTTGATTGGAATTGTCGAAGGTATGATGTTCTAAGGGTTACTACACTACATGTTGTTGATGATGTTTTGAAAGCTATTGATCATTATAACTATCCTCACATTATTTGGATTAAGATTTGGGAGCAATATGGAGTTTCTAATACTCCACAATTCCTTCATGATCATGTTTCAAAATGTCATTTTCCTCTTCATTCTTCAGATCAGGTACCCCATGATGATATTGTTGCATAGTAGTTTGTTTTCCTTTAATCTTCCAAAGAGATTGACAAGGATTCTTCAAATTTTCCTTCTTCTCCATAAGAGACTATTGGTATCCCTTCACACTCAGCGCTTCCTTGTCCAGAGTCATTGATTAACGCTTCCATCATTTCTATTCATCTAGACACAATCAATTTTCTAGACTTGACATCACATGATGGATTTGTTTCAAGGATTGTTGACTTGGCTACTTCTATAGGTTTGGAATACATTCTTGAGGGGATATCACTCCTCTATTTCGATCCTACTTTGGAGAGTTTTCTTGATTCTCCACATTTCATTGGTTGGACCTAGATTAGGGATCCTAATCTTGGTGAGACCATCTTTGAGACACTTGTTTTCTCTTCAGAGATTTCATATATATCAAACTTCATCCTGTAAGGAAATTATGCAGCCATAGAATGATAATTTCCACATAACCCAAGTCTGAAAACATGCGAGTAAAATACTCAACATCAGCATGCAAGATAATAGACAACATACCCATCAAAGATGACACAAGATATACCTTGCGAAAACCCTTAAGAGGGAAAAACCTAGCCTCCAAAAGCATCCGCACTCCATGTATTATTCAGCAATGAAAACCCATTACAATACATCTGCAGAGACTCCATGAACACTTCTGAAGAACAAGCTATCCATGCATTCCATGTGGCCAAGCATGAATCCACACATCCCATGCCATGCTTCAAACCATCACACATGCACAAGCTCAACCTTGACCAACTTTTGATCCAACCCTAAACAACTACCCTTGTGGTTGCTTTTATAGAAACAAGCTCCCACAAAACCACCAAGTGGTATTACATAAACCATGTGCCCAAAAATACTACATCATGTGACCCCACATTTAATATTGGGTACTTTATTATTTTATTATTATTCCCTAATATTAAATAATTACATTTTACAATTATGTCCCAATGATACATACAACAAAGTGGCCCCAACATTATAACTCCTTGTGATGCACGTTCACCTAGAAAACCCCTAGGTGCACCACACACATAATAAATAAATAAAACAATACAAACATTATGCAAGGTGTACAACACCTAATTCTAACACATCCTTCCTATTTCATTATGGAGTTGGAGTTTCTTCAACATCTACCATTGGGTTTTCTTCTTCCTAACGGGAGACATGTGGTTTGGACACCTTTGTTGCTTCATACTTGTTGCAGTGGTTTTAAGGACGCTTCATTCTAGGGGGGACTCTAGTCTCCATTTACTCCTTCAATCGAAGGATCATTGTATTGCAGTCTTTGGATCTTGTTTAGAATGTGTTTGCGTATAGTCCTACTTTGTCATCTTCTTCATTGATTGGGCATGTACCTGAGTTTATTGTGGAATATTCATCTTCCTTGGGCATGGAGACACATGAGAAATTTTCAAAGACATTGTCATTCACATTCATCCATCCTTCCTTCAATTCCTATCCAAAATGGGAATCTTCTCTACATTTCTACTTGGTTTTTTTTCTTCTGAAAGGGATACAAGTTATTTTTCAACATTGGATCTTGCTTTTTCTACAGACACTTACCATTTTTGAAAGTGATCTCATATTATGGGGGGGCTATATAGCCTATCTCTTTCCCTCCTATGGGGGGGCTATTTATTGTATTGTATCCATGTGATGGATGGTGTACTTGGGGGTATTGCATATAGAGTCCCCTATCCTTCCCATCCTTTCTCACTTTTTTTCATTTCATCACGTTTTTGGAGAGGGGTTTTCTTTCCACTAGGTTTTCCCTTTTTCTTCATTTGTGTGAGACTAGTTACATTTTCATATCATTTTTAAGTGGGTACCTAATATGGACATCATGTAGCCGAGACCCATCACCCATCATCAATTGCATAATAATTTCCTCCCTAAGTTGCACTTATGTGGTTGTTAGTGTAATAAATTATTTATTACACTAGAATAAGTTTACCTAGGTCTTTTATTTAATTAATTCCTAGGTTGCATTATTAGAAAATGATTAATAATGGTTTCATTACCCTTTCCACATTGTTACGAGATAAGATTCCTTCTAAAAATCATCTAGAACTTATCTCTATCTCATCATCATTCCCTAGGTAGGTTGTTAGGGCTTACATGTTGTCACATGTTGTTTGATCAAGACACTTGGAAACATCATAGTGCATTCTAGATTTCTCTCTTCCCTATATAATCAGGGCATATATACACCAGTAACATATTCTAGATATCAACCAAATAATCTCAATTTGAATTCCATTGTTGCAACACTTTCTGTGTGGGTGAATATTTTCTTGGAAAAGGTGGTCCATTGAAGAATTCAATTTCATTAGGGACACTGTGAATCTACCATTTCAACACATTTTTGGTAAAATATTGCCATGAAACCATCCAACCTTGGTACTTTCTCCATTGGTAATGAGAAGACAACTGCATCTAGTTCCTCTAATGTGAATGGTGACAAAATTTTCTCATTATCCTCTTGATGGATTAAATTTGCAATTGCTTCTAGAAGTTATTCTCTTTTACTTTCTAACTGTGAATTAACATTTTTGTTTGCTAACAACAAATGGGAGAAGAATTTTTTATGCCAAAGGTGTATCCAACTTGAACAAGACAAAGCTAAAATGTTCAATCAATGGTGCAAATAAGCTTGGAGATGATTGAAACATATGCAACCTTTCATTTTCTACCAATGCTATTTTCATTTTTTTTAAGAGTTTTTGAGGTAATGAGGTATTTTTAGCTATTGAAGAAGGTTTCTGGAGCAGGGCGATGTGTTCAGGATGCAGATACTCATGAAAACATGTAAACAGTGTTAGATCTCTTTCTACTTAACATATATTCAATAAATTACCATTATTTTTTACAAGAAGGTTTCAATACCCATTTATTTTCCTTTCTTCTATAGATGGAATAGCGTATTTTCATTATACACATGCTCAATTATTCTTCATTCATGTTGGTTTTCTATTTGGATTTTTTTCCCCTAAGTTTTAATGTAGGATTAGGTATGCATGTATATTAGTGACTGGTAAAACAATAACCCTAGAGGTAGAATCCTCTGATACAATCGATAATGTGAAGGTGAAGATCTAGACTAATCTTTTTTGGGAAGTAGCTAGAGGATGGGAGAACCTGATGCAGGAGCATCCTTGGGTCATGGCAATCTTGCATCACCTAAAAAATGTTTTCATTCTAGTTTGTCTTTATTTCTGTTCAGTTCAAGTTGGTAGGTCCGGTGATTCTTCATGTTTTCTTTCCAGACCCTGGGGATCTATGCTTACATTTTTGACATGTTCATTTTCCTTATCCAAAAATTTTAGCATGATTGGTTCATTTTTCAGCAAGTTATCGCTTCTAGATTATGTGGCAGTTTCTTGAACAGATACCGAAATAATGTTCTTATCTAACGACTAGTTTGATCGCTTGTGGATCTTTTCTGTATCTTGTGGATCTTGATGGTGTGATTCAAATTGTTCTATGGCACATCCCTAACCTTGATTTCAGTCCACACTTCATTTTATGCAATCACCAAGGAGTAATTCAAATTTGAGGCAGACATATGCATGCACACATTACATTTTCTTTAATAAGAGATTATAATAATCTTTGGGTTGATGCAGACGTTTCTAGATTTGTGAATTTATATAAAGCATTTTCATTGATCATTAGAAGGCATTAGTGGAAGTAGAGTTAGAGATTTGAGAAAGATAAGATTTGATCTGTAGGATTTTTTCTCGCATTGAGGAGCATGTTGGAAGATGGTATTTTCAACATGTTGTAATCGGTCCTGTGAGCCACATCTGTAAATCCAGATGTTCTCAATGAGTTGTAATTGAAATCTTTGATAATAAGAATGTTTTAATTTGTATTTGCTACTATTTTTTGTGTTGCATCTGTTGTATGACTCTTGTTGCATGGTCCAGATTGTTCTCTTTGAGGATCCTTCAACCATGGTTGCATCAGATGCTATTAGAGAAAAAGGTTGTGAACCTGTGAATCTTGAGATGAGAGCTAGTTGCAAAACTTGAGTGGGTTTTTGTCCTTGTGGTATTCCTTGGGTGAAAGAATTGTTGACTTGAGGTAGGTTGTAAGTGTGTTCAATATATCATCAAGAGAGAGGAAATTCAAACCTTGTACTTAGATCACTAAGTTGAGGCAGTTGCATCAAACAAGGGGAGAGATTTCACCGAGAATGATGAACCCTAGAAGAATGGAGCAGATGATGGAAGACTTCAAAAATCAGATGGGGAATGAGATTCAAAATCTCTTTGGTACTTTGTGGAGAAACCCTGAACCAGATGATGAATATGAAGAAGATATAGAAGAACTTGAGTCTGAAGAGACTTAAGGGCTGATAGACGAGAGAGAGGAGATATTTTTAAGAGAAGTGGCACAGGTAATTAAAAGTCATAGGGTGGAGGTTACTAACTTCTCTAGTGCATTCAATCTAGAAGACTTGATAGACTGGATATGAGAGTTGGAAGACTATTGAGCTTGAGATATTAGAAACCCATTGAGGGTTAGGTTGGGACAACCTAAGTTGAAGGACATGTTGCTTTATGGTGGAAAGAGTTGCAAAAGGATAGACTGGAGAATGGTGCAACAAGAATCACCCAGTGGAGACAGATGGTTGCAAGGATGAAGGCTAAGTTTATTCCGGAAGACTATGAGTTCGAACTGTTCAAGAAGTTGGAGAACATGAAGTAGAAGGACATGAGTGTGAAAGACTGTACTGAGGAATTTTACATGATGATAATCAGATCTGGGCACCGAGAGATGACTAGGGAGGTGGCAAGGTATGTAAATGGCCTTAGATTTAAAATTTGGGATGAGATGAGTATGTTGAGGATTTCTACAGTTGAATATGCCTACCAATATGCTTTGAAGGTAGAAGACAAAGTGAAGAAAAGATAGTAGAATAATCCCAGAGGGAAAGAAAAGAAGATAAAAAATAGTAGGGAGAAGTAGACAAGTGAAGAAAAATCAAGACCTAAGTGGAGTAAGGAATGAGAACAGAGGTTACAAAGGAGAGGGAATGGAAACAAGGAATTCTTGGGTAAATGTTTCAAGTGTGGAGAATTTGGACATCCATCTTTTGAATTTCTTGAGGCATCAAGTAAAGGAACTGGTAAAAATAATTGTGTGGCACATGAAGAGCAGGTAACTGAAGATGGGATAGAACCAGAGTAGGGAGAATCTCTTATGCTTAGGAGAGTCTTGATTAGGCAGAGCAGGGAAGAGACTGAAACTTCACAAAGGAACAATCATTTTTGTACTATGTGTAAATCAGGAGGTAAGTGTTGTAAGGTTATTGTGGATAGTAGAAGTACTGATAACTTGTTATCTGAGGAGATGGTGGAGAAACTTGATTTGAAGAGTTTTTTGCATCCTTGTCCTTATAGGATAAGTTGGTTACAAGAAGATCATGTAAGGGAGGTGAAAGAGTAGTGTTGGGTGAGCTTTAATAATGGACCCTTTGGAAATGAAGTTTTGTGTGATGTTTTGTCTATGAGTTCTTGCCATGTTCTATTGGGTAGACCTTGGCTATTTGATAGAGGAGCTATATATGATTGTAGAAGGAATTTGATTACTATAAAGAAGGATGGGTAGAAGTTTACTTTGGTTTCCTTGAAGAATAAGCAGGAGGAAGTGAGGAACTTGAGTCTTGTGAAGAGTTGTAGTGCTAAGAAACAAGATGTAGACGTTGTTCTAGAGGATGGCATGAATTTAAGGAAGAACCTTGAGGCTAAATCTGATAAATGAGATAGAACTAGGAGAATGTAAAGGAAGAATTGTGCAATAGAATACTTGGGTTGTAGATAAAACAGCAGATAGGGTAAAGTCTTGTAGAAGAGGTAAATCAGATGGGAAGAAGAAGGTGAGTGGTGGTAAAAATCCATTACTACCTTGTGTAGGTATGAGGCAAGGAAAGGAAGGTAAAGAGAAGAAGAAGATGCAGGATCTAACAAATGAAAGCAGAGAGGTTAGGGGAAAGAAAAGTATAGATAGAGAAGACATTTGGATCAAGAATTAGCATGGCATCTACATACCAAACCCAATTTTATGTTCATGAGTTCCTCTCATGGAACATTTTTCCTCATGAGGGATGTTTGATGCAGGAGCATCCTTGGGTCGTGGCAATCTTTCATCACCCAAAAAATATTTCCATTCTACTTTTTCTTTGTTTCTATTTAGTTCAAGTTTGTAGGTCCAGTGATTCTTCATTTTTGCTTGCCAAACCTTGTAGATCTATGTTTACATTATCGACATGTTCATTTGCCTTATCCCAAAATTTGAGCACAGTTGGTTCACTTTCTGGAAAGTTATCGCTTCCAAATTATGTGGGAATTTCTTGAATCGACATCAGAATAATGTTCTTATCTAACGCCTATTTTGATCACTTGTGGATCATTTTTCGTATCTTGTGGATCTTAATGGTGTGATTCATATTGTTCTATGGGGTGTCCCCGACCTTGATTTAGGCCCACACTTCATTTTATGCAATCACTAAGGAGTATTTCAAATTTGAGGCCAACATATGCATGCACACATTACATTTTCTTTATTTGGAGATTGTAATAATCTATCAGCTGACATGAATGTCTCTGGATCAACAAATGTATATGAAGCATTATCATTGATCATTAGAAGGTAGTAGTGGAAGTAGAGTTAAAGATTTGAGAAAGATAATATTTGATCTATAGGATTTTTGCTCCCATTGAGGAGCATGTTGGAAGATAGTATTTTGAGCATGTTGTAATCGGGCCTATGAGCCAAATCTCTAAATCCAGATGTTGTAGGCAAGTTGTAATTGAAAATTTTTATAATAAGAATGTTTGATTTTGTATTTTCTATTTTTTTTTGCATTGCTTTCATTGTGTGACTCTTGTTGCATGGTCCAAATTGTTCTCTTTGAGGACTCTTTGACCATGGCTGCATCAGAACCCTGGCAGATTACAATATTCAAAAGGATTCCACCCTTCATTTGGTCCTTTTCCTTAGGGAAGGTGCCAAGAAGAGAAAGAAGACCTATACTAAACCCAAGAAGAAGAAGGCCAAGTTGGTTGTTTTGTAGTACTACAAGGTGGATGACTTTGGCAAGGTGTAGATGCTTAGGAAGGAATGCCCTAAACAAGAGTGTGGAGCTAGGACATTCATCGCCAACCACTTTGATAGGCATTTACTATGGAAAATGTGGTTTGACTTATGTCTACCGGAAAGTTGAGGCTTAAGATGATTTTTCCCTAAATTGGATTTTGGGTTAAATAGGGTTTAGTGATGAATTGAATTAATTTAGGAACTGAAGGGATTGCTTCTCATTTTTACATCATATGTTGGCATTTGATATTGTCTACGTTGGATAAGAATTTCTTATCAAGGACTTAGATTTATGAAAATCTATCATTTTACCCATTAAATCAATAGATTGATCTGTTTTATGGCATATTTTCTTAGTTGGGATTGTCATAGGACTTGAGTCTTTTTTATTTGGTGTTTCATTGTTTTTCCTTCATTCTTTGTTAATTAACATATCAAAATATTCATAGCTTTGGATTTAGTTCTTATGCTAATGCCAATGAATTAGGTTTAGAGCTGATGGATTTAGAGTTAAATTAATATTTTGCTTATGTGATTGACTTTCACCATCTATAAATTGGATTTGTGAAAATCTAGTTATTTTCTATTAAAATTGGACGTTAATATTTTTATGATAAATATGTTTAGTTAATGTTTTCATGAAATTAACCCCATTTTCTTCGATGTAGTTTAAAAATCAATGTATGTTAGTTCGAAGTTGGACTTAGGAATCGATTGTGTTTAGAGCTGAAATCAGCTAATTGCTATTAAGTATTTGTGAAGTTTTGAGAAGGTGAAGGATTTTGTAACAGATATTTTATTTTAGTGATTCTTAAATTGTACATCTGAAATTTTAGTTGTTTCTATTAAAATGTGTTATAAATGTGCTAGCTATTTTCTATTAAAAAGGGAATTGATCTGTGTTATGATAAATGTGCCTAGCTGATATTTTTGAGCCAGCTTTTTCTTTTCCAATTAGGATTTGCGCTGCTTATAAGTAATAACCTGTCACTAGCCATTTTCGGTTTTTGTGTCTAGCAGGCAGCCACGGTCATATTTTCCCTTATTTTTGTTTGTATTTAGTTGGCATCTGCAGCCATTATATTTTCCTTTATTTATGTTTGTATTTATTTGGCATCTGCAACCATTTTTGGGACTTGGGTTCATGAGAACTCAACTTGTTTTCTGATACAAGTGATAACATTGATCTATTATATGATAAATTTGTTACAGTTGGTATTTCCACGAGATTCGGCATGTTCTTTTATGATTGAAACTTTACCTGCTTATAAGTTTAATCTGTCTCCATTTTTTATGCTCGGGTCTAGGAGGCAGCTACTAAGATATGATTGAAATTTGAGCTGCTTATAAGTTATAAGTTTAATCTGTCAGATGCCCATTTTTGGTTTTTTTACCTAGCAAACAAGTATAATCATGTTTGAGCCTTCTAAGGAAATGTTTTTTCGTGGGTTTAGCATGCTTCATTGTTAGGATAAACTAATGTAGTGTTAATCATGTCCATGTGTGCCCTACTTACAGTCTTTGAGAGCATTAAGGAGAAATATACTAATGTCATGTCTCAGAGTGTACAAAGTAGCTTGATTCTATTGCTCTTAAGAAACATACTTATGGTTTATTTTATTTCATACACAAGCCACTAAAGGTAGCGATTATTGATATTCAAATGCCCATGTTGCCCATGCCAATGAAATGCATATCGCATAGCAATCAGTTGTCGAGTACTTCCATTCATTTTTGTAAATTTTTTTATCAGAGTATGAGAAGCATTTTAGTTTTGTGTAGGGTCAACAGTGCATGTAGACTCCTGAAACATTTCCAGAGACATGGTAAAAGAGCTTGATAATTTTCCTGATTCAAAGGTTTTGTTTCAGTCATGCTAGGATCTTTGTAAGTGGATGCATATCATTTCTCCATTGAGACCTTCATTGCACAAATGTACCCAAAAAAATATATTTTTTAATACAAATTAACCTTCCACATCTCTTCAGCGTACCCATTGCACACATGCCATCCTTGGATTGTTAGACATGAAACAATCAATCAAAAATTAGTCTATAAGATTATGGTATTAAGTATTCAATTCAAAATAATCAGAAGAATTTACTGGACTATAGCAATAAACATCTAATTGAAATAATTAGCAAATGTTTACTAGTATCATTGCATGCCTTTAAGAAGCCAATTTAAAAAATCACAAAGATTTACTGGAGTGTAGCTCTAAGCTCCCATTTTAAAAGTTATTTCAACAGTATTTGTTGAATGAAGTTGATGTATGTGTCTTCAAAATACTCTTTCCCTAGTAGGATAAAAAATGTTGTAGGATACACAGTGGTGAGACCATTGGGCAATTCCATTTGCAGAGCTGAAGTGATCCCTCCTGTAATTAGTATAGCCCCCAGATCACCAGGATTGCCTGGTATCTGGCGACTGGTGCATACTTGTTGCTGAAGAATTTCTTCATGACTGTATAAAACTTGGGAGTCCCAATAAACGAAGGTTCACAATTGTGCCATTAGTCTCACCAGATCAAAATCAAAATTAAAGCTCAACTACAAGCAATGTACATTAATTTCAAATTAATAATATCCCTTATAATATTCAATAAAATCATGGTTATCTGGAATTTACAACCACTTCTTTTCAAAGTTGAAGCATTTTACTCTTTTCTACAAACTATAATATAGCAGCAGATGGGCTCCAAATTATTCAAAGAAAAATCTATTGCATTTTCAGTTTTGTAAAGACTGAGTGAATTGATTGAATATGGATTGAGCAAACAATATTTCATTTAAAAATTCAACTAAGTTTCTTAAGAGAGGAAATCTAAGAGAACATTAATTTCTTGCTGCTAATAAAATAATTGCAATCACAACCATAGGTAATCATGAACACTAGCTGATAATCAAACCATTGGTAATCTCTTCATCTTTCTTCTTCCATCTCTCCCTCTATCTATATGCTATTATTACTCCATTTCTCTCTACCCTTATACCTCTACCTCTATATATCACTTCCTATCTCTATCTTTATCTTTCTATCTTTCCCTCTCTCATTCTATCCCTCTACCTCCCTCTAGATTTTTCTTTTCCTTCTCTATCTATCCCTCTCTCCTCTCATTATCTCTTCTCTCTATTCATCTGTATATCTCCATCTCCATCTCCATCTTCCTCTATATCTCTACCTCCTTACCCCTCTCTGTCTCTTCCCTCCTCTCTCCTTATTGCAAACATAACATGAGCTTGTTAGTAGTGAAGCCTAATTATCTTCCTAATGGGTCTTTTAGTCTTGTTTAGATCCTTGTAAGTGAATGCATGGTTTATTTGAAGATATCACTTCTCTATTGAGATATTTTTAAACAAACAACATAATTTCTAAATGACCTACCAATTGATCTCATGTACTGGACAAATGTATGAAAAAAATAGACAATTTTTTCTCTAAATTGACCTTCCTCTTCGGCATACCCATTGCACACCAAGGTGCAAGTGCTATTATACCTTCTTTTTGAATATCAACTTCCTTGGTCAACAATGCCCCTGTTTCACTATCATGAATTGAGAAAATTGATATTTTCACTCGCTTTATTTGGGTTGAAATATGATTTTTTTTTGTGCCAAATCCTTTAGTACAAAATACTCTTAAACACCTATAGATTCCAATTCTTAATGTGTTGTTTCATGTGTTCAAGCTTCTTACATAACTAGAAAAATTTAGACACTTTGAAGAAAGGCATGCTTATCCACCATTGCCTAAGCAAGTGAATAAAATATGGATGGCGGAACCACATAGCTTCAAAATTGAAAGTAGACTTACACTTTGATATTACTAACTTTAGGGGTAAATCTAGGGAAATAAGAAGGCGATCTGATGGATTTAAAGTTATATTTTTTATGTTAACACAAAATCACCCACCATCCAATTTGGTGAAATTAGAAATCTATCTAATCTTTCATCTATCTATAAAAATTCTTTCCATCTATTTGACCATGTAAATTTCCCATATGTTGGTAATATGTTCAGCAAAGCATTATCTTGTATCAAGACCTAAAAATATTTTATTGCAATTGGAGGTGGAAAAATGCTTCCTTTTTTTCTTCTGACACGAAAGATATTGCATTGAATTCAACAACTAGAATGACTTTGTCTTGGCCCAACAAATCCATGATTTGATTTAATTTTTCCCAAAGAAGTTTTTTTTCCAACTGTAGTATTCAAACCATAGACATTTAATAACCAAAATATAAGATCAAAATGTTTGATTAGTTACTTTCACATGTTACATTTCCTACAACCACTAACTTAGCATTCAATAAGGTTATTAAATAGGCCCATAGGCCCCTTGTGTTAGTGAATGGATATATTTTCATTTATAGCAACTCTTATTGATATTTTCATAGGAATCACTTGATGTTTTAGTTTCTTGGAGAAATACTGCATCTTCTCCACAAGCATCAAGTTAGTACAAGTAGCTTCTCAACAAAGCAAGTATGTAAAACAAAAATGCCTTGATGAGCTCCAACGGGCAATTTTTCAAAAATATTGATAATTCATTGTATCAATGTGGATCCCATGGTTTCTATGGCAATGGTGTTTTGCTGAGATACAAATTTCTATGGTAATGCTTCATAAAAATACAAGATATAAATGACATCAATACTTAGCAGCTTTGCCACTTTCAACAGCTTCAATTAGAATCACACGTTTTCCTTATCTTCATTAGCAACTTCCAATCTTCTGAAATATTCATCCCTAATCAACTAGCTCTGATACCAATCTAATAAAAAGAGCAAAGACAAAATATAAAACAAAAAAAAATTGCTACAGCAGGAAAAACAAACTTTTATTCATTAACTTGCTTCATGCCAAAATGGCTACAATAGCTGCTTAAATAGATGCACACAATCTATCAACAATGACAGACAATAGCAATGGGAGAAATTAGAAGTTTCCTTCCAACAAACACAATAGATTGATTAGGCTGATTTTAAGAAAAAATAAGGAAATTGCCGGAAATCACAAATCATGGAAACAACAGTGGAATAAAATAGAAGTTTCCTTCCAACACTCCCCCTTAATATCAACCATCAACAACTCCCAAATTTTGTCTTATATATTCAAAGTTATCCATTGGCAACGCCTTCGTAAAAATGTATGCCAATTGATCTTTAGATTTACAAAATTCAAGAAAAATTTCTCCATTGTTGACCAATTCTCTGATGAAATGGTACCTCGTATCAATATGCTTGCTCCTTTTGTGAAATACATGATTTTTGGACAATGCAATGGCTGACTTGTTATCACAAAGGATTGGTGTTGGTTTATCTTGATTATGCAACAAATTTGACAAAAATTGACACATCCAAATTGCTTGACATGTTGCAGTACTTGCAGCTACATATTTTGGTTTTGCTAAATAAATTGTCACTATAGCTTGCTTCTTTGATGCCCATGAGACAACTTCCAATCCAATATTAAATATATGTCTTGATGTACATTTCTTGTCATCTATGCTACCCCGTATAACCAATCAAATCAAAATTGTTAGTTTTGGAATATAGAATTCCATATCCTATTCTTCCTGCAACATATCTGAGTATTCTCTTCCCAATTTGTCAGTGAGAATTCTGAGGTGAATCCATGAACCTTGCAATCAAACTTACACCATACATAATATTAGGCCTTGTAGCTGTAAGATACATGAAACTACCAACAAGCTTTTAAAATATGGTTCGATCAACATTTGACCCCTTATCCTCTTTGCTCAATTTTGTTCCTATGAGAACTAGATTTGGTGCAGGATTACAATTCAACATTTTAAATCTTCTTAATACATCCTTGGCATATTTGGAATGACAAATAAAAATTCATTTATTTGCTTGAACAACTTCAATACCCAAAAAGTATCTCATCAAACCCAAATCTATCATTCAAAACTCTTTCATCATATCTAACTTAAACATGGCCACAAAAAATATTCCACTAAAAATAAAATGATCAAAATACAGAAATACAATCAAAAGTTCACCTTCATCATTAGTCTTTATATACAATGTAGGCTCACTATTGCTTCTTCTAAATCCATTACTTATCAAACATGGATCAATTCTACTATACCAAGCCCTGGGTGCCTATTTTAATCCATAAAGTGCATTTTTTAATTTATAAACTTTATTTTCATGACCATGAACTTCATAACCAAGGGGTTGTAAAACATAAACCTCTTCATCAAGAAAACCATTTAAGAAATCTGACTTTACATCCATCTGAAAAACATTCCAATTATTATGTGCAGCTACTGCTAGAATAGTTCTAATTGTTTCTAACCTTGCAATTGGAGAAAAAGTTTCATTATATTCAATCCCATACTATTGTGAAAATCCTTTTGCAACTAATCTTGCTTTATGTTTTACAATTTGGCCTTCAACATTAAATTTAGTTTGATAGACCCATTTAACTCCCATGCAATCTTTACCTTTGGGTAAGTCTACTAACTCCCATGTTTCATTTATTTCAATAGAGTCTATTTATTCATCCATTGCCTTAATCTAATTATCATCTTTTACCACTTCTTGAAAATAAACAAGATCACTAGGCAAATAAAGCAAAATTTGAATTCACAATTTCATCTCCTTTATCATATATTTCTTTTAAGCTTTTTGTTTTCTTTGCTTTGCACCTTTTTCTTAATGAAGCAAGTGTTGTATCTTATTCATCACTTAAATTTGAATTTGAATTAGAAGGATTTTAGTGGAAGGATGATATACCTTGCACAATATTTCTTGGTGGAGTATTTGGTGGTGTTTGACCATCTTTTTCTTTTGGTTCCTCTTAACTATCATGTATAGGTGCTCCACCTGAGACTATTTTCTCATTTGAATCCCATGATTCTTCTTCCTTAAATTGAACATCTCTACTAATGATCAATTTCTTTGCAATTGGATTATACAACTAGTAATCTTTTTATTGCTCATCATAACCAATAAAAATGCATTTTTCACTCTTATCATCTAATTTTCTTCTTAATTCAAATAGCACAAGAGAATAAGCAACACACCCAAAAAATTTTAAAATGAGAGACAGTATGCTTCTTACCATTCCAATCTTCTTGGGGGGTTTTATCCCTCACACTATTTTAGGACTCCTATTCCAAATGTACACAGCACATGCCACTGCTTCTGCCAACAAATCATTGGATAAATTTTTGACCTTCATCATGCTTAGACTAGCCATATACATTATAGTCTTGTTCTTTCTTTCAGATACTTCATTTTGTTGTGGTGTATATCTTTTTGTAAATTGTTTCTTAATTCAATGATATCTGCAAAAATCCAAAAATTCATTAGAAATCAACTCACCACCCCTATTAGATCTAAATACCTTAATGTAGAATCTGTTTTGTTTTTCTATCAAAGCTTTAAAGTCCTTGAATTTATAAAATGCTTCAAAAAATTTCTTGAGAAAGTATATCCATGTCTTCCTACTAAAATCATAAATAAATGCTAGGAAATATAAATTGCCTCCTAAAGATGGAGTTTGCATTAGCACACATATATCAGTGTGAACTAATTCTAATGGTGTCTTTTCTCTGTATCAAATTTTTATTGGAAAACTCTCTCTATGTTGTTTTGCTAAGATACAACTTTCACAAGTACTAGTTAGATGATCTATAACCGGTAAACCTCTCACCATATTTTTATTTTGCAATAAATTTAAACCTCCAAAATGAAGGTGGCCATACCTTAAGTGCCAAAGCCATGTCTGATCCAAGCACACTATTTTGAAATTAATTTCCTCCTTTCCTTGAATACAATTAATTTGAAGGGGGAACATTCCGTTTTGTGTAATTTTGACCCTTGCAATTAATCTATCATTAGGGTTTCTATCCAGAATTGTACATTCATCATTTTTAAAGTGAACTTTGTACCCTTTTTGCATTAAATGACCAACACTCAACAAATTATGTTTTAAACTAGGTACAAAGAAAATCTCATCAATGTGTCTCTTTTCACCACTCTTAGTCATGATATTAATGATTCATTTCCTAGTTACAGATACTCTACTATCATTTCCCAATTTTACTTCTGGTTTTATAGAATCATCCAAACTAGCAAATAATTCTTTGGTTCCTACCATATGGTTGCTACAACCACTATCTAAAAACCATACATCATTAGAGCTTTCTTGAGCCACATTACAAGTTATGAGTAAACTTCTAGAATTATGAGTATATACATCTGTGTAATTTTCCTTTTGCTTATCCACTTCAACTTGTTTGATTCTACATTCATTTTCAAAATGACTGTATTTCTTTCAATAGTGACACTGTATGTTTGATTTATCATACCTTAATGATTGAAACTGATTTCTTCCACATCCTCTATTGTTGAAATTTTGATAGGAAAAGTTGTTTCTTACTCCTTGATTTGAACTTCTTTGTTCACATCTTCCTCTTTCTCTAAATTTTGATCATACTCTACCTCTTCCTCTTCCAAATGATACCTGTGTTCTGAAAGTAGTCTCCAAATAAGAATTCTTAGTTCGACTCATTCTAGTTTCATGAGAAAGAAAAGATCCCATCAATTTATCTATTGAATTTTGAGATAAATCTTTTGATTCATCAATTGCAACCACTATTGCATCAAATTTGTTAGGAAGGCTTCTAAGAATGTTTTCTATCACCTTTTGATCAGATATATTTTCATCATGTATCATCATTTGATTTACAATATTCATTACATTACTGAAAAATTGATCTACAAATTATTATGAAATCATTTGAATATTTTCAAAATTCCTCCTTAAAATCTTTAATTTTGCAACTTTTACTTTAGTTGTCCCTTGGTATGAATTTTCTAAGATTTCCCAAGGTTTCTTAGAACTAGTTGAATTAGAAATTCTAGAAAACAAATTTTTATCCATTGCTTGTTGAATAAGAAACAAAGCTTTAGAATCTTTCTTTTTCTTTTCCTTAAGATCATCCTTTTGTGTTTGTGACAAACTAGACAAATATTGAGGTTCTACAAACCCATTTTGAACAAACTCCCACAAATCTTGTGAACAAAACAATGTCCTCATCTTTATTTCCCATGTATCATAATTTTTACTTGTAAATATTGGAATTTGGGGTTGAGTTAAATTACTATTAGATGACATGATGTTATCTCCCCTTCCTAATTTTCACTTTTCTTATTTTGAAACAAAACACTTTTAATTTGTTCCTCTATATCAAATTCATAAAAGAACTTTATGAAAATACAAGAAGATATAAATGACATCAATACTTAGCAGCTTCACCACTTTTAACAGCTTCAACAATGCACATTTGTCTTATCTTCATTAGCAAATTTCAACCTTCTAAAATCTTCATCCTTGATCATCTAGCTGTGATACCAATCTGATAAAAAGAGAAAAATCAAAATATAAAATAGAAACAAATTGCTACAATAGGAAAAACAAACTTTTATTCATTAACTTGGTTCATGCCAAAATGGCTACAATAGCTGCTTAAATAGATGCACAAAATCTTTCAACAATGAGGGACAATAGCAACTTCAAATCAAACAAAAAATTATGTAGCAATCAACACAGCAGATTGATTGGGCTGATTTTAAGAAAAAATAGGGAAAATGGCAGAAACCACAAATCATGGAAATAATAGTGGGAGAAATTAGAAGTTTCCTTCCAAAAATCATAGCAGATTGATTGGGCTGATTTTAAGAAAAAATAGGGAAACTATCGGAAATCAAAAATCATGGAAACAATAGTGGGAGAAATTAGAAGTTTCCTTAATTTTTACCATCAACAACTCCCAAATTTTTCCTTAGATATTCAAAGTTATCATTTTTCAATGCCTTGGTAAAAATGTATGCTAGCTAATCTTCAGATTTATAAAATTCAAGATAGATTTCTCCATTGTTGGCCTATTCTCTAATGAAATGGTACCTTGTATCAATATGCTTGCTCCTTTTGTGAAATACATGATTTTTCGAGACTGCAATAGTTGACTTTTTATCACAAAGAATTGGTGTTGGCTCATCTTGATTATGCAACAAATCTGAAAAAATTCAATGCATCCAAATTGCTTTACATGTTGTAGTAGTTGTGGCTACATATTCTACCTCTGCTGAAGAAATTGTCACTATAGCTTTCTTCTTTGATGCCCATGAGACAACTTCCAATCCAATATGAAATATATATCCTAATGTACTTTTCCTATCATCTATTCTACCTACAAAATCACTATCAGTATAACCAATCAAATCAAAATTGTTAGTTTTGGAATATAGAATCCATATCCTATTGTTCCTACAACATATCTGAGTATTCTCTTCCCAACTTTCCAGTGAGAATTTTGAGGTCAATCCATGAACCTTGCAATCAAACTTACATCATACATAATATCAGGCCTTGTAGTTGTAAAATACATGAAACTACCAACAAGCTTTTTAAATATGGTTGGATCAACATCTGACCCCTTATCCTCTTTGTTCAATTTTGTTCCTGTGAGAACTGGAGTTGGTGCAAGACTACAAGTCAACATTTTAAATCTTCTTAATACATCCTTGGCATATTTCGACTAAAAAATAAAAATTCCCTTATTTATTTGAACAACTTCAATACCCAAAAAGTATCTCATCAAACTCAAATATGTAATTTCAAACTCTTTCATCATATCTGACTTAAACATGTCCACACACAAATTTCCACTGAAAATCAAATCAGCAACATATAGACATACAATAAAAATTTCACCTTCATCATTAGTCTTTATATACAATGTAGGCTCACTATTGCTTCTTCTAAATCCATTACTTATCAAACATGAATCAATTCTACTATACCAAGCCCTAGGTGCCTATTTTAATCCATAAAGTTCCTTTTCTAATTTATAAACTTTATTTTCATGACCATGAACTTCATAATCAGGGGGTTGTAAAACATAAATAGGTCCCTTCATCAAGAAAACCATTGAAGAAAGCTGACTTTACATCCATCTGAAAAACATTCCAATTATTATGTGCAGTTACTGCTAGAACAGTTCTAATTGTTTCTAACCTTGCAACTGGAGAAAAAATTTCATTATAGTCAATCCCATACTATTTTGAAAACCCTTTTGCAACTAATCTTGCTTTATGTTTTACAATTTGGCCATCAACATTAAATTTAGTTTGATAGACCCATTTAACTCCTATGCAATCTTTACCTTTGGGTAAATCTACTAACACCCTTTTTTTATTTCTTTCAATAGAGTCTATTTCTTCATCCATTGCCTTAATCCATTTATCATATTTTACCACTTCTTCAAAATAAATAGGATCACTAGCAAATAAAGCAGAATTTGAATTCACAATTTCATCTCCTTTATCATATATTTCTTTTTAGATTTTTGTTTTCTTTGCTTTGCACCTTTTTCTTAATGAAGCAAGTGTTGGATCTGATTCATCATGTAAATTTGAATTTGAATTAGAAGGATTTGGATGGGAAGATGATATACCTTGCACAATATTTCTTGGTGGAGTACTTGGTGGTGTTTTGACCATCTTTTTCTTTTGGTTCCTCCTCACTATCATTTATAGGTGCTCCACCTAAGACTTTTTTTTCATTTGAATCCCATGAATCTTCTTCCTTAAATTCAACATCTCTACGAGTGATTAATTTCTTTGTAATTGGATTAGACAACCGGTAATCTTTTGATTTCTCATCATAACCAATAAAAATGCATTTTTCACTCTTATCATATAATTTCCTTCTTAATTCAGACGGCACAAGAGAATAAGAAACACACCCAAACATTCTAAAATGAGAGGCATTATGCTTCTTACCATTCCAAGCTTCTTGGCAGATTTTATCCCTCATACTCTTTGTAGGACTCCTATTCAGAATGTACATAGCACATGCCACTGCTTCTACCCACAAATCATTTGATAAATTTTTGGCCTTCATCATTCTTCTAGCCATATCCATTATAGTCATGTTCTTCCTTTCGGCTACTCCATTCTATTGTGGTGTATATCTTGTTGTATTGTTTCTTAATTCTATGATATCGGCAAAAATCCAAAAATTCATTAGAACTGAACTCACCACCCCTATTAGATCTCAGTACCTTAATGTAGAATCTAGTTTGTTTTTCTGTCAAAACTTTAAACTCCTTGAATTTAACAAATGCTTTAGACTTCTACTTGAGAAAGTATATCCATGTCTTCCTACTGAAATCATCAATAAATGTTAGGAAATATAAATTTCCTCCTAAAGATGGAGTTTGCATTAGCCCACATATATCAGTGTGAACTAATTCTATTGGTGTCTTTTCTTTGTATCAACTTTTTATTGGAAAACTCTCTCTATGCTATTTTTCTAAGATGCAACTTTCACAAGTACTAGTTGGATGATCTATAACTGGTATACCTCTCACCGTATTTTTCTTTTTCAATAAATTTAAACCTCCAAAATGAAGGCGGCCATACCTTAAGTGCCAAAGCCATGTCTGATCTAAGCACACTATTTTGAAATTAATTTCCTTCTTTCCTTGAGTACAATTAATTAGAAGGGGAACATTCTATTTTGTGCCATTTTGACCCTTGCATTTAATCTATCATTAGGATTTCTATCCAGAATTGTACATTCATCATTTTTAAAGTGAACTTTGTACCCTTTTTGCATTAATTGACCAACACTCAACAAATTATGTTTTAAACTAGGTACAAAGAAAATATCATCAATGTGTCTCTTTTCACCACTCTTAGTCATGATATTAATGATTCTTTTCCTAGTTACAGATACTCTACTATCCTTTCCCAAATTTACTTCTAATTTTATAGAATCATCAAAACTAGCAAATAATTCTTTGTTTCCTATCATATGGTTGCTACAACCATTGTCTAAAAACCATACATCATTAGAGCTTTCTTGAGCCACATTACAAGTTATGAGTAAACTTCCATAATTATTATCAAATACATATGTGTAATTTGCCTTTTTCTTATCCACTTTAGCTCGTTTGATTCTACATTCATTTGCAAAATGACCATATTTCTTACAATTGTGACATTGTATGAGTGATTTATCATACCTTGATGATTGAAATTGATTTCTTCCACGTCCTCTATTATTGAAATTTTTATCAGACAAGTTGTTTCTTTCTCCTTGATCTGAACTTTTCTGTTCCCTTCTTCCTCTTCCTCTTCCTCTGAAGTTTGATCTTTCTCTACCTCTTCCTCTTCCAAATGATACATGTGTTCTGAAAGTACTCTCCAAAGAATAATTGTTATTTCAATTCATTCTAGTTTCATGAGAAAGAAAAGATCCCATCTTTATTTGATTTACAATATTCATTACATTACTGAAAAAATGATCTACAGATTTTGATGAACTCATTTGAAGATTTTCAAAATTCCTCCTTAAACTCTTTAATTTTGCAACTATGGATGCTAAATCCTACATTTTCTCAAAAAACACATTAGCATTTTTATTTAACACAAAGCAAAATAAAAGCATCCCTATGAAATAATGAAACATGTTAATCATGCAATGAAAGGAATCCAAGAAACTAAATAAAACACATATTAACATGAATCAAACCCTATCCCATAATCGATTAGTGCTATTGTGGAAAATATCCTTTCCCAACTCTTGCTTAAGCTCCATGATATGAAAATGATATGTTGATGATCAAGATGATGAATGGGAAACATTAGCTCTCAATTGAAGAGAGTAACTTTTTATGAATGATTGTGAAGTTGTGTAGTTGTGGAGGATTTGATCAAGAATGAAGCCTTTCATTTATAGATTATTTTGATGAGAGAATGGCCAAATGGATGAATGTGGGACAAAGATTAGAAAAATGAGATGAGCCACTTGTCAACTTGTGATAGGCTTGAGGGTGAGCACATTTTGGTCAATGTGCCAAAGAGAGGGAGATTTCAAATTTGAATTTGATAGTTAATGTTGAGTTTTACTTGGGCAAGGTACATGTGAGAGATATGTAAGGCCTCATAAATATTTTGTTTGGTGTACATGTCCACTTGTTTTTAATTCAAATTCTAGGGAATATTCCTCAAAGATGCCATGTTGATGGAAAATGTTGGTTTTAATAAATCAATAAATTGTTTTATTGGTGCAAGTGGGAAAAGCTAGAGAATGTGATGGGTGGTTAGGTTAGGTAAATCAGGATTAGATTAACTTAATGATGATTAGATGCTTTGACCTTTTTGACTTGAATACTTTAATTTATTTAAATCAAAAAGGGATGAAAGGTGATTTGGGATTTAATTAAATAAAGTTTGGTTTAGTTAACTAAAAGGGAATTATAGGCCTAAATTAAATAAAGTTAATTTATTCAATTTAAGTTGATAATCCTTAGAGATTAAATGAACTTGATTTACCTAATGAGTGGATTAATGTGAATTGGATTTATGAATGAGCGGATGAATATGAATGAAGTGCATAATGCTAATTTCACGTGTCTACATTTTGACCCTCTTTGAAGGAATGTACTTGTTGCATTGGTTCAAAGAATAATCTTATCGTGATCAAAATTCAAAAAGTTTCTAATTTTTTTAATGCCCCAGCAGAAAGAAGTACACTAGTACATTTCCCCCTCGAGAGATTGAGCAAAAATATTCAATTTGAGGGTCGATCTCGTGATAAAGAGTTTCAAAATGGATGGTTATGGATGATGATGCAACTGATATGGTTTTAAGATGCTTAGAAAAACAAATCTATATTATACTAAACAACTTAAATGATGATATGATGTGAGATGGATGGGATGAACGATGCAATATGCTATGATTATGCAAATGCTTAGACTAACATATCTATATTATGATGATGAGCATGCCTGTGAGATGATATGCAGAATACTAATGAATGCAAGATGGATACATTGTTGATGATGATTAACTAATCATGACATAATGTTATTGTAGAAAAGAAGAAATTAGATGATGACAAGAGGATCCAACAAGTCCATGATCTGACGATACTTTATTAGAGATGATGATGATGATGATTCGCTTATCAAGGATTGGGACTTTAAATGTTTGATTACACATGTAGATACGATGCATCAAGGTATAAATAACCAGGATGGCATTGTACCTAGTGCGATGGACTTTGACTCGACAAATAGATAGGAGTATTCTTGTTCACACTTGACATATAGAAACTTTGCTAGGACGTACCTAACAAAGCAAGTATTCACCAAATTATTTTACAAGAACATCCAACAAGTACAGTAGACAAAAGGATAATGATCATTGCCCCATTCCTATCTATCTAAATCCTTCATTCGGATATCATCGAGAGTTATTTGGAATGAGTGCAATAAGATAAATGAAAAGAAAAGATCAAGTACACAAACAAGTCAATGTTCTTCATATCTCTAGCCAAAAGGGATTTGTTTTGATAGGATAAGAATCCAAGTGATATCCAAAAAAGATGCCCATTGTCAGAACGATATATCCTAGGACATGCTTTAAATAGGATGTTGATGGTTTGATAAGTTGATTGATAGGTTGTTGATACAAGGTTGATTGGCATGTCTAAAAATGATCAAGAGTTTGATTTTAAGTTTAAAGGTTTGTTTGCCTTTGATTTTATGATTGATGCTTGCTTTTGCTGATTGTTGTGGTTGTTTCCATTTGTTTTTCCAAAGGATGAATGTGACGATTAGTTTATTATGGATGATTGATTATTTCGAGTGAAAGCGAGATGAGATGGATGGATTTTTTCAAATATTTGGATTTTTTGACGTTGTTGGAATGTTTTGAGGCTATTTTTGGTATTTTTCAAGACTTTTACAAATGTTTTGATTTTTTATTTTTTGAATGTTTTGGGCTTTTTAACGATTTTTTGAATGTTTTGATTTTTGATTTTTCGAATGTTTTTTGATTTTGATGTTTTTTAATGTTTTGGATTTTGTGTTTTTGAATGTTTTAGATTTTGATGTTTTTTTAATGTTTTTGGATTTTAATATGTTTTTTTTAATATTTTTGGATTTTGATTTCTTTTGAATGTTTTTGGATTTTGATGTGGTTTTTGAATGTTTTTGGATTTTGGTGTCTCGGGGGCTGATTAAAGATGAGCCTTGCCTACATTTAAGCTCAAAGACGATGTAGTTCGGATTCCATGTTTTTGATGCTTTTTTTAATTTTTATGAATGTTTTTGGATTTTTCAATGTTTTGGATTGTTTTTGGATTTTCACATGATTTTGACAATTTGGATATGGATGCGTGTGATGATATTAGTTCTCTAATTTGGGGTATTGTTGAAAACCAAGGTAAGGTTGATTGATTGAATCAATGGACTAATGATGATGCTAACATTGTTGAGGATGCACAAAAATGCAAGGATAGTGTTAAGCAACACAATGATGGGGAAGGATATTCCATGATTATGGATTGATTGGATTCGATTGATCAAGATTGATGATGATAACATTGTTGAGGATGCACAACAATGCAAGGATAGTGTTAAGAAACACAATGATCGAGAAGGATATACCAAGATGATGGATCAATTTTTGATTGATCAGGATTGTTGAAGCTTGGTTTGGAACAAAAGATGTTCGAATGATTTTATGTGATGTTGATGTGCAAATTAGATGTGACTGATATCAATTATTTGGATTGATGTTCAATGATAGATAGAGACTAATAGCGAACATCTTCTTGTCAAAATATGTCATGGGCTAGTGATTCAGACTCTAGATCACAAATGCTTTGACCAATTTGCTTTCATTTTTTCCAATGTTTAGATCACCACATAATTTGGAGGATATAAATCAAGATTTATTCTTGAAGCAAGATGTAAATATCTACCCCCAATGTCTAGAAATGTACAAAAATCCATGGGTGGATGCTTAGATAGGTGTATGGATGGATGGATATGTTAAGCATGCAAAGGATGCCAAGGATTATTTTATGATAAGATAAGGTGTTCAGATAAAGAATTCTCATTTGGATAATGGTTCATGGCTCAAATAACGTTGGATAGGATAAGATCAATGAAAATGACCCATGTCAAGATGTTTACCATAAGCAAGCATAAAGTGTGCCCCAAACTTTCATCAAGACTAAGATAATTTGGATGATGGATGTAGACGGATAAAGATGGATTGGATAAATGGTTCATGGATGAAATGGATTTATTATGATGAAGATGGAAGGAATGATGGGCTTATTATGGATGGGATGAGATTCTTTCTCCTAGACTAGCGCGTGTAGATGCTCAATTCTACACATGACGCCTGTTTACAAGGTTTTCATCATGGTACCTACCCACAGCGCCGCCCATTTAGTTTTCACTAGAGGAAATTTTTTTATCTTTACTATTTTCAATCATTTTTCTAATTTTTTTTTTGGATTTTCATATTTTTTAATTTTTTTGGTTTTTCTAAAAGATTCATGCTAACCCACCTAGTGGTATTAATGTAGATGCTTCTCTCATAATGTGTCATCGATATATTGCTTGAAGAAGTTGCCGTGCCAAGACACATGCACTTGAACGCAACTTTTGAGATCCCTGATCTACTTCGTTGATACTGGAGTTAACTTTATCTTTGTCCACACATTGTGATAGAGTGCCTTCTCAATGCTTATGATGAAGTGTCGTTACCAATACATGGTCAATGTGATAATTGGATATCATGCGCGGAGGCATGGATGGAGTCTGTTTAGGGATAAAATATGGATTGGTTGACAGTTTGGAATCTTTGACTCTCCAAACTTGGGAAGATGAGCAATGATGGGTGGATATGAAAGTGTGCATGGAATTAGGTCTAATTGCTTGATACACTTTGTACGTCACTTGAAAATCCTTCTTTTGCTTTTGTGGACATCCTTGATGGATACTTTTCCCTCTTTTATTTTTCCCCATAGTTTCTTTGACTGATGGAGTTTGATAGGGATAATCTTTTTTTGTATGTTTTGGTGTCCATGTGTATTTGATTTGTCCATTATGCTTCTTAGCTTCTTTTTCTTTGATAACCTTCATGCTTTGATTCAATTATTTCTTTTGAAGTTAGTCCCAACTCATGGATGGGATGATGGGTGGATGAAGACTCGTGATGCGACTGGTTGTAGTGTTGACACTAGTTTCATCACAAGGATTCTTCGTGCTCCCTATGTTGATATTTTCTTGAAACGAAGTTTCCCCCAATATGGTGGTGGTAGTACCTTCATGCTTTGATTCCGCTTGTTCTAAGATCTCTTGTTTAGAATGCATTCTTTGATAAATGACCACCATAGGTGACATTATTTCAATTTGTTGCTTTGCTAACTCTAAATTATACTATTTTTTTGACTTGTTTCCTTGAGTGGGTAATGTTGGATATCTGTATACCTGATGTCATTAGTCTGAATTTGGTATATATATGATCTTGATGTGGACAACTCTGTTTTACCGTATGAATCAATAACCTGCTCTTTTTGTGTAACAATGCCAGGAATAAAGGGATCCTATTCTGAATGAAGATCATCTATATGTCCATCCACAAAAAGCATCTCATGGGTAGATGGAGGAGTATGTGCTACATGGATATGATCATCTTGCATAGATAGGAGAGTGTCCATTAGATTATTGTAGTATCTTGAAGATACAAATTCTTGATCTTGAATGATTTCGGAGTTGCTTTCGACATGCTTTGGATCAAGTTCTTGACATGGGTCAGTTTCAAAGGATGGATTGCTTACAAAGGGTTCTTGGACATCATCATTATGCATGGTAAGTGGTTCAACATCCTCAAGTGTCGAGTTCAAGGTTCCTTTAGTATCTTTAATCATGAGGTCAAAGGGGTTCAACATGTCTTGGAAAGGACCATTGCTAGACCTTGGTGAAAGATGTTGATCATGCTTTTGAATAAATCTTTGAGATATGTCCTCTAACTCATAAGACGATGTAGAGACATTTTCGATAAGATCATTGGTCGATGGATTGTAAATTATGTCAATGGAATCAAATAATTCTAACACTCCTTGAAATAGATCAATAAAAATTGGCTCTTGATGTATAGTGAGTTGATCATCGGATGAGGTGGGAATATCTTCAATGTGCTCCTTGATGGAGAGCTCTTGATCATTGTTTTCAACAATTTTGGTGAAGGGATTTCAAATGTCTTCAACCATAGGGTCAAGTGATGTTGGCATTTCTTTGATTGGATCATTGTTGGTTGGTGGAATTTGATCATGATTGAAAAGTGACTCTTGACATATGTTGATTTGATCATTGGATGAAGTAGAAATAGCTTGAAGGTTCTCAGTGATGGATTGATCTTGATCCTTGTTCTCGACAATTGTGTTGGAGAGATTGCCAATGTTATCATTGTCCCCAATAGTGATTATCTTTTGATCAATCATATCTTGGATGATTTTTTTGAGTCGAACATAATCTGATGTTTTGTGTCCCTTTATTCTATGATAATCACAAAGGTACTTCCCATTATAACCCGGCGGTTTTATGGTTGGTTCTTGATAGTTCACATAAATAGGGATTTTGATGAGATTTTCTTGTACCAATTGTTGTAGGACTGATTCAATTGGTCACCCAAGTGGTGTGTATTTTCCCTTGTTTCCTTGTGAGATTTGCACTTTAAATTGACCTTGTGGTGATTGATTTTGGAGATGTGGTGATTGATCTTTGAGACGTGGTGATTGGTTTTGTTGTTGATGTTGTTGATCTTGATATCCAACTTCTTGCCATTAGAGATGTTGTTCTTGATGTAGTTGTGGACATAACTCAATGCTTTGATGACATAGTTCAACCAATGGAGGAATGTATTGATTTTGGAGAGAAGATATCTCTTGGCTCAATAATTCAATTAATTTGACGTGTGAAGCAAGTTGCTCTAGCGAAGTTTGATCTTGATTTTGAATTTGACTCCATTGATTTGTATTTTGTTCAACCAAATTTGGGATGTATGCTTGTGGTGTTTGAATGGGATAGTGAACAAATTGATTTTGGACAATGTTCTGATTTGGGATAGTGTTCAGATTTGGCATTATAGGTTGAAATTGAACATTGTCTTGATTTAGGTAACTTTTATTTTACATGGTGTTACCTTGTCTTAGAGTCATTAACATCTTGTTTGGACTCTGAACAACATTTGTGCGATTCACAAACATATTTATCCCAAAGTTTTCTAGATTCATGTTTGGAAAACTTGTACTTGGTACATTCTCATTTGGCATGTAAGGATTTGGTGGGATGATGTTGTTCATTTGAAGGCTCATGCATTGATTGTTTGATTGATAGACTTGTAGGCTTGGATTTAGATCTACCTTTGGGAAATGTGTTCCAATCTTTGATTTGGGCATACTCACATTTTTTGTACCATTGATGTTTGTAGGAGACAACGACCCCATGTATGGATTGTATAAATGTGAGTGTTGATAATCAATTGGCGTTGTAAGGCTTTGATAGCTTAGTTGACTTGGATTACTCATGATGTATGGATCAAGTTCATATTCCATGTTCTTCTTGTGTTTTGACCTTGTTGCAAAAGTGACCTCTAAGGTTCTTAGGACCAATGATGAGATGAAGGATGGAAAAGGGAAATGATATGAGTGTTCAAAGTTTAGGGACTTTGGATCAATGCTAGACTTAGGGTTTGATTTGGGTAATGAATGTGTAAACCCTAAAATGTTGGATGTGATCTTAGGATGAACTTGTTCAAAGGATTGTTGATTTAATTAAATATATGAGAAAGGATGCATTCCCGCACACCTAACTAAACAAATGATTTTGATTTGATTTAAGGATGTACCTAAGTCTAGAATGATGTTTCCAAAGGTCTAAAGTTGTTTGTGAGATGGGTTTTGATAGATGTTTGGATGAATGAAGCATTTTATTTTGATCCTAAATGAATCTAAGAAGGACTTGTTTACTAGGCCAAGATAGTGAAGAACATGCCTTTCTCTAAAAGTAATTCAAAATCAAAAGATCAATGTTTGCATGAAAACCATACGACCAAAAGATGCCAAGCACATATGTGGGGTCCAATTGATTTAATCTTTGCTTAGTGGATTATTTTTACCACAAACACACTCTTGATTAGGTTTTCAACTGAATGTCCAATGTCCTAATTCTTTTTCATCCAACAAAGTGCATTATGTGGAAATCAAGGAAATCAAGGCAAAGGTTACCTAAAGTTGACTTTAGTAGAAACAAATTGAGATGAAATCCAAATGTTTAGAAGCCTCTAAGGATACGAATCCCAAGGGAAAGCAACAACATGTGAATTTGTTCAAGGATATTTGCTTCTCCTAAAGGGTTTGAGATTTGATGCTCATGTTGAATGTTGGTTTTCCAATGTTTTCAATTAAAGCACTATGTTTTCAAACTGATTCACAAGCAATATAACCTCCTAGCTCAATTGGTATTTTTTTCTTGGTGGGCTTGCCTCATTCCCTTCATAGAAGAGATGATTTTACATGCAACCAAGGAAAGAGTATAAAGGTATGTTAAGAATGAAGTCTTAACCTCTATACTTTAATCAAGATCAAACATGGCAAGTAACTTCTTGGAATCTAAGTTCCAATGCACCACTTCGATAAAATCATTGAATGGATCAGTTGGTCACTAAAAAGAAAGGTTTTCATTTGGAGTTTCTGTTCGTGGAGATTGACCCATATGGCGAGAGTCTCCTTTCAGATCCATCTTGTCAAAGCCAACCACGTGATACTGGTGTTTTACTCCAATACCCACATTTATATCCCGGTTGGAAATACTCTTGGCTTTAGAGTGTTACCGGTTGAGTCATTCCCTTGGGTGAGTACTTTTTCCCCAAGGGAGGCCCTCCAAGATAAACAAAAGTGAGTAAAGACAAAATTTGTAACTTGATCAATCTTTGATGGAAACAAAGAGAGATAATATATGCAATAATGCCCCCACTCACACTTGCACAAGATATTTTTCAATTTTAAATCCAAATCAGAGTGTGGAGACAATATTTTATGCCACTTAATGTCATAAAAAAGACTTTTGGTTCTCAAGATCACCATGAAGCATGAGAGAAGTGCATATGCCTTTTTAGATGAGATTACTTTGAATAAGGGATTACAAAACATGAAAAACACATGTTCATTTTAAGCCTCAAAGTAATGATGAATTCATTTTAAAATAACAAACGAAATGTGAGTTAGCCTAAAATAGAAAATTAAAGCATATGACAAACTCTCCAAGCATTTTGAAACATTCATTTTAAAGCCCAAAACTAAAGATGAGTTACCATGAAACAGAAAATTAAGGCATGCGACAGAAGCTCAAAGAATTTAAAAATGATTTTTGGTTTCAAGTTTGATGCTTGAATCTTTAACTCCAATTTTGCTTTCATTTTTGTCCAACTCCAATGCTTGATTTTAACCTTCACCTTTTACTTCTCTTTGTTTTCCTTTGTTTTCACCTTTTATGCTTTCCTTGCTTTCCTTGTTTTCCTTGTATCTTCGTTATCCTTCATAAGAGAACAATTAATTTGAAAACCCTATTCATTCAATATCTTTAAGTTGGCAACAAAATTGACCATGGAATTTAAAAATTTCAAAAATAAAATGATTTTTCTTCTTCCAAATGTAAAAGATGATAGCCAAATTGCAAAACAAGCAAGTAAATGCAAATTTTAGGACATTTATTGCATTAAATTGATTTATTCAAATCTTCCTATGATAATAGAATCCTATATGTGTGTTGACTCTTTCGATGCTTTAATGACCTACACAATAATACTTTTTAGAGATTTTAATTTGGGGAAAATTGACAATGAGATATGTGCGAAAGGTGATACATCTAGGACCACTTTGGTAGAGATATCATGCTTGGTTGGGCATGTGTGGAAGGAGTTTTAAATGTAATCACATGGTCAACAGCAATGGATATGGTAATAAAAAATGAAAGCAAGTCTAAATTGCATCAAAAGCACAATTATGATAAGACAGTTAGCAGCTTAGTCAAACTTTTTGTCAGATTATTCTTTTTAGCCTGTTAAAGTTGCCCAAATAGCAGGTCATACTGCATTGCACAATAAATATGCAATGTCAAACGAGTAATGATTCTAATGGATGAGCACTGCTATTTTACAAAATCCACCATCAATGAATCTAATACATTTTCTCTGCCTCAAAGATTTCCATCATAAAAGTAATAGCAGCTACAACGCTTAAAGGTTAGAATTAAATGTTAAAAAGAATGGCATCCATATTGGGGTCTTCCAACCATCGACAGCAAGTGATATTAGTAGGTGTATAGATGCGCCTAAAGGTCTTTTGAACTGTTATCACAATAAATGCAAGTCGAACAATATCATCATTAGAATTACCCCCAAAATCAGAAATCAATAACTATCAAACAACTTTCTATCTACTTCTAAAAGTGCCTTCAAGATTATCATCTGAGAATTGATACATACTGATTGGAGAAACAATGAAGTGACAGAATATAATGAATTTTAAAAGACACCAGCTGTAGACTCCAACCTTTTAGACATACCTTGGCTTCATCTTGAAATTACCAGTTTCTCTATTCCTCTCTGACAACAGGCGTTTACACAGTGATAATCATAAATGCTATTAAATGTAACTGAAAAGTAGACAGTCATTTGAAGAATCAGCCTTTTCCAGCATCGACCCATGTGCAAGACAAAAAAAAATAAAAAATGTAGCTCTTTGAACCACTGTTGTCTGATAGGATGCCTCAACTTTTATATTATGCAATGCATTGATTGTATGGTTTACATGGATGAATTTATTAAAAAAATAGTATAAGAAATTCTCATGTAAATTCTATTAATAGGTCACATCAAGAGAATAGTGAGTAAAATCAAATTCTATTGCCAAGTCAATCATGTGCTCAGGTAAACCATTCAATTCCAAAACATTAATCTTAGTGAGAGGAAAACAACAACATTGATGAGAATAGCTATGATATTGATGAGGGGATGAGTAATCTGTAAAACACATGCCTCCCTTTAGAACTTCTAAGAATTAGATGGACAATCGATTCACTAGTGTATAGTGGTTTTGGGACCAAAGGGGAGTCGTAGAAGCAAATTAACTGAGAGATTCATTTGCAATTGAAACCATCAAGCAATTTTTCCATTTGTTGAAACTATTTGATGAAGATTTGTTCTGACAAGAGATTTGATAACTTCAATAAGTTCACTAAGTGTCTAAATGAGAAAACATAAGCATTTGTTTATGTTTTTGGGCAGCACCCCCTTCCACACAATGTTGACATAACAGAGGTCACCGAAAAGGATTTAAGCAGTGGCGTGCATAACAGTGTTTCTCTGCGTCCGATCACATTACAAATTTTGGTGATGTGACCTGAGCTCTACACATGGGGTAGAGTCTAAGCCTATAGGCTACGTCCCAAAATAATGATGGGATGAAGATATTCAATGCTCGTAGCAGATAGCAGATAATTATCTAACTATTACCATATTCACATAAATTAAAGGCACATACAAACTTAGGCACTGAGGTAAAGAAGATCATAACCAGTTGAACTTGATAGGCACAAACACAGGAAGATCTTTTATGGAATGCATACTATCCATTTCACTTCTCCCATTTGGTGAGCTTATAGCTTGAAGAGGCTTTTGGAAACCATGAAAGTCTACATACAAAACAAGATACAAAGCACATCTTTCTAAAATTATCCTGCAATGTGATTGATGAAACAATGACTAAATGAAGTATGACTTCTCTATAGGGTGTAATTTTTTGGATTTAAACAGTAAGATGTACCATTACATCATAGGCGTGGCTAAAACAATGGATAGCAACAAAGCTGAATTGAGTGCAATGTGCACTTGATATTTTTTATTTTTTTCTTTCTTTAAAAGAATCTAGACTTCAAGAAGAGGATAATGTTCAGCTTAAGTATTCTAAATTTAACTGTTTAAATGCATGAGCTGATGCATGAAAAAAAAAAAAGATTTCGACAATATCAAAACCAGAATGTGGCAAGAATGACTAAACAGATTTGCACAATATCAAAACCAAAATGTGGGTTTTCCCTCCTAGTACCATAATGTGAATGCTAAATCCTGCATTTCTCAAAAACAAACATTAGCATTGTTATTTAAGACAAAGAAAAATAAAAGCATCCCTATGAAATAATGAAACATTTTAATCATGAAATGAAAGGAGTCCAAGAAACTAAATAAAAAACATAATAACATGAATCAAACCATATCCCATAGTGGATTGGTGCTATGGTAGAAAATAGCCCTTTCCCAACCCTTGCTTAAGCTCCATTATATGAAAATAATATGTTGACGATCAAGATGATGAATGGGAAAAATTAGCTCTCAATTGAAGAGAGTAACTTTGCATGAATGATTGTGGAGTTGTGTAGTTGTGGAGGATTTGATCAAGAATGGAGCCTTTCATTTATAGATTATTTTGATGAGAGAATGGCCAAATGGATTAATGTGGGACAAAGATTGGACAAATGAGATGAGGCCACTTGTCAACTTATGATAGGCTTGAGGATGAGCACATTTTGGTCAATGTGCCAAAGAGAGGGAGATTTCAAATTTGAACTTGATAGTTAATGTTGAGTTTGACTTGTGCAAGGGACATGTGAGAGATATGTAAGGCCTCATAAATTCTTTGTTGGGTGTACATGTCCACTTGTTTTTTTAATTCAAATTCTAGGGAATATTCCTCAAAGATGCCATGTTGATGGAAAACACTAATTTTAATAAATCAATAAATTGATTTATTGGTGCAAGTGGGAAAAGTTAGAGGATGTGATGGGTGGTTAGGTTAGGTAAATTAGGATTAGATTAACTTAATGATGATTAGATGCTTTGACCTTTTTGACTTGAATACTTTAATTTATTTAAATCAAAAAGGGATGAAAGGTGATTTGGGATTTAATTAAATAAAGTTTGGTTTATTTAATTAAAAGGGAATGATAGCCCTAAATTAAATAAAGTTAATTTATTCAATTTAAGTGGATAATCCTTAGAGATAAAATGAACTTGATTTACCTAATGAGTGGATTAATGTGAATTTGATTTACGAATGAGCGGATGAATATGAACTAAGTGCATAATGCTAATTTCATGTGTCTACAACAACTTTTACTTTAGTTTTCCCTTGGTATGAATTTTTTAAGATTTCCCAAGCTTGCTTAGAACTAGTTGCATTAGAAATTCTAGAAAACAAAGTTTCATCCATTGCTTGTTGAATAAGAAAAAAAGCTTTAGAATCTTTCTTTTTCTTTTCCTTTAGATCATCTTTTTGTGTTTGTGACAAAGTAGACAAATCTTGAGATTCTATAAACCCATTTTGAACAAACTCCCACAAATCTTGTGAACAAAACAATGTCCTCATTTTTATTGCCTATGTATCATAATTTTTACCTATAAATATTGGAATTTGGGGCTGAGTTAAATTAGTACTATATGCCATGATGTTATGTCCCCTTCCTGATCTGGTCTTTTCTTATTTTGAAACGAAACACTTTTAATTCATTCCTCTATATCAAATCCATAAAAGAACTTCATGAAAATACAAGAAGATATAAATGACATCAATACTTAGCAGCTTCACCACTTTCAACAGCTTCAACAATGATCACATATTTGTCTTATCTTCGTTAGCAACTTTCAACCTTCTGAAATCTTCATCTTTGATAATCTAGCTCTGATACCAATCTGATAAAAAGAGCAAAAACAAAATATAAAACAGAAACAAATTGCTATAGCAGAAAAAACAAACTTTTATTCATTAAGTTGGTTTATGTCAAAATGGCTACAGCAGCTGCTTAAATAGATGCACACAATCTTTCAACAATGACAGACAATAGCAACTTCAAATTAAACAGCAAATTATGCAGTAATCAACACAGCAGATTGATTGGGCTGATTTTAAGAAAAAACAGGAAAACTGCCAGAAATCACCAATCATGGAAACAACAGTGGGAGAAATTAGAAGTTTCCTTCCAACATTTTCTTTTGTGCTTCAACATTGGATGTTTGATTGTATAGCCTATCTATAAAAATAGATTGAAATTGCCTCCAACACTCAAATAATAATTCTGCCTCATTTGGACATAATACCATCAGTATATAAGATAGACATGATTATAGATAGGATTCCAAGGAATAAATCTCCAATATATAGGGCTCCGTAGAATCAATCTCCATTGAAACAATTACTGACCTTTAATAGTAGGACAGCCAATATCATAATCTTTGAATACTATTTTTCAAATTAAATGTTCGAACTGACATGAAAGAAATAAATTTATTCATGATTCATAAGCAGAGAAATACTTTGTTGAATGGTTAGGAAGACCCCCTCTAATAATTCCTCTATTCTCTTATAGGATGGACCAGCAATAAAATGCCTTTCTCGAAAGTATTATAGCCAATATCAACACTGCACCAAAAATTTAAAATTTGCGCTCTATTTTATGGTATATCAAAATTGCCTACAACATTTTCCCAAGAAATTAATATCAACACTGCACCAAAAATTTTAAATTTGTGCGCTATTTTATGGTATATCAAAATTGCCTACAACATTTTCCCAAGAAATTCTTTAGTTCATGCACAGTCAACATAATCTGAATGTCACACACAACCCACACAATTTCTGGCTTCAAACTCAAACTAGTATTATAATAGAAACCAAATTGCAACATGCACAAATTAATATTTCCTTTGAGCAAGATGTTGCACTTTTACTTCAAAATCTACAGAATACACTCCAAAAAAACGCGTCCAACAATGTCTGCTTTCAATGAATGATTACAATAGCCTCTCCTCACATCATCCAGTCTAAGCAACTGGCTCTGATAGGCCCAGGAGAGGCAGAAGAAGAAAACAAATTTCATTGCATATTGAAATTCCCTTTCAAGAAATGTTTACATATTTTATTTTGTAGGCATAGGACAGTTTATCTATTAGATAACTATTTAAACTGAATACGGTTTACAACATTTACAAATAAATTAACCCTTGAGGATTAACATAAGGAATCATCATATCTAGCCGAAATCTATCTGGTTAATATGTTTGACAAATTAATAGACCTAATCATTTCTGAAATGAGGAAAAAGACAATAAGGACATGAAGTGGTTATAGATTTGGATTTTTAATTTTTTTTTTTTCATATATTTAGGAATTGGTTGTTTTCTATAGCTAACACAAGTTTTTAGGTATTTATTTTACAATTAAAGACATCAATTTGAACAGATTTAGTCAAGATATGCAAGATCTTGGAAACAATCCATCTGTTTTGGCTCTAGAAATGTGTCAAACAATTAGACATCCATTTGAACAGATTTAGTCAAAATATGCAAGATCTTGGAAAACATCCATCTATTCTGGCTCTAGAAATGTGTCAAACAATTACTGAAAAAACTTCTTGAATTTTCTGAGAGTTGCTATCTTAAAGATTGGTAAATCAGGATTTACTAATTTAAAAACATTTATTTTATAAATACATATACAAATTAAAAACTATACACCATAAAAAAAAATAATTTAATATATTTCAAAGTGAAATTGTGTTCTTTAAAACAAATTTGTGGAAACATAAAAGCTTCCTTCTGTGTGATCTTTACCATTGACTCATTTTTACTTTTGCTTATATTCTAGTGGGTTAGCATTGCGCTGATCAAGGTAGGGATCAAAGTAGGCACATTTACTTAGGTGAGAAGTATTTAGTTATTTTTAAAATTTAAACAATTAATATTTATTATTATATTTTTATTAAATTTTTTAGTATAAATATTTAATGTTTTATAATATATTCAATTTTATTTAGATTTAAGTTTATTTATTTTAGAGATTTGAAATATATAAATTTAAAAAATTACATATAAGTATTATTTTTTTTTGTCGTTTATAAAAAAAATATTTATATTAAATCAGTTTATTTTAAAAATCTAATTAATTTTAAATCAAAAAATTAAAAAATTAAAAATTTAGCTAACAACATTAAAAATGAAGGGGTTTTCATTTATTACTTATTTCTTCAATGTTTATTTCGGATAGTTGGTTTTCAAAAACTGTTTTTGTGATGTTGGGATTGTGAAAGCATTTAATGTTTGTTACCATCTTCCATTTTTGTTATATTGGAATTGTGAAAGCATTTAATGTTTGTTACCATCTTTTGGGGATTCAACTTATCTTGTATAAATTCACATGATGAGAGGGGCATTACAAACAAAAGCATATCCACTGTGATTTATATTTTTATTAAAAATTTTAGTATAAATATTTAATGTTTTATAATATATTCAATTTTATTTAGAATTAAGCTTATCTATTTTAAAGTTTTGAAATATATAAATTTAAAAAATTGCATATAAGTATTAAATTTTTATCGTTTATAAAAAAAAATTATATTAAAGCAATTTATTTTAAAAATCTAGTTAATTTTAAACAAAAAAAATTAAAAATTAATAATTTAGCTGACAACATTAAAAATGAATGGGTTTTCATTTATTACTTATTTCTTCAAATGTTCATCTTGAATAGTGGGTTTTCAAAAACCGTTTTCGTGATATTGGGATTGTGAAAGCATTTAATGTTTGTTACCATCTTTTGGAGATTCAAATTATCTTGTATAAATTCACATGGTCAAAAGGGCATTACAAACAAAAGAATATCCACTGTGATTTATATTTTTATTAAATTTTTTATTTTAAATATTTAATGTTTTATAATATATTCAATTTTATTTAGAATTAAGCTTATCTATTTTAAAGATTTGATATATATAAATTTAAAAAGTTACATATAAGTATTAAATTTTTGTTGTTTATAAAAAAATATTTATATTAAATCAATTTATTTTAAAAATCTAATTAATTTTAAACAAAAAAAAATGAAGGGGTTTTCATTTATTACTTATTTCTTCAAATGTTTATCTCAAATAGTCGGTTTTCCAAAAAAACCCTTTTTGTGATATTAGGATTGTGAAAGCATTTAATGTTTGTTACCAGGATTCAAATTATCTTGTATAAATTCACATGGTCAGAGGAGCATCACAAACAAAAGCAAATCCGCTGTGATTTAGAAGCGAGGAAGAAGAAAAGAATACAAATATTTCGCCATGGCTACTACATCAACATCCACGTTGATCTTCATGTATTTTCTGTTAGGAGGATTTGTTGCATGCAACCTCCTTTCCACTCAATGCAACGCCAATGCAGAAGGAGATGCACTGATAGATGTGAAGAATATGCTGCATGACCCACAAAATTTTTTGGCTAGCTGGGATGAATCCCTGGTCGATCCCTGTACATGGCTTTGTATCACCTGTGATGACAACAACCATGTAACCAGGGTGTAAGTCTATATATCTTTCTAATATTCATATAAAAGTTTCTATATAATTTAAGTTAATACAACACACATAACATTGGCTTGCTCTATGTACTTTACAGGGATTTGCAATTTAGAAGCCTTTCAGGTACTCTCTCACCACGGATCGGCGATCTTCCCAACTTACAGTACCTGTAAGTTTATTAGCATACACATTTTAAGAATGAATATGTTTTAGCTCAAGGTGAATTTTCTTTAAGCCTTTATTTATGTGTATTATTATTTCAGGAATTTATACCGCAACTCATTGAGTGGAAGCTTGCCACAAAGTTTGGGGAAATTAAAAAATCTGCGTGCCCTGGATGTTTCTGACAACAAGTTCAGTGGAAAAATACCCACCTCACTTGGCCAACTATCCAACCTCCGCTTCCTGTAAGTCACCATTCTCCTGGGCTTTCATTGTTAAATCTTAAATCTATTTTAGAATGTTTTGATCTTTTTAACCTTAACTATCATAAATGTCTGATTTAGATCTGGGTTTAAAGACCCTTTGATTTTAGTATTTTTGGTGATCTCATTCTTCTCTCTGTTTGTTATGATCTTTAGAGGGAATCTATATGTAAATGGTTCTTAGAGGGAAAATTCACTGCCATCAATTAAAGGAGAGAAATTCACTGCCACCAATTCACCATGGGAAAATTCACCGCTATGACAAATTCACCGCGGCCAAAGCGGTTAATTTTCTACCATGGTGAAATTTACTTGGCAGTGAATTTGTCATGGCAGTAAATTTTCCTACGGTGAATTTTCCGTGGGTGAATTGCTGAGAGTAAATTTGCCGTATGTCATTTCATAGGTCTGACAAAAATAATCTAACAGGTTTTTAAAATTATATTTAATTCTTCCCTAAGTGCATTTGTTGAAAAATAGAAACCCACCATTAACTTTTTTTTTTTGGGATGAAATTGTCAGATATCTTCTAAACAACCAACTCAGTGGCCCTGTTCCAACAGGAGGATCATTCTCAAGATTCGGATATAAAAGGTAATTTATTTATTTATATTTTATTTCATTTAGTGGATTCTTTTAAGGTATGATATAATCCATATGACTTGGTTTTGACTTTTGCTTGTTGCATGTTATGTTATGGGCTAAAGTTTTACAGGCAATCCAGGCCTGTGTGGTGGTGTTGTGCACAAGCCATGTTAAAATATGGAATGAAATGGAGAGCATTGCAGCTTAAGTAATTTTCTACATACATGCTAGGCAATCTGATATGTGCAGTCATGCATATAATCTTGATGTAATAAAGATGATATTAATAATTATGAAATAAAGACAGCATTTGCATATACTGATACAATATTTTTGTTTATAAATTTAAGAATGTCTATGCAATATATCCGTTGCATCATTTTTCTGTTCTTTAACATATTCTATATTCATTATTGTTAAATAATGTTTCAAATGTAGAGACATAACATGAACATTCCACACTTTTTTAATGAATTATATGTATATAATAGTCATGAGCATTTTCAAGAGCTTTTGAGAGTATCCTGCAACCATAGCATTCCAGGAGGTGGCATCTCTTTGAGGCATTTTGTCAAACAGTTTACGTGCCTTGTCTTTAGTTTAAGATTTTGCATACATGTAAATTTTGCGCATATCCTGCAATCATTACCAGACAATCAAAGGGTTTCAGCGTAAGAGAGGCAGCAGCATTAACCGAGAAAATGACAAAATCAAAACACTAAACTTACAGTTTTTAAACAGCGTAAGGAAATGATTAGAAATATATTTTATTTGTTTGTGTTTTGTATTAAATTTTGAATTAAATTCATCCTTTTTAATTTGGTAGGCGCAATCATACCATTATAATATATTTCCAAGGAAGGGGTATTTGGTAGGTTGTCAATAAGAAATTGGTTATATTTGATTATGTTGAAGTTGACATTATATCTTGTCTTCTATTGTTGATTGTTTTGTTGCCTGGATGTTTCATAGTCACATAATTGTGGTAGTTAATTTGTAGTCATTTTAGTCTCTTACCTTACCATTGAATCGCTCTTAATGTACATAAACATATGTGTAGATTATGTATATTCAAACAATTGTAATATTGTTACTATTATTCAAATTCTCTCTTATTAAAATATTTAAAATTCAATTAAATCTATTTGTATTGAATATTTTTCACTTTATATAATAAATAAATAACATTTCATATATAACTATCAATATATATTATATATATAATTAATAACATTCATTAAATAACTTTACACATATATTATATAATTAGTTGATGATATTCAATGTATAACTATAAACATATATATTATATAATTAATTACTAAATATTCATTACATAGCTATAGAATATATATTATATAATCAATTAATAATATTTAACATACAACTATAAATATATATTACATATGTTTATAATTATTTACTAAATATTATTATAATACTAAATGTGTCTGTTTTCTTAAATAAATTTGTATTGGTAATGATACGAGGGAGAAGGTTTTAACGATTTTAGGGAGAAGTTTTAACAATTTTTTTATTACTTCAAATTAAGAGTTCATGGTACATGAATTTAATTTTTATTTTTCCAAATGAATTTCAAATATGAAAGGAAGTTCTTAGCAATTTTTATCATTTTTTCTATTTATAGATTTGGATTTTTATTTTTATTCTTTTTGGTGTATTTAGGAATTGTTTGTTTTTGTAGTTAACTCAAGTTTTTAGGTATTTATTTTACAATTAAATTGATTCTAAGTGGGTCAAAAGGAAGAATCTATTTGGTGCCTAATAACCATGTTAGTTTTCATTATATAAACACTTTTTACAAAATCTATGAATTGGAAGATGGTTTTGAAAGGATATTAAAACCTTGAACATCAAGAAAAGGAAATAACATGAGAAAATAAACAATTACCAAATAGGCCTAGAATCTAGAAAGTACCCAAAATAAATAATATTATAGCAAAGTTAAAAAACTAAAATAATAATTGTGGATGTCTGAATTGAAATCTTTCAAAAAACACTAAATAGGATTAAAATCTTGACTCATAAGGGTTAGCATACTTTTATTGAAAGAAGATCTAGGTTAAACTAAGGGTCACAAAGTCACAACATCTAATTTTCTCTTGTCCTTAAATAAAGAACCCCACATGTTTTTAAAAGGATAAAAAACTATATAGTCCAAATACTTTTGTTCATTCCTCATCAAGGAGCATTATTTAACAACATTTTGAACCTCTTTCCTATGATTGAGAGAAGGAATGATACATATTTTCTAAATATAATATATATCTTTGGTGTCTTAGAATGAATGGGAGAAATTCACAACTTTAGGGTGATAAAGGTACTCATTTTTAGATGCCATTACTATCTATGGGATCATTTGATGTTGCTTACCTGTTTACAGTACATTGTGATACATAGTTTCAATGGACATGCCATGCCTCTCGGTTATCAACATTATAGGGTATCATAATTTAGGTGCTAATGCTTCCTTGGTTTCAATTTTGGGTGAGCTATGTATCTATTTTTTATGTTCCTATGCACTAGGTGGATGTAACAACTAGTTAACCATGCATTTTGTGAGATGGAACACATTCCAAATCAACACTATTGCATTATTTTCATGGAGATTACCTTCCATCCTTAATTCATCAGTATTTTTATGACTTTTGGAACTTATATATTTTGACTTGCTATATAATTTGTATTTGTTGAATAATGTTGTTGTGACCACTCATGCAAATTGGTGTGATATGTGTATCTTGGTTAGATTGTTTCCTTGGTTATCTATTTGATCATTATTCAAGTAGTATTATCAGTGTCACAAATTCATATTTTTGGTTTCTTATCATGATATTCATCTTCATTTCAAAAAATATTCTTTAGTTTTAGCACTATACTAGTCCTTTTTAGTAGTCATTTGTAGCTTCATCATGTTTTAGTAATTTTCTTTATGGTCCCACTCTTTTGGTATACTTTTAGATAATTCTTAGTCTTCACATTGTTTATCTCCTACTGGAGGGATATATAGTATATTGTGATGGGAATAATCCTTGGGAGTTTAATTTAATTCCTCCTTTCTTGTTTCACTTTTTCATGGTTTTCTCCTTTTCTTGATTTTCTATTTGATTTATGTGTGCATGGGTGCCAAAAGTGGATTTATTTTTGATACCCTTATTTTCATATTCACATATTCTATCATTCTCTATAAGTTGTACTTAAGAGAGGGTAGACATGAAAAATATACTTTTCCTAACTATTTTCCATTTAGAAACTATTCACACCTTATTACTTAATCTTAAATAGTTGTTTTTTCCTTGTCTCAATTCGTATCATCTAGATACTTTTCATGATATTGATTTTGTTTTAATTTTTTATTTAGGCTTTGAATCTTGCCTTTATAGTGAGGTCATCATTTTTTAGAAATATAGAAATATCTACTTCTCAAACAATGTGGATTATGTTAAAAATCTCATGTATGGCCCATTATTTATGGGAAAGTTAACTTTTTTACTCATGAAGTGGTCTTTGAGCTTTCATTATGAGAATGATTACTTCAATATATTTATTTTTATTGTGAATCTTATGAAATTTTATTTTTAATATTGAGAGGTTGTCTTAAAAGGTATGGCTTTTGTTGTAGGTTATCTAATTAGCTTTAATCTAGTGACCAACTCAATAAATCATCTTTTGTTTCCTAAAATTTGTGTTTTGGCTAATGTGGGTAAAAGGATTATTGTATATATCACCTCATCCTCAAAAGTGGTAAAATGGGTGAAACATATTGTTTATGACAATTTTATCATTATGGGTCAAAACTATTAGATGGTTGGCCACTTATTCTTTGGGTGCTTGGCCAATAAAAGATGGAAAAAGTCCAAGAACAAAAAATATGTAGATTTATTTTTGAATCCTTTGCGTGAAGATAATCCACCCTTTGATATCATTAATGTGAGTGATTTTTTTCTATAGGGTTTAGAGGCTATCATTTGGGATCAAATTTTAGTCAACATAGAGCCATGGAAAAGTTCTTATTACCTTTTTGGTGAGATGCATAGCTTTCACATTATGCCTTATCATAAGGAACATGGAGTCCTAGATAAGAATGAGACTCATTCCAATCATCTAAATATTTATTCTTTAGAAGGAGAGATTCAAAAAATGAGGTTTTGTCAAGAAAGAATATTCCTAATCAGTTTCTATAGATGGAAACTAAGGGTTACCAACCAAGAAGAAAAATTACTATAAGAATATGTTAGAAGGGGTTATTCAATTCTCCTTGTAATGGTTTGGATTAAAACTACCATGAGTTCATTGATCTTTTTTGGTCTATGGATTGTACACATTTTTTTTTGTTGTGCTCTACTCATTTGGTTGAATTGTTGTTTGTTTACTAGAATTTAGTAGTTTTTGGACTATCTTTTGCTTGTTTCTTATCTTTTTTTTAAGGATAGGATTAGTTGACCTATCTTTATTGTTTTTATTAAAGGGAAAGGGCTATTTCAAAAACCCTATTTTTTACCCATATAAAGTAAACCTATATTTTCTAAGACTTACGAGATTTAGTAATGTAAATTTCTAAATTATTCTCATGTAAGTATACTAAAACCATTAAAATATAGTTATATCTAAGAAAAAATATATTTCACTTGATTGTGGAAGCATCTTAAAAAGTGCTCTACAATTTTAAAAAAATTGAAGATTTTTTTGTTGCAAGGTGTGGGCCCTTTGTCTCCTTGTGCTAAGTATCACAACGGTTAGGTTTGTAAAATGGCTCACAGGTTACAACCTATCACTTGTGGTAGGGGGCATTGTCGCAAGGTGTGCACCCTTGGTCTCCTTCTGTTGTGTAGTGTAGTACTTGGGTTTGTGACATGGCTTAATCGCCTCCTATGGACTTAGTAACAATTTTGGGGGAAGGAATTCAATGGAATTTCTTAGAGGTGGGGGACATGGTTCTCCCACCCAAAAAGGTAATTATGAAGATTAATATGTTTTTTTTAAAAAAAAACAAAGGGGTAAAAACTTTATTAGAAATCAGAAAAGAGCATTACAATAAAAACCACGAGACCCAGTCCCAGAAAATAAGGCGAAAACCCCACAACATAAAACAAAATCAACTATCCCCATGTATCCTCCTATCCTCTTCCAAGAACCGGTCTAAATCTAGATGCAGCTCAGGGTTAACTTGATCCCAATCCTCAACCTTCCAACCACTATCTTGCTCAGAGGCCCATTTGGCCAAGCAGTCAGCAGCACGATTCCACTCCCTTGGGATGTGAACAAAGGATGCCTCCTCCATCCGAGAACTAACTTGAAGAATCCGTTGAACCACCGAAGCCAACTGCCAATTTATATCAGATATCTTTCGCTCATTCAAGAGATTAATCAAAATCTGTGAATCAGCTTCACATATAACCTTTCTCCATCCCAAAGCAAGGGCCCTCTCCATAGCATGAAGAATTGCTAGACCCTCCATGAAGTTAACAGTCTTCACCCCCTCATGTATAGAGAATAGAAAAATCACCGAACCAGCTGAGTCCCTGCCAACCCCACCAATTCCAGCAGGCCCAGGATTTCCCCTAGAAGAACCATCAGTATTGATCTTTAAAAATCCATTGGGAGGAGGTAACCACCTTCCAACCCGTTGGACCCTCTTTTTCCCATGCCTACAGTTCCTAGAACTGACAAAAGATGAATGAATTTCTTGAAGACCTAGTCTGGCCACCAACTCAGCATCACCTCTCTCCAAGGGGAAAACCACATCACATTTAGCTAAAACAGACTCCTGCACCATTCCAAGCATACGCATCCAAACTTGCCGACCCACCAACTTCTGATCACGAAAAATTCTGCGGTTCCGCTCCAACCAAATCTGCCAAAGCAGAAAGGTAGGGCCCACGAACCAAACTTCCTGCAAAAAGGAAGCCATAGAAGGAGGTCTTCCCATACTATCCCAGAATTCAACCAAAGAGCATGCATGAATACAGGGAAGCTTCCACACCTCCCACCACCAATGCCAAAGCTGCACAACAAAGGGGCACCGAAAGAACAAATGTGAAGAATCCTCTTCCGCTCCCCCACACAAAACACAAATTGAAGGTCCTTGAAATCCCCGTTTACGAATGTTATCCCAGGTCAAGCACCTATTCCAAGCCAAAGTCCAAACAAAGCAGTTGCATTTAGGCCACGAGAGTTTATTCCACACCTTTTCCACCAATGAACCTGCCCCAGTTAGCTTCTGAGCCAATAACACCTGATAACCAGAAGCAACAGAGTAAACCCCCTTAGGATTATGGGTCCAAGCAAGAATATCTTCTTCCAGAAGAGAACTACAACTCCTACTATGAAGAATCTTGTGAAGCTCAGCACTTTCTTCCGCAAGTCCCAAATCTGGCCACTCTGCGGGATCCTTCCAATGAGCTACCTCCAACTGACCAAAAGAAGCAACAGACTTGAAGTCACTCACCCTAGCCCAGCCAGCCTCGAGAAATCTTTGGCACAAAGGAAGTAGATTGGGGTACTGAGAAGTAAGTGGAGGGAATCCATCCCAAGAATCCGACCAGAAGAGAGCCTCAGTTCCTCGTCTACAGATCCAAAATAAACCTTCCTTAATAAGCTTTGCACCCTTCTGAAGAGTATTCCAAATCACTGAACCTTTCCCCTCAAGAGGGTAACGAGGAAGATCCTGTCGTGGAATCCCCGGGAAATACTTATGAGATAATATCCTGGCCCACGGCTGATCCTGTTCCACACACCATCTCCAAAATAGCTTAGCAGCCACAGCCACTCCAGATAACGCAGACTGTCGAAGACCAAGACCACCAAATTGCTTTGGGCTGCACACAACATCCCACCTAACCAGGCTCCACTTGGAAGAAGCCAAACTTCCCGCCCATAAGAACTGCCTTTCAAGAGAATCCAACTCCCTCAGAAAACCCATCGGAGCCACCTGAAGCATACATCTGTAGGTAGGGAGAGCCTGCACCACCGACTTGAGAAGCTGAACCCGCCCCGCAAAAGACAACCATCTGTGGGTCCAATGATTAACTTTTGCACAGAGCTTATCAATAATATTCTGCCAAGAACCCTTGGGAAGATGGCGAACAAAAATTGGGAAACCCAGATAAGTCAAAGGGAGAACCCCTATCTGAAACCTTAAGATATTAGCAATTCTTCTCTGTATGGGGCTCGGCGTGTTGAAGAAGAATATGGAAGACTTCTCCTCATTAATCAATTGTCCTGAAGCAACAAGATATATGTCCAACACCTGCCTCAAGTTAGTAGCTTCCCTAACAGTAGCCATCCCCATCAGGGCAGTATCATCAACAAACTGCAAATGAGATTGCGGAGGCAAGTCTCCACCCCATCGCCAACCTTGAATGATGCCAAGCTCCACCCTTCTTTTCAACAAATGACCAAGGCCTTCCACAAGAAGCAGAAAAAGATACGGAGAAAGAGGATCCCCTTGGCGCAAACCCCTAGAGGCACCAAAAAGTTCAGAATGATCTCCATTTATCAAAACTGAGAAGGAAACAGACGTGACACAGCTCATGACCCATTGGATCCACTCCTCACCAAAACCAAAAGCAACAAGGATCTTCTGCAAAAAAGACCATCTAACCCTGTCATAAGCCTTAGCCATATCCAGCTTAATGAACATAGCCTTCTCATGGGAGTTGTCCATGGAGTGGATGGTCTCCGTAGCAATGACAACCCCATCAAGAATCTGCCGACCTGCCACAAATCCACTCTGTTCCTCCGAAATCAACACTTTAAGCCACTTCTTCAGTCTCTCAGCCAATAACTTTGAGATGATTTTATAAGCCACATTGCAAAGAGAGATAGGCCGGAACTGAGATAACCTATCAGCCCCTTCACACTTGGGTATGAGAGCAAGGAAGGTGGAGTTCAGAGCACGAAGCATCTGTTTATTCCTTTGGGACTCAAGGACAACAGCCAGAAGATCCAACTTTATGATATCCCAGAATTCCTGAAAAAATTCAATCGGGAAACCATCGGGACCAGGAGCTTTACCCTTCTTCATCTGAAACACAATCCCCTCCAGCTCATCAAGAGAGATATCTTTCATCAAATACTCATTCGCCTCCCTGGAGACCAACTGAGGAATACAAGAAAGAACCTGTGCTTCCTCAACAGAGCCCCCTTGTGAATCCTCCCTAAATAAAGTAGCAAAATACTGAGATGCCTCAGCAGAGATTTCTTGAAATGAGGCAAGACGTTCACCCCTATCATTCACCAAAAAAGGGATGGAATTACCATGCCTCCTATCCTTCACAGAATTGAAGAAGAAGGCAGTGTTTTTATCACCTTCCTGTAACCATTCAACCCAGGCCTTTTGCTTCCAATAGATTTCTTCCCGCAATTCAAATTCTTCAACCACTTTCAAATTCTTAGCCTCCTCCCTTAGAAGATCCTCAGAGGCCCCATTCTCACGAATCAACCACGAAATATTATTCAACTCCTCCTGTGCGGCAACCTTAGCATGAAAGATATTACTGAAACATCGCCGATTCCACCTTTTAAGCTGATATTTGACAAACTGAAGAAGCTTGGAGAATGTGTACATTGCCGTACCAAAAGTTGGTCTACCAATCCGCCACCACTCAGCCACATAATCATGAAGAGTGGGATCCCGTAACCACATAAGCTGGAACTTGAATGAGGGAGACTGAGGCCCCCGTGCAGAGATAATACTAAGCTTAATAGGCCAATGATCAGAACCTCTCCAATCAAGAATTTCAGATCAAGTGGACCATAAGTTTCCAACCCAATAACAGGAAACCAAGAAACGATCTAGCCTCTCAGCAACACAACTCTCATCAATTCTCCTATTATTCCAAGTGAAGCGACCATTACTAGGTAGAACATCAATAAGATTTAATTCTGAAATGCTATCTATGAATAACAGAGCAGAAGGCTCCAACCTAGGAATTCCACCTCTTTTCTCAGACAATTCCACAATAGCATTAAAATCACCAGCCATAACCCACGGATGGTAAGGAGCTAAGCTACGAACAAAATGAAGATGGGACCATAGAAGTTGTTTACCCAAAAACTCAACAGGAGCATACACATTAGAGAGGAGAATACACTCACCAGTCTCATACCAAGAGGCGACAAGGGATATAGAGGATCTAGAGGACATCCACCATAGGGGGAAAATCTTCCGAGGGTTCCAAAAGCAAGCCACCCCTCCAGAAGCACCAAGAGCCCCCACACACTGGCATTCACCATATTTCCACAGCTTAGGAGCCATGGCCAACATATTATCTACAGATAATTTAGTCTCCTGAAGAAAAGAACATCCGGAGAATGATTCCTAACCAAATCACAAACAACTTTTTGTCGAGGGCCACTGTTCAAGCCCCTTACATTCCATGAGAGAATAATCATTTCTGGGGGCATGAAAAATGTGAATCAAGAGTCTTGACTGACCCTGACTCCACCAAAGTTTCCCCAGTTAATTTAATCTTCTCCATATCCTTTTTCCTTCCTAGCTTGGAAGTCCTATCACCAACCCCTTTCTTCAGTTCATTTTGCTGAATACCTAAACGAGAGGAGGCCAAAGAGCTCTTCCCCACATCCTTGCCACCTTTCAGGGGCAATGGGGAGCCACCTCCACCACTCTTTGAAGCTCCAATATAAGATTCTTGTTCAGTCTGGACAATCAATTGTTGATCCGTATCCATCTGCCCAACCCCAATCTCCTGCACATCCTGCATGGCCTCCAATGGTGGCCCATCCTATCTTGTACCCAAAGTTCCCTGATCCAAGTTCAGCAACCCCGGATTCACTTCCTCCTGGCTGAGATCATCCAACACCTCAAACCTATTAAAAGTTTCATCATCCTGCCTCTCCCTTAAGGTCCGCTTTTGGCCCCGATTCCTATTGTGAGCCTTAACAGGGACATAACCATCATCTCCATTACCATCACCCGGAATAGGCTCCTTACCATTATCAGTCCTAGGAGGATTATGAGAAGGCTGAGAAGGTTGGGGCACCACAGGCTTAGCCCTAGGGAACCTACGTTGCAAGTGACCATATTCATGACAAAGATGACACCGAAAAGGTAGGGTTTCGTAATCTAGCTGTTGAACCCAAGTATATGATCCAGCACTCACTTCAACAGAATCTGGCAGTGGCTTGCTTAAATCAATTTCTACACAGATACGAGCAAAAGTCATTACCTTTTTATACTGCGTCTGTTGTGAAGACCCAATAGGTTTACCGAGCATTGAAGCCACCAAATGCAACAAGTCATCCCGCCAACACTCAACTGGAAACCACGGCAACCGAACCCAAACTGGAATCCGACTCGGTATTGCCTCAGTCGGGTTGAAGCCAGCATGCCATGGCTTGATAAACAAACCCACCTGGTTATAAAAATAGGGGCCACCCTCGAAGACCTTATTCCGATCTGCCATGCAATCAAAAGAGACCATAAAAAAGTTGTTCGCAAGGAGCCTAATCTCCATCTCCCCCTCCGGCATCCAAGTCCGTTGAGCCCAGGATTCCAAAAAATGCAGCGAGACTCTCAAACCCATGAACTTGCAATAAAAAGAGTGCCTTGAATAGTATTCAATATCATCTGCAAGCATTTCCATCGGGATAATCAGCTTCGGTCGCTCTTTGCATCTTTCCAAACACCCATTAATCTTCGTAATTCGGGAACCATTAACCGATCCTAGATCATTCATCTCCATCTCTGAAGAAAACAGCGTATTATCAAAAACATTCACTCCATGCGCCGAAGGCTTCGAACCAAATGCTGAACGGAAATCCAATTTGGGGCTAACCCCAGATGTTTCCCCACCCGGCATAGCAAAAAACAAGATCCCCAGCAGGCATGCAAACCCCCAGGACACTTTAGCAAGAAATGGAAAAAAGAAAAGACCCCAAGGGCAGGATCAAAACCCTTCCACCCACAAGCCACCCAAACAGTAGCAAGAAGGCCTCCAGAAAAGAAAAAAACCCCACCACCACAGCCCCGATAGCTTTAAAAAACCCCCCCACAACGCAGAAGCGAGCAACACACAGAGAACGAGCTAGCGCACGGTCGCCCTAGCTCGGCTTGCAGAGCACACAAACGCCATTAATTTTCAGGGTCCGTAAAGATTAATATGTTGTCAATACGAGAGAATTTGGTAGTATTTTTTGTGGAAAAGATGCATTGTTTTTTCCCCAATATTTGAATCAACCTATCATCAAATGGTATTGATGTTTGTTCTTCGGGAGGAGACAAATATTCATATTTAGAGGAAGAGGTCCTATCTTCCTTCGTTGAAAAATTTATAGGTGTGAAATCTCCAATCCCTGACAATATCTCTATACCTTTGTTATCTAGATCTTAGAAGAATGTCTTGATGTTTTGGTGCTTAATTATTTGAGAGATAAAGTGATAGTTTGAATTGAAAAAAAACTTGTGGGTATGTTTCTATACTTTATAAATATCATTGATCAAGTTAATAAATGGGCTAAATGATTTTGGAATTTAAAAGATAGTCTTTCTATTTATTCTATTGAAAATGTTTTTTCTTTTTAAATTTTGGTTTATTTAAAAGTTAGATCTTATTAATAATTTAATTAGGGGTCCTTTCGAACTAGATATAAGATTTTGTAACACCATTTATTTATGTAAATTGAAACCTTGGTTTGGTCCCTCTATAGATCATGGAGTGGTGGCCCCTACTTGGGTTTGTCTACTAGGGCTTCCTTTTGAAATTTTTATAATAATATTTTCCAAGGCATAACTAATTTGTTTGGTTATTTAATTGTTATGGATAAAGTAACTCAACTAAAATATAGACTAGTTTTTTGAAGAATTTATGTTAATGCTCCAAATACAATCCTCCTTACTCAAATAAATTTCAAATCTAGATTTGGAAATTGGGTTCAACCAATAGTTTATGAAAATTATAGGGTTTATTTTTATATTTTCAATCAATATGGGCCCATATAATGGATACATGTAAAAAAAGTGATAGTAAGAAAAAAGGATGTAGTTAAACACTAGTCTACACCAAAATTATCAATTCAATATTTTCTCATGGCCAATCACAAGGAATATTTTGGAGTAAAAGACATTAGATCCAATTTATGAAGTTAATGTAGGGTAATGACATCAATAAAAATATTGAGTTAGAATTTACTCAAGAATGTTCAAGGTGTTGGTCATAGGAATCAAGGAGGGAGTAATTCTCCAAAAATGGATCAATTTAGGAAAGAAAATTATAGGGATCCAATTTTTATAGGAGAAAGAGATAGAGAAAAGTTAAACCTCAAAAAGAATCACATGGAAAAATTAGGTCTTTATAGAAGAGGAAGTGGAAAATTTTTCCATGGAAGCATAGGAAGAAACTTAGACATCAACTAAGGACAGTCTTGGAAAAAGTATGGGGGACCCATTGAATGGTGTTGATGAAACCAATCTACAAAATGGTTAGGTTTTTACTAATACCCTAGAGTTATTGAAGACTCCCTAAATTTGATATTCTATGGAGTTGATTCAATTCATTCTGCATTTTGCATTCCTATGGAAGGTATATTGAAGATGAATAGTCTCCAATTAATGATAAATAGATTAATAAAAAGATAAACATAGGAGGAGATATAATATAAGGAAGACCTTACTAAATAGAAACAAGAGCTAGAGAATTGGCTAGAGAGGTAGCCATGAGGGAAAAAATACCCTACATATCATTTTAAGGGATAGGAAACAAAATAAATGTGTTGTAATAAGTTTTAGGGGAGGTATCCCTAGGGTTATCTAGAGATTTCTAGTTGACCAAAAATTGGATTTTCTACTTTGTTTGTGTGAGCACCTCTCAAATCTACAAACATCCTAAACTCCATAAAGAAGGTAAGTACATACAAATTTGCTAAATACTCCTATGAAATAATGCAAAATGTTTGCTAAACATGATAGCAAATCAAACTAAATTGAAAGCATGAAAGAAACAATATACATATCTATCCCATAGTGGATTGCTACTTCTTTGATGTGGAAAGAAGCCCTTTCCCAATCCTTGATAAGTTTGGTGATGAGGATGCAATGGGAAAAATCAGTTCTCCATGTGAAGAGAATGAATTTGCATAAAGATTGTGGAGTAGTGGAGATGATATGTGTAGTTGTTAACAAGATTAGTTCCCAAACCAAGAGAGTAACCTTGCATAAAAGTTGTAGATGAAATTGTGGAGGATTTGCTCAAAGTTGAAGCTTCTATTTAAGGATTTTCAAATGCTAAGTGTTGAAGAGGGACCAATGTGGGACTAAGATTGGACAAATGAGAGGAAGACACTTGTCAAGTGATGAGTGGTTGATGCATGTGCAAGATTAGGGAAATGTGCCCATGAGAGGGAGAATTTGAATTCAAATTTGGCAATAAATTTAGAGAGGGGGACAAGAAAAAGAGCAATAAATGCAATGTTGGATGGACAAATCAACTTGTCATGATTTTCAAATTTGAGGGTCCTGTTGAGTGAAAGTGAGAGTTTTAATAAATCAATAAATTGGTTTATTTGTGCAAATGGAGACATCTAGAGGATGCAAGTGGGAAGATTAGCATTTAATTAGGATTAGATTAAATTAATGATGATTAGGCTGATTTGACCTTTTAGGACTTAAATACTTGATTTATTTAATTTAGAAAAGGATGAAGTATGATTTGGGATCTGATTTAATTAAATGGATGTTTGATTTATTAAAAGGTTGATGATACTGTTTATTTGATTTTAAAATAAATGACCTTAGGAAATTAATGAGATTACCTGATGAATGGATGAAGGTGAACCTGATTAACTGAATGAGTGGGTGCACGTGAAGCCTGATTTACTTGATGAATGCATAATGCTATTTTGCATGTCCACATTTTGTCCCTCTTTGGAGTAATGTAATTGTTGTGTTGGTTCAAAGAATAAACTTTCCACAATCAAAATCAATAAATTTATGATTTTTCATATGCCCCAGCGGAAAGTACACTGGTACATTGCCCCCTCGAGAGATCGAGTGAAAAGATTCTATTTGAGGGTTGATCTGGAGATAAAGAGGTTTAAAATGGGTGGTTATGGATGATGATGCAAATGAGATGGTTTTAAGATGCTTAGAATTACAAATCTATATTATCCTAAACAACTTAAATGATTATATGATGTGAGATGGATGAGATTGATGATGTGATATGTTGTGATTATGCAATGGATGATTTATGAGATGCTTAGACTAACAGATCTATATTATGATGATGATGCAAATGCAATGCATGTGAAATGATCAATGTTTCCTATTATGTATGATATGAATGATATGTGGTATGCTGACGGTTTGTGGATGCAAGATGTATGCAGGATGCAAGATGTATGTATGATGGATGCATTGGTGATGATGATAAGAGGATCCCATAAGTCCATGATCTGATGAGACTTTATTAGAGATGATGATGATGATGATGATTTGTTTATCAAAGATTGGGATTTTAAAAGGGCTACATACCTTATGTTTGATTACACACGTAGATACGATGCATCAAGGTATAAAGAACCAGGATGGCATTGTACCTAGTGCGATGGAATTTGACTCGACAAACAGATAGGAGTATTCTTGTTCACACTTCACATACAGAAACCTTGCTAGGATGTACCTAACAAAGCAAGTATTTGCCAAGTTATTTTACAAGAACATCCAACAAGCACAACAAACAAAAGATAATGATCATTGCCCCATTTCTATCTCTCTAAATCCTTCAATCGGATAATCATGGAGAGGTCCTTAGAATGAGTGCAATAAGATAAATCAAAAGAAAGATCAAATATGCAAACAAGTCAATGTTCTTCATACCTCTAGCCAAAGGGATTTATTTTGATAGGATAAGAATCCAAGTAATATCCAAAATGATGCCCATTGTTAGAATGATATATCCTAGGACATGCATTGTATAGGATGATGATGGTTTGATAAGTTGATTGACATGTTTGAAAATGATCAAGATTTTGATTATGCTTTGAAGGTTTGTTGTTTCAATTTTGATTTTGCGATTGAAGTTTTCTTTTGCTAACTATTGTGATTGTTTCTATTTGTGTTGCCAAAGGATGAATGTGATGATCAGTTTATTATGGATGATTGATTATTGCGAGTGCAAACAAGATGAGATGGATGGATTTTTTCAAATATTTGGATGTTTTTGACATTTTGAAATGTTTTGAGGCTATTTTTGGATTTTGGATTTTTCAAATGTTTTTATTTTTGATTTATTTTTTAATGTTTTTGGATTTTGATGTTTTTTGAATGTTTTTGGATTTTGATGTTTTTTATTTATTTTTTTTTGGATTTTGATGTCTCGGGGGCCAATCAGGGATTAGCCTTGCCTACATTTAAGCTCATAGATGACGTAGTTCAGATTCCAATGTTTTTGATGTTTTCTATTTTTTATGTGTTTTTGGATTTTCGCATGATTTTTACGATTTGGATATGGACATGTGTGACGATATCAGTTCTCTTTTTGGGATTTTGTTGAAGACCAAGTTAAGGTTGACTGATCGAATTGATGGATTGATGATAATGATAATATTGTTGAGGATACACAATAATGCAAGGATTGACTGATCAGGATTGATGACGATAACATTGTTGAGGATGCAGAACAATGCAAGGATTGATTGATCGGGATTGATGATGAGAACATTGTTGAGGATGCACAACAATGCAAGGATAGTGTGAAGCAACACAATGATTGGGAAGAATATCCCAAGATTATGGTGGATTGATGATGATGATTTGATTGGATTCAATTGATCATGATTGATGAAGCTTGGTTTGGAACAAAAGTTGTTTTGGATGATTTGATGTGATGTTTGAAGTGCAACTTAGATGCAACTGATAGCGATTGTTTGGATCGATGTTCGATAAAAGATGAAGACTGATAAGGAACATCTTCTTGTCAAAATATGCCATGGGCTAGTGATTTGGATTTCAGATCACAACTGCTTTGACTAATTTGGTTTCACATTTTCCAATGTTTGAATCACCACATAAGTTGGAGGACATAGACCAAGATTTATTCTTGAAGCAAGATGTACATATCTGCCTCCAGTGTCTAGCAATGTATGGAATGTTATGGTTGGATGCTTCGATAGGTGTGTGGATGGATGGCTATGGATATCTTACAATAAGATAAGGTGTTCAAATAACGAATTCTCATTTGGATAATGCTTCAAGGCTCAAATAATGCTGCGCAAGATAGGATCTATGAAAATGACCCATGTCAAGATGTTTACCATAAGCAAGTGTAAAGTGTGCCCTAAACTTTCATCAAGATCAAGATAACTTGGATGATGGACGTAGTGGATAAAAATGGATTGGATCAATGGTTTATGGATGAATAGATTTATTATGGATAAGATGGATGGAATGCTCGATTTATTACGAATGCGATGAGATGCTTTGTCTTGAAATAGTGCATGTAGATGCTCAATTCTACACATGACACCTGTTTGCCAGGTTTTCATCATGGTACCTGCCCAAAGCGCTGCCCATGCGGTTTTCACTAGAGGATGATTTTATCTTTACTGTTTTCAATCCTTTTTCTTATTTTTTGGATTTTCATATTTTTCTTTTTTTTGTATTTTCTTAAATATTTTAAGCTCATGCTAAATCGCAAGGTGTTGCTGATGTAGATGCTCCTGTCATAATGTGCAATTGATAGCCTGCTTGAAGAAGTTGCTTTGCTAAGATACGTGCACTTGAATGCAACTTTTGGGATTCTTGATCTACTTCATTGATACCAGGGTTAACTCTGTCTTTGTATGCACATCGCAATAGAGTGCCTTCTGAATCCTTATGATAAAGGGTCATTGCGAATACATGGTCAATGTGAGAATTAGATATCATGTGTGGAGGCATGCATGGAGTGTGTTTAGGGATAATAGATGGATTGGTTGATAGTTTGGAACCTTTGACTCTCCAAACTTGGGAAGATGAGCAATTATGGGTGGATACGAAAGTGTGTGTGGAATTAGGACCAACTGCTTGATATACTTTGTATGTCGCTTGAAAAGACTTCTTTTTCTTTTGTGGACATCTTTGATGGATACTTTTCCCTTTTTTATTTTTCCCCATAGTATCTTTGACTAATGGAGTTTGATAGGGATGATCTTTCTTTGTATGTTTTGGTATCCATTTGTATTTGATTCATCCATTGTGCTTTCCAACTGCTTTTACCTTGATAACATTCTTTGTACTTTGATTCAAATCTTTCTTTTGACATTGGTCTCAACTCGTGGATGGGATGTTAGGTGGATGAAGATTCATGACATGGCTAGTTGTATTATTGGCATCGATTTCATGATAAGGATTCTTTGTGCTCCCTATGTTGATGCTTGCATTAGACAAAGTTGCCACTAGTATTATGGTAGTAGTACCTTCATGCTTTAAATTTGCCTGTTCTAAGATGTCTTGTTCAGTAAACATGCTTTGACAAATGACTACTGTAGATGACATTGTTTCAATTTTCTGCTCTGCTAACCCTAGATTATCCTGTTCTATCTGACTTGTTTCCTTGAGCGGATAATGTTGGACATCCGTATACCTAATTTCCTCAGTCTGAATTTGGGATATATCTGATTCTAATGTTGATAAATTAGCTTGACTGTAGGATTTGATAATCGACTCTTTGTGTGCAATAGAATCTTGTTCTAGCTAAAGATCATCTACGTGTCCATCCATAGAAAACATCTCATGGGTAAATGGAGGAGTATGTGATATGTGGATATGATCATCTTGCATAGATAGGAGAGTGTCCATTAGATTGTTGTAGTATCTTGAAGATACAAATTCTTGATCTTGAATGATTTCAGATTTGCTTTCAACATGCTTTGGATCAAGTTCCTGACATGGGTCAATTTCAAAGGATGGATTGCTTACAAAGGGTTCTTGGATGTTGTCATTAGGCATGGGGAATGGCTCAATATCCTCAATTGTCAAGCTCAGGGTTCTTTTAGTATCTATAACCATGAGGTAGAAGGGGGTTAACATGTCTTGGAAAAGACCATTGCTAGACCTTGGTGAAAGATTTTGATCATGCTTTGGGGTAAATTCTTGAGATATGTCCCCTAACTCATAAGGCGATGTAGAGACATTTACAACATGATCATAGTTCAATAGATCGTGCATTATTTCAATAGGATCAAATAATCCTAACACTCCTTGAAATAGATCACTAAAAAAGTGGTTCTTGATGTATCATGGGTTGGTGATCAAATGGGGTAGAAACATCTTCAAGGTGCTCATCAATGGAGAAATTTTGATCACTGTTTTCAACAATTGTGGTGGAGGGATTTCTGATGTCCTCAACCATAGGTTCAAATGATGTTGACATTTCTTGAATTGGATCATTGTTGGTTGGTGGATTTTTATCATGATTGAAAAGTGACTCTTGATCTATCTTGATTTGATCATTGGATGAAGTAGACATAGCTTCAAGGTGCTCAATGATGGATTCATCTTGATCCTTGCTCTCAATAGTTGTCATTTTTTGTGTTTATGCTTGTGTTTGTTGGGTTATAGCTTGAGCGCCTTGTGGAACTTGAGAGGATTGTTGCACTTGTTGAGCTTTTGTTGCTTGTTGTGTGGCTAGATATTGTTGGAATCCCCTTTGAAAAGTAGCTTGTAATGTCACGTTGTATTGGCTTGATGTGGTGGAAGTTGGTGGTGATGGGGGTGGTTGTGGATTCAAAATCATGTTGGATGTAGTGATTAGTGGTTGAGATACGCTTGGAGCGATCATGGTAGTGAGGGGTTGAGATATGATGGGTGTGACAGTGGTGTTTGGAATGATCAAAGTGATGGGGATGGTTGGAATGATCAAGGTGATAGGCCCTTGGGAGACCATATTTTGATTTGGGATCAACATTGTTGCTTGATTAAATACCATTTGTTGGTGCGATGTCGATGGTATACTCAAAGTATTTGATGTGATGGATTGATTGGTGTTAGGTGGATTGATTTGGATGGAGTGATCAATGCTAGGTAAAGGGGGAAGCCCTAAAGCAAGGAATGATGTCTCTTCGCATAATGATTCAACTATTTTGGTAAGTGTAGCAATTTGATCTAGCCAAATTTTTTCTTGATTTAGATCTTGGCTCCCTTGATATAGTTGATTTGGTTTTTGCTCATGCAGATTTGGAGTGTGTACTTGTGTTTGATTTTGGATGGGATCATGGACAAATTGATTTGGGCATTGTTCTGACTTAGGATAATGTTCAGATTTGGCATGATAGGTTGAATTTGACCATTGTTGATGTTTGGAATATTTGTATGATTTGAAAATGTATCCATCTCAAAGTTTTTCAGATTCGTGTTTTGAAAACTTGCACTTGGTACATTCTCATTTGGCTTGTAGGGATTTGGTGGGATGATGTTGTTCGCTTGAAGGCTCATGCATTGATTGTTTGGTTGATAGACTTGTAGGTTTGGACTTGGATTTAACATCGATAAATGTGTTCCAATCTTTGATTTGGGAATACTCACACTTGTTGTGCCATTAACATTTGTCAAAGGTAATGATCCCATGTACAGTTTGTATAGATGTGAACATTGATAATCAATTGGCGTTGTGAGGCTTTGATAGCTTAGTTGACTTGGATTACTCATGATGTATGGATCAAGTTTGTATTCCATGTTCTCCTTGTGTTTTGACCTTGTTACACAAGTGACCTCTAAGGTGTTTAGGACCAATGACGAGATGAAGGATGAAAAAGGGGAAATGTAATGAGTGTTGAATGTTTGGGGACTTTGGATCAATGCTAGACTTAGGGTTTTATTTTGATTGTTTTGATTGGATAATGAACTTGTAAACCCTAAGATGTTGGATGTGATTTTAGGATGAACTTGTTTAAAGGATGGTTGATTTAATTAAATGTATGAGAAAGGATGCATTCCCTCACACCTAATTAAACAAATGACTTTGATTTGATTTAAGGATGATTTACCCAAGTCTAGGATGATGTTTTCAAAGCTCTAAAGTTGTTTGGTGGGATGGATATGATGAATGTTTGAGATGGATGAAGTGTTTTATTTGATCCTAAAAGACTTAGAGAGACTTTGTTTACTAGGCCAAGGTATTGAAGAACACAATTTTCCCTAAGAGTAATTCAAAATCAAAAGACCAATGTTTGCATGAAAATCATATGACCAAAAGATATCAAGCACATGTGTGGGGTCCAATTGATTTAATCTTTGCTTAGTGGATTCATTTTACCACAAACACACTCTTGATTAGTTTTCAAACTGAATGTCCAATGTCTCAACTTCATCTCATTTCACAAGGTATGTTATGCGAAACTTTGATGACTTTAAGACAAAGGTTACCTATTGTTTAACTTTAGTGGGAAAATTGAGATGTAAACTCAAGTTTTTAGAAACCTCTAAGGATGTAATCCCAAGGGAAAGCAATAACACGAGAATTCAGTCAATGGTATTTGCCTCCTAAAGGGTTTGAAATTTGAAGGATCATGTTAAATGTTTGTTTGCAAATTTTTTCGAACAAGCACTGTGTTTTCAAGCAATGTAAGATTCCTAGCTCAATTGGCATGTTTTTCTTAGTGGGATTGCCTCATGCCCTTAGTAGTAGAAGAGATGATTTTACGTGCAACCAAGGATAAAATATAAAGGCATGTTAAGAATGAAGTCTTAACCTCTATAATTCAACCAAGATCGGACATGGCAAGTAACTTCTTGGAATCTAAGTTCCAATGCACCACTTTGATAAACTCATTGGATGGACTAGATGGCTACTATAAACAAGGTTCTTAATGACTCAACATCGAGGACATGGCACCTTGCGAGCATCCAGCAAGCCACTAAAGGCTTTAATCATTCCTACTAGGGGCTCTTATATGTTTTATAGTAGTACCCCATTCTGAAAGACACTATATGGCTAAGATCTACATACCATGAGGACTTGACAGTTTAGTCTTATCCATTTGTATACTAGCCCAAATGAAAAATCGGTTGGAGTCACCTTTGAGTTCTCCTTTCATATGCCTCTTAGGCAGGCCTCTCTAAAGGTAAACAATAGCGAGCAAGCACATCTGTATTTCGATTGACCCTCATTTAGAAACAAAGGGAGAACACACGCGATATACCTAACTCACACTCACAAAGTGTTTTGTTCAATTTTAAATCCAAATCAAAGTGTGGAGGAATTCTTTTATGCAACTTAATGTCATGAAAAAGGCTTCTGATTCTCAAGATCACCATGAAGCATGAGAGAAGCACATACACCTTTTTAGATGAGATTACTTTTCATAAAATATTACAAAACATAAAATAGACATGTTCGTTTTAAGCCTCAAAGCAATGATTTTGATTCTTTTCAATGCACCAAAATGAAGTGTGAAGTTGATTTGCTCAATTTTAGTCCAAAATTGAAGTCTAGTCTATTTCTAAGGTTCAGTTTTAGCCCAACTTTGAAAAAATCAAAAAAATGATTGATTTTAAACCCCAAATTGATCTAGTTGGTCTAAAAAAGAAAATAAAAGCAACAAATGGATGCTCTTAGATTAATACAATAAACATTTTAAAATGTTTTTTCTAAGTTCAAGTGCCCACTTTCTGATTCAAATCTTCTTGTGATTTATTCATCTTCTGACGCCATCATATTAGTGATCCCCCATATGAGAGAGGCCACCAAGTACCATTGTAGAGTATGTCCGTCCACTCCTAATTTCAAATTCTGCATTTGCTTTTGCTAAAGTCCAATGCACCAATGATTTTTTTTTTATGCAAACCTAACACTGATTCGACATCTGCAAATAACATTCAATACCATGACATCAAATCAACATTTGAAAGATCTCTGCAAATGATAATCAATGACAAGGACTCCAAATCAATACCGAAAATATTTCTTAAAGATTTCTTAAAGGATGAGTAAAGAGAAAACAAGCACAACAAACAAAAATAATAAATGTGTTGTGTCATTAGATCTACAAAAGAAAATCCAATGCCAAAAGTTAGAATCCAACTTCTATTGGGTTTTAAAATTTGACCATGTGAAATTCTCTCAAGGTTCCATTCATGACTAGAATCTGAACAAGTCTGGGATTGAAACATTGAAACTCCAGTGCAGGCAAAGCCAGAGGAGATGCTACCTTCAGATCTGAAAACCAGGGAATATAGCACGTGACTTATGCGTTATAGATGATGTGCCATACCAGTCATGGATAATACGCCATACATTATTGCTACCTCTAAACAGTAAAGAGTCAAAATCTGCCAAATAATGAAGAAAATTTCATATTAGAATGATGGTGTCGACATCAACTGGGATTCTCAATAATGACATTGACAGGGCACTATTTTCTCCCCTTTGGAAGAAGATTTGATTTGATTTGAACTGAATGACATACTGAGCCATACACTAATAGTATACTCTATAATGCTTGCCAAATACGGTGACTAACATTAATGAACATGAGACCATTAGCTGGAGTCAAGCGGTGAGAGTAATGACTACCCTAAAGAAGTAGTTGTGGCCTGAGGTGGCTTCCCTACAAAGTGCCAGCAAAATAGATGATTCATAAAAAATAAAGACACCCTCTCCTCTCGCAATTTCTTTTAATCTTTCCTATCAGAACAAAAAGCTAAAGGACGCAGCCTGGGTTGGAGGCGCAATCAATGTTTACCCAATTATGTTTGCTCAATTATGTTTACATTGAAATGGATTGAAAAAAGAGACACAAGCTAAATAACGACAATAGTAACAATAAGAGGATGAGTAAAGGAAAATAGTTGAGCTTGAAAGATAACAATAATATCGCTCCCATTCTATTGATCACTGTTTCGAATCTCTCAAAGGCCTTTTTCTATAGTAGTTAAAAAAAATAGCCAAGGGAATAACAAAGTAATGTGGAAGCATAAACGAGGTGTGTGAACTATGACATAAGCCGTGCTCCGCAATTATTCCAGCATCCTCCCTGCTTGCGCACATCTAATGAAACTCCCTGGAAATAGCACCCAAAAATTTGTAGCAGGCTGGTGAATAGATTGTAGCTGCCTAGAATGAAACAACAGACAAGTTTTGCACAAGGCTGTGAACCATTCATATACTCCTCAGCTCTTTCTGATGGCATCTGAGGAGTAGAATGGTGCCATTGTTTTGAAATAGTGCAATGGAAACAATGGCTTCAAAGCAGTTGGTGGAAGCAATATTATGCAGACAAAGAATAGGAATCATGTTAAGGATAAATAGGTTTTCAAATAGTCATGATTACCCATTTGTAGTTCTTGTTGCAGAGCTTACTGATAGGGAGCTTTTAAAAGGGAGTCAATATGTCACAGAAGACCCTTATGTGTCAGTGTCACAAGAGAGATCTTTGTTGCAGAGTGGGAGCTCTTTTGAAAAATAAGCAAGGAGACCAATATTCAAGAGTGGGAGCCCTTTTGAAATTGAAGCACAGTCTAGGAGAAGAGATATTGAAGGCTTACAAACTGTAGTTGATTAGTTATATGGGCACCAATATACTGAACACCATGCTATAGTGGCAGTTAAAGCTCAACTAGGAAGATCATATCATGTAGATGGACCTGTGCTGAGTATTGAATTCGATCCATCTCCTTCTAGCAAAAATGTGGTGCAACTACAAGATATGCAGCAAAATAGATTTTTTGAAAGGCTTTATAAATTTTCAAGTCAATGTAATTGATAGGTGTAAAGCTACATCACACAAACTTTTGGAAAAAAAACATTTCAAAATATTACAAGTTGGCAGACTTAAAATTGCACCCATATTTCCATTCAAAAATACTTTCAAACTAAACGCCATTAGTAGTTGTAAAATCAAGTTTCATAGCATATGACTCTTGTAGAAAAGCTTGCAAAATACGAAAGCATAGATAAGGCATGAATTGACAAAAATAGAGTGACAACAATCCGTAAGTTTACCTCAAACAAATTTTAAAAGAGACTTATTCCTCTTTCAAATATTAGTTATAATATGACCAATGTTAGTGTGGAATAAAAGCCATTCCAACTAAGATACAAAATCTGGAAACATTAGCAGCATGTTAGATGGTGAAATTTTCAAACAAGCATGAGTCTATGCCCTCCTTCTAGCATCATTATGTGAGCACCTCTCAAATCTGCAAACATCCTAAACTCCATAAAGAAGGTAAGTGCATACAAATTTGCTAAATACTCCTATGAAATAATGCAAAATGTTTCCTAAACATGATAGCAAATCAAACTAAATTGAAAGCATGAAAGAAACAAGATACATATCTATCCCACATTGGATTGCTGCTTCTTTGATGTGGAAAGAAGCCCTTTCCCAATCCTTGATAAGTTTGGTGGTGATGATGCAATGGGAAAAATCAGTTCTCCATGTGAAGAGAATGACTTTGCATAAATATTGTGGAGTTGTGGAGATGATTTGTGTAGTTGTGAACAAGATTAGTTCTCAAACCAAGAGAGTAACCTTGCATAAAAGTTGTAGATGAAATTGTGGAGGATTTGCTAAAAGTTCAATCTTCTATTTAAGGATTTTCAAATGCTAAGTGTTGAAGAGGGACCAATGTGGGACTATGATTTGGACAAATGAGAGGAAGACACTTGTCAAGTGGTGAGTGGTTGATGCATGTGCAAGATTAGGGAAATGTGCCCATGAGAGGGAGAATTTAAATTCAAATTTGGCAATAAATTTAGAGAGGGGGACAAGAAAAAGAGCAATAAATGCAATGTTGGAGGGACAAATCAACTTGTCATGATTTTCAAATTTGAGGGCCATGTTGAGTGAAAATGAGAGTTTTAATAAATCAATAAATTGATTTATTTGTGCAAGTGGATATATCTAGAGGATGCAAGTGGGTAAGATTAGCATTTAATCAAGACTAGATTAAATTAATGATGATTAGGCTGATTTGACCTTTTAGGGCTTAAATACTTGATTTATTTAATTCAAAAAAGGATGAAGTATGAATTGGGATTTTATTTAATTAAAATGGGTGTTTGATTTATTAAAAGGTTGATGATAATGTTTATTTGATTTTAAAATAAATGACCTTAGGAGATTAATGAGATTACTTGATGAATGGATGAAGGTGAACCTGATTAACTGAATGATTGGATGCATGTGAAGCCTAATTTACTTGATGAATGCATAATGCTAAGTTTGCATGTCTACAATTTGTGAAATAAAGAAAAATGGATCCTAGGTCTTAAATGCAAATAACCTAGGATTCAAGGGTCCTTTTTCCAAATTTCATTAGGGTGTAGACCAATAAGGTGAAAAGATTGGCATACAACCCTAAAGGTGAGTCAAGTAAACCTAGATATGCATCTAATTAAGGAGGGGAAAGAGTTAGAAATATTTTTGAGTGATTAACTTAATGATACTATATTCCATAATATTAAAAATGCAAGATCCAAACAATTAACAGATGAAAACAAAAATTTACGAGTTAATTTGGAAGGTCCAAATGATAACAACCATGCTTAAGAAAATTGGTTTTGATGTGGCTACATGTACTTATTCACCAAATAGAAAATGATTCTTTGTATAGGGGTCTTGATAAACTTTTGGGGTCCTTTAATGCTAGATGTGAGCTTCTATTTTCCACCTAAAAATTTCTTAGAATTTTGAAAATTAATTTTCTAACTTAGTTTATGTATGTTGACAAGAATGATAACAATAAATTCTACAATTGAAAATTGCTCCTCAAGATCTCTTCAATCCATCTTCAACCTATAACCTACACATATATAAAGAGGGAAAAATGTTTGTCGCATATAGGGATTTGCCTCATTGAAACCACATGAATAGTGCTCCCACTTTCATAATGGAAATGTCAATGATAAAATACTTAATGGAAAGGAAAGAAATGATGAATGAAAAATTTGTTGCAGCTCACCACCATTCAATAGCTTCCTTGAAGAAATGAAGAAATACATGTCACTTCAGTGGAATTGGATCTTGCTTGCTTTATTTTCTTGAATACTTGAATGCTTGAAGGCATACAAAACTTGTTAACCTTCATAAGATAACATGAACACATAAAATTTTGCATGATATTAGGATCTTGATTGTTGCTACAAATGATTTATAATGTTTCTCTTTAAAATAATATTTTCTCTTGATTGTTCACATCTAGCCTCTTAGATTTTAAATGATAAAATAACTAGGTATTTATAGGTGTTTATCCTATTTCTCAAAAAATATTCTAAGAGCCGATCTTACAATTTGAATTTAGATCATTAAAATGTTGCTAAAATCATATTTTCATTGGGGCCCTGGCTCATAAAGGGGACCCATTCTTCCATGGGAAAATGGATCTTGGACTAAAATCCTAGAACCTACATGATCCAAGGTAATTTAGTTATTAAATGCATTGATTTAATGTTGGTTCCTTTTCAAAAAATGGTAAGAATAGGGCTTTGGAATGCATAATTTGGAAAATTAGATGCTTAGCTAAGTCCAATAAATTAATGGACCCAAACATAATGTGAAATTGTAAAAGCATATAATTTTCTACACTACACTTATCCCCCACTTTAGTGAGAGTATGAACTTATGCCCAAATTGAGAATAAAGTAGAAAAATATATGTCAAGGGAGGTCCAATTGTCAACCTATAAGAAAGATAAGAAGACAAAATCAAGGAGAGTGATCAAGCCCCCAAGATCTATGATCTCATGGAAAAACAGCATAGGAAGAAAAGAATGCACACATGTGTAGAGGTTATATAGGGTACATGAACATTAAATATCAAAGATAATGCAAAAAAATAAAAAATATGGACTAGCAAGTTGTATTATTCTGTGTCCATAAAATACTCACAAGGGCTAGTAAATTCTAATATTTACTAGGTGAGCCCCCAAGGTAAGGATGAGAAAGAAATGCTATGTCTATAAGGTTTGTACTCATAAAAAGGGTGGTATAAATGGGAAGGATGTACCAGGTCTATAGGTGTGTAACCATTTGTCAATCCATACCAAAAGTTATACTCCCTGATAACTTTGATAAGGTGCCACAAATAAATATTGTTCATAAGTCTAGTAAGTTGTACTATTGTAAACACTCATGGAATAAAATTGCTTCACAAGGCTAGCAAGTTATATTATGCTAGACACTCATGTGGAATATAGTAACATGGCACCACTGGAAAGAAATTTATATTATGCTTGGTGACCATGATCATGACATGTTTTAAAAGCAACAAAGTTAGAAAGGTAAACAATCAAGATAATCAAAGGGGTTTTACTTTACGCATGAAAGGTCACACCTTAGGGAATATCACACTTGAAATCACCACCAAGAGAGGACTATTAGAGTTGAGTAAAAAATAATACCTTAGGGAATGCTAGCCATAACATTGCCACCAAAGATAAATCATATGTCAAGAATAGGTCATGCTCTTATAGGACACCAAGCCTAATATTACCACAAAATTAATACTTTGCATAAACCAAGAAGGCCACACTTTGATTTGCATGATCACATTTCCTAGGAGATGTATGACATCATCACTAAGAAGGGAACATTCAAATAATAATTGGGGGACTATATGCCCCCCCTTAAAATGTTAGTTTACTTGCTACACTAATGTTTTAAGGAGAAAGAAAGGGATCCCAAGAAGGAACAAACCTAGGACAAGGATACCTAACCCCTTGCCCCCTAAGTGTAAGGAAAAAAGGTGAGCCTAATGGATGATGATATGCTACTCCTTTCAAAATAAAAAATGATTTTGTAAATCCAAGTTTATACCTGCATGCATGGTAGTGAATTTGTTTAGATATTAAAACTGCCACATGGCAAGGAGCATTTAAACTAATGCTATTTTTTAACTGAAGGAAAATAACCAAGACCTTTTGTTGTTTCCTGTGTGTTAGGCTCTACAAGGACACATATGCCTTATTGTCTTACCCCACATCCTTTTTCATTATAGCAAAATTGTCTTAAAATCTCATTACCTCTTCCATAAAGTGATTTCATTTCTTTTTAAGGAAGGTGGGTTTTCATGATAAATTTTGCCATATCTAGGTGTTTAATTTATTTCCTTTTTGCTAAAATTTGTGTAATCAAATGCATTTAATGATTCAATTGATACCATTTCCACTTCTTTAGATCTTTTATTGACTTCAATTGTATAATTTTGTATTATCCATTAAATTTAGGTGCGACATATAGTGATCCCCAAACATCTTCCAGTAAAATTATCACAAGTGAGAGGCACTTATATTTTTCTTCTTTTTGTAAAGGTTCAACTTTTATATTTTTGATTAGATTAATACGGGAAGGGCTTGTATCCACTTTTTGTAAAGGTTACACTTTTATAGTTGGTGTGAATGTGTCAATAATATTTATTATTTCTATTTTAGTTTGCAAAAAATTCTCATATTTGGGATTGAATTTTATCTTATAAACCTTATTTTTGTAAGTGTTATTTAGTAGATGGTGTAATGATGAAGGGATTGAATTCATTTCATGAATCAATGTTCTACCCAAGAGAATATTATATGAAAGATCATGGGGAATGACATGGATGGGATTTTATAACATAACCTTACCAACTTTTTTGGGAAATGTTATCACACCAACTGACTTCTATCGTACATTATGAAAACCATAAATAGACAAAGAGTGTAGGTGAATTTTAGTCTTGTCTAGTTCTATTTTATCTAAAATATTTATACTACAAACATTGAGTTTCGAAACATTTTCAACAAGGGCATGAATAATCCAAAAATTGTTAATGATGACCACTATCAAGAAAGAATCATTTTGTTTCTATATTTCCAAAAGAGGTAATTCACTTTGATCAAAGATAATATATAAATTAGGTTAATTCATTTTCTCAACCAAAAATTCCACATTATTTGGTCACAAACTAGGAGGGATGAAAAAATTTAGTAAATAATTTTGAAGCATGCCATGGTAAATAGGTGATTCTTGAATCAAATATGACAAGGATATCTTAGTAGGAGTGTTGTAATGTTGTTCAACAAGATCATATTATTTACCCATATATTATTGGATATTAGGTGTAGGTGGGAGGTATGGTTGAGGAAATGAAATGGATATTGGAGTTTATCTTGGTTTCTTGTTATTCCTTGTGTTATATGTGTGATCAATTTTGTGATAAATTGGTTGCTAGGAAAAATGATTACTAGTAAGTTATTTTACAAAACTTAGGATATGCCCATGAGATTTAGCAGGTCCTATAATGAGAATTGTCTTAGGAGGAGGTCCAATAATTAGATGAATCTTGGGAGGTTCAAATGGAGTTTTTCGAGATCCTATACTCAAAGGATATCTAATGGTCAATTTTGCATTCATAACCTCAATAAATTTTACTTCTTGTTGATGATTTCTAATGAGTGGGGATCTAAGGTTTCCTTAGCATCTTCACCTAAACAAGCCATCTTATTATCTTTTGAAAGAAATGTGTCAATGATGTCATCTTCTTACCTAAAAATATCTTTTGAAGTGGGTAAAGCATTGAGATATGGACAAAAAAATTTATTATGATGTTCAATGATTGGGTCTTCTAACACAAAGATATCTTTATCACAAATAGGAGAGGTATCAGGAGAAGGAAAATTATGGTTTTCATGATTGTCATTGATTAGTTTGTATGTGCCTACAAGGACCCCTTCACCTAATGGGGAATGGGTCTTTGTATAGGGGTCTTGATAAAATTTTGGGGTCCCCTGTTGTTGGATCTAAGCTTTTGTTTTCTACCTACAAATTTTTTGAAATGTCAAAAATGAATTTTGTAACTTACATTTCATTGGTTGACAAGAATGATGACCAAAAATATAACAATAAAAAAATTCTCTTCAAGATCTCTTCAATCCTTCTTTGACATGTAACCCACACACACAAAGAGGGAAAAATGATTGTGCCATATAGGGGCTTTCTTCAGTCAAACCTCATGAATAGTGTTCCTACTCTCTTAATGATAATTTCAATGATAAAAATCTTAATGGATAGAAATGAATGAAATGATGACAGAATACTTTTTTGTAACTCACAACCTTTCAATAGCTTCCTTGAAGGACTAAAGACATACACAGCACTTTAGGGGAATTGGATCTTTCTTTCTTGATTTTCTTGAATGCTTGATTGTATGAAGTCTTACAACACTTGTTAGTGTTCACAAGACAACATGAACACACATAAAATTTGACATGATGTTAGGATCTTGATATCTACTAATAATAATGTTGCTCTTGAATGCTCTTGAATTTCTCTTGACAATAATATTTTCTTTTAAATTTTCAACTCTGGCCTATTAGATTTCAAATGATAAATAACTAGGTATTATAAGTGTTTATCCAGTTTACCAAAATTTAGATTCCAAAATCCAACACTTACAATTTTAATTTTAATCATTAAAATACTACCAAAAACCTATTTTAATTTTGGTCCTCTCTCATAAACAGGACCAATTTCCCATGGGCGAATGGGTCCTAGCCTAAACTTCAAAGAAATGCATGATCCAAGGAAATTTAATTATCAAATGTATCTATTTAATGTTGGTCCCCCTTTTGGTTAGAATAGGGCTTTGGAATACATAATTTTGAAAATTAGAAGCTTAGTTAAGTCCAATAAATTAAGGGACCCAAACATAGTGTGAAATTGTAAAGGTATACAATTTTCTATACTATAGGTTTTTGTACCTAAATAGGATTCTTTCCCATAATTTTAGGTCACTTAATGGGTATATGTAGAATCATCATGGAAAAAACAAGCCCTTAAGTGGCAAAAAATTCAGAAAAAAGAGTTAGGCAACTTGACGTAAAAATTTGAATAAGTTATCTATATTATTTTAAAAATATGTAAGAATAGAGTTTGTAGAAAATTGAATGTATCTTCTAAACTACTAGGTTTATTAAAAAAAAAAACTATTTGGTGAAAATTTGAAATTTCAATGCAATAGTACTTAAATTTTAGGGAAAAAAATAAGAAGTAGGTGTTTGTCTCACCACCCTAACCATAATAAAATGATAATATTTTTTTATAAGATTTTATATATATAAGTAGATGACTCATGTCCTGATGTGATGCATAATTTTTTGTTATTATTTTCCAAGTAAATAATTAATTATGAATTTTTATTACAAATTTTTAAAAATATAAAAAACTCATATGTTTGACCACCTTAACTTGGTCAAAACTTCATGAAATTCATTTTTTTAATCCTATTGTATGAAGCATAGGCGTGACATTTTTGGATTCAAAAAATGTGATACCATTTGAAAGCTATAGATATTTTCAATCAGCCTATCAATTGGGACTTTAGTCATAATTCAAATAGAAAATGAATAATAATTATGGGTATGTGCGGGATCATCATGGAAAAAAACAGGCCCTTAAGTGGCAAAAAATTAGAAAAATTAGAGTTAGGCAACTTGACATAAAAATTTGAATAATTTATCTATATTATTTCAAAAATATGTAACAATAGAATCTATAGAATATTGAATGTAGTTTCTAAACTACTAGCTTTTTTTTATTTGGTGAAAATTTGAAATTTCAATGTAGTGGTACTTAAATTTCAGGGAAAAAATAATTAGGTGTTTTTTTTACCACCCTAACCTCAATAAAATGATAAAAAAAATTATAAGATTTTTGGTATAAGTAGAGGACTCATGCCCCGATTTGATGCATATTTTTCTATAATTTTTTTACAAGTAAATAATTAATTATGATTTTTTTATTACAAATTTTTTAAAAATATAAAAACTCATATGTCTAACCACCTGAGGGTGGCTTTAGAATAGTGGTTTACAATTTATAAGAGGAAGGAAATTTCTCTTTTTTCCTTTTCACCATATTTAATGGGTTCGGTTGAACCCAATGGTTTGACCGAACCTCATAAGGGATTCAACTAAACACATATGCTCAGTCAAACCCCTGATTTGACTGAACCCATATAACCTAAATAAAAAAGTCATATTTAAATGGGTTCGGTCGAACATAGGTTCAATTGAACCCCTTAAATATGACAAAAACCAAAAATTCTCTCATTTTAAACTGTCACTTTTACTTTCTAATTTTACCAGTCACTTTCCTAGTGCGTGTGGTGAACCGAGAGTGTGACGGCGACCAAACAAAGGTTTTCTTTACGTCAAAAGCAAATTTAAGTTTGTCTCTCCAAAGTTCATCATTTTGGTTTGCATATCAAGCACTATCGAGCACTAGGTATTTAAAATTTGAATTTTTTAGAGTTCAAAATGCATCTATTTGTTTAATTTTGAAACCCTAAATGTAACTTTTTTCAAATTTGTTGAATTCAATTTTGATTTGTTTGAAAGTTTTTAAATTGTTTTCAACATATAGTATTTTTCTTACCCATTTTGCATACATTTTTGTCTTGTGTAAATGAAATATTCCTTCGCATTTCAATAATCGAAGCTATGGATAAATAGATTTAATTTTAGTTACAAGAAAAATGTATAAATTATAAATTTATAACTTAATTATGTACGTGGGAAAATCCTCTTAGAAGAAAAATACCACAACCAAAAACATGAACCAATTATATTATTTGATAATAATATCATTTACAATAAAATATTCATGTGCATACCCTTATAGTAGTATCATAAACATGTGAATATAGAGTAATTTCTAGTAGCATGATGATACCTACAAAATCATTATTCTTTCTCCATCTCAAGCACCCATAAATAGAAAAAATTTAAACCATAAAGAAAGTGTGGTTTAACCAAAGCCATGAGCCAAAATAATGACCTAAAAATGGCACCAAATTTGACAGAAATTTCAACATCATATTCCTTGACTTGGTTTATAGGATGTATTTAGAAAATGTTTTACATCTTGTCAAAAAAATTCAAATCCTCCTCCTCATAATCGACACTCCATTTTTGACATATTCAAACCCATTATTTAAGATGATATGGATGATTTTCATAATTCTAATCAATATTCTAGTGTAACCCCCCTTTTTTATTCTCTTATGTGTCATATAAAATTTCATAAGTAATTCCCATCTTACAATTTCATAGAATGCTCTTACAACTTTTTAAATATATAAAAAGGACAACCCTAGTTCAATTAGGATTATTTAATTATTATCACCTACATCCATTCATTACATGTTATTAGTTTTTAGTTGCACACATTATTAGGAAATATGCATTGTCTAAGCAATTGGGGTATACTACATGTTTGAGAGTGTTTTCTTTGATCTTTTATATAGTTAAATTAATATCCTTTAAAATCTTGTTTTATGGAGTTTTCATCTTAACTCTAATATGACTAGAAAATAAAATGATGATTGAATCATTTTTTCATATGATAGCTAATGACAACCATATAAAGAGCCACATTAAGGAAGATGAAAAATAATGATCACTTGAGACTATGATTTAGATACATATGTTGGTAAACAAGATATTTTCCTAAATTGATAATTACGCATTGATGCACCTCTCCACCCTAAATATCCTCACTCGTTGGCTAGTAATTTATATAATGTATTAGGTGGTTATCCTTAGGGAATTAATACTATTCATAATATTACCGCTCTAATGGATTTTAATAATGTTGTACCCTCTATGCATCCATCTACCCTTCATCCTCTTATAATGATTCCTCCTATCATACTATAGTTACCACTTCCATGGGATCCACCACCCATGTCCTACCGCCTTTCTCTCCACTAGTATTTTTCTTATCTCCCATCCTTTTATATATGTTCACACCATTGTTACTACTAGCACTATCCTATACAGATATGCTCTTCATACCATTCCTCCTTATCCTATGAAAATCTAAACTTATAGTGTAACTTCTCCTTCCATTACCATGTCATCACCTTTCTAGACCTTCCCCTCTTTATACATTCTCCTTTTTATCCTACACTACTCTTACAACTAATATATCCCTATACCTTGGATATTCTATTGAAGAAATTTAACTGACTTTCAATATCGTAAAAATTAGACCCATATTTTTAAACGTAAAATGTGCATAATAAAGCACAATCCATGCTTCCTAATTCAACTTCACTAATATCTATCGAATTAACTTAGGTTCATTACAATAAGATAATCATATAGCCATAATTAGTTGTCAAGATAATGGTAAAGTTTCAATAGTCATATTTATCCTTCCACATGCCACCATTAGACATACACATAAGATTAATTAGGAAAAGTGGATGTGTGGATATGTGGATATGTGTCAAAAAAATGCTTTGATAAGATGTAAGGAAAAAATGGAGTTCAAGTGTTTGATTTATGTCTATATAATAGGTCATAAACTCTAGGGGAATTATTACCACTTTGCACAATATTGCACCATATATATATATATATATTCAAAATGAGGCAAAAAATACAATAGGAATAATATGGATATGCAAATTTTATCATTACATTTTTTTCCACTTTAAGATGCATGTGAAGATTTTAAAATAATCGTGCATCTCAATTTATGTGGTATTCACAAACATGTATGGAAAGTAAATATTTAGACATCAAAAAACATGAAAAAATGGTTTTTTTGCACAACACATCCTTTTTCTTTTGAGAAAATTATCTATCACTTTGTAAAATCCTTGCTATGTTGAGATTATTTAATTTTTTCCCTCCATATTTGTAGTCCTTTTTATTTCTAGGAATATAATTTATAACATTTTTTTTTAATAAACAACATGAATAAATTTTACATGGTTGTAAATTTTACACATGGTTGTATGCAATCTCATATATATAGTATGTATGGTTGTGATTACAATGTTTATATTGTGTTTATATTTGGTTTTATATTATCCTTCCAAAAAAAGTTTTATGTTTATAATATTTTGATTTACCTTTGGATTTTATAGACACTAAATCTCACATACACTCATATCCATACCATGGTCCCCACCCGAACACCTAACATCCACTTATTAACAAAATTCATGATACCTTAATTCCTACACTTTATCAAAATAAAATTAATTTTTCTCTTCAGACCTAAAAAGATCAAGGCCTAAACTTATTAAAATATTTATTGTAAAAATTTCCATAGTAAAGTACAAAATAGAGAAGGGCATGTCAACCCACAAATCATGAAGGTGTAGGGACAAAACCAAGAGACCCATCAAATAAGATTGTAGCATATCATATATAGACAAAATTGATTAAGAAAACCTACCATAAATGAAAATTATATAAATAAGTATTGAGTTGATGAAAATTATGATAAATTAGTTTATATATCAATCAAATTATTTAACATATTTAATCAAATTAGATAAAAATTGAAAATAATTCAATCAATTCATTGATCAAAATAATTAAGAAATTTCATTAAATAAATAAATTAGTTAATTAGGTAATAATAGTAGCCACATTTTAATTGGGTTAAACTCATGATACATGATCAAATCCTAGCAATTTATCCATCATATAAAAAATCTATAAATTGAGATCAAATCCATCATTTTATCGTCTCAATTTTGAGCAAGTATATTTTATCTAGTTGGGCAATAAATGTTTTATCATTTGCAAGATATATCCATTTGTCAATATGTATTTCATTATAATTTTAGTTCATTTTTTGTGTAATTCATCTTTTCACTCTATTAGAGGTGATTTTTTAATTCAATTTGAAGTCTACATTTATTTTCCTCAATGTCTCATTTATTTAAATTCAATGCTTACAAATTGACATGCTTGGTGGCATGCAAACCCACAAATGCTCGGTTACATTTTATATTTATACTATTAAAGTATTTGATTTATGCTTTATTTGCTATTAATCTATGTTGATCACATTTTTCTATAGAAAAATTTGATTCTTGCGTTAAGAAAAGAGAATTTCATTATTTTTATTTTTTTTATTGGAATAATGTTTGAGATTCATGAGATTCATTACTTTTAACTCAACAATAATGGATGTATTTCTATCATAAACTCTTCGTACTCATAACAAAATCATGTCCTAGGTAGAGTATAAAAAATGTTGTTTCCAACCTCATATGTAAATCTAGAGTTAGAGTGTCAAAATTGTTGAATTTCATCCTATGTGCTATTAATTAGCTTCTTATCGACTCATGGAAGCCTACTGCTAAAAGCCCAAGTATGATTTTCAATAGGCCTTTCTAATCATGATCTTATTGATATTACTTTTGATAATGTTTTATGATTTAGGCTTAATTCAAGACAAGTTTACCTTAATAATTGAGCCTTTTTAATTATTTAATTTATTACTAGTGATGTTATTAGTCTATGAGCAACTCTTTTATCTTTTTCCTTACTATTATTTACAATAGAATTGAATGCATTAAAAAAAACTTTAACAACAATATTATTTCGATCAAAATTTTTGTTTACATGAATCTTTGAAATTTATTTAGTAAAGATCTCATTTTGTACATCTTTAGTAATTGTATAAAAATTTGGAATATTTTGGTTAATACATCTTATTGGAAAACCATTCATTGAAAATTTTTGAAGCCCACAACTAAATGGTTTGTGATGACCTCTTGCCTTCAAGAATTTCTATTATGCTCATCAATTTCAAACCATTTTGGGGTTCTTCAATGTTTTTAAATTTTAACAAACTCATTACAAAAAGATGGATTTTGAATTTCTTTTTCTTCTTCAAATTTAGGTTCTCTCTTCTTATGTAATTTGGAGACACATTGAGTTACATTGGTTCATGTGAGCTATCAATTCAATCATTGTTATCAACAAGTCGATTATTGAGTACAATTTCAATGTCATAGGGTTCATATCCACATTATTCAAGAAATTGTTGATGTATTTCTTCTTCTTATTCTTATTCTTCTATGACACTACTCTTATCAATAGGTATTCCATCAAATTTTACAATATTTTCACATTCATGTTCAACATTTTTATTTTCAATATTATTGTCACTTTCATTTTTTAAACATTTCATTATATTGAACATTAAAATATCCATTTTAAAAGCCATTTAAGGGTAAATAAGGACCTTCATCTTCTTTCAATAATTAACATTAGAAATTAATACTTGGTTCATATTGTATACCCACCTCCCAATGGTCTTGGAATGGATGCATTTAAATCTATTGCACTACCTTACTATGATCTTACAATAAGAATATGGCTAGAAAGAGATCTAAAATGGAAAAGAAATATGGATCCAAATAGAAAAAAAAAATTGTTTTGGGTTAAGCACTTACTAATAACTTTTCTACAATGAGTGGTTGCTAAATCGTTGAAATAAAACTTAGAAGATTTGAACTTAATTGTTGTAGAGGATCTCAATTAAGAGATAGGCTACATTGGATGAAAGGATATAAGGGATACAAATTATTTTTTAGTTCTCTTGAACATATTTACATTCTCGAGAGTGGATAATATCTATCGCTGATCAACAAAGGTAGTTACATGACAACTCTAATGCTATTAAATCTATTTTCCTCTAACATTACAAATAATTTTTAATTGATCTAGTTGAAGGAGATCCACATCAAGATATAGTGAAAAATTATGGGCATAACAATTATATATATTTTTAACATATATAATATGTATGGTTGGATTAGTGAGATATTTATAACAAGTATGCAATGAAGTCAAACTTTATTAGATTTGATTCTTAATATGAGATATTTATTTTTCTTTTCAATCTATAATTTTTTGATGTTCTTGGCTATATAATTGAAGTTCATTTATGTTAACAACTATTAGATTAAATATTTTATCTCCAATTATTTTCAAATAATTTTATACTTTAATCTTTGTATTCTTATTCTTTCTTTCATCGTTTCATTTAAAATTTGAACCATTTAAGGATGCTATATTATAGATTATGGTTGTCTTCCAATTCTTTTTAAATTGTTAATAGTATGAAAATATTATTGATGAGTAGATGAATTATTACAAGTTTTATTTTAGATTTGTATTCTCTTTATCTAGATATATTATTTACCAAAGTCTCATTGCTTTTTTAGGTTTATTGTATATATATATATATAACATGGAAAATGTAGATCATGTTCCACCTATGCCAGATTCTTTGTTTGCAAATACTAGTAATGAGATAAAAAAATTGAGAGATTCGTTAGCATAGGGTGCAAACCCAGGGATCTATAGTGAACCATGGATGTTAATATTGCATAGTCTAGAAAAACTAAAAAATGAACTTGAGAGGACTAGTGCATATTCCCTAGATAGAGTGAATATTATTATTTCCCGCATGCGGGAAGAAGTAAATGGTGATGTTCCCCTTAAACAAATACAAGATAGTGTCACCAAAGGAATGATAAAAGCCACTTTTTTCCATTTTATCAAAATGTGCGTAAAATTAGGGGATACCAGATCACTAGATGTGTCGATCATGCTATGGCCTCATTGATCTACCCACGATTTCTTGTAGCACATGGTCTATACCCAAACAATGACCATATTCCATTGTATTTTATTCAGCAGTTATATGTTGAGGTCCATTTGGGCCTCAAAGTTAACTACTTGGACATTCCACCATATGCTAGTTAGGGTTATGGTAGGATTTCTAATAGGCCCACCTATCGTTGAGCAGATAGACCACCCTGATTGTTTAGGGTATTGGTTGGTGACATGTCTCCTACTCTCACCCCAGCTCTAGCCCCCATAGCAAATGAGGTTGTCATTGCTTCCCAAAAGGAAGCAATTGACACTGTAGGTGACATTGCGGTTGCCACCACTAGGATATTTGATGATCATGTAGGTTAGTATTTGACATCCAGACATTCTTGATCCACACCATTTTCAGTATAGTGGACCACCATGGATCCTTTTATAGTGGTTGGCATCCCTACTCCTACACAGCTTGATGCACTTACAAGAGATATGTCACGCATGACTCTACATTGTTTGGCTGAGGGCCTGTTGTAGGCACATGCCCACATTGCATCAGACAATGGGATTGGTATAGAGCATGTTAGAGAGCATTTGAGATGCAAAGGTCATTTAGTTCTAGGATCCCATCACTCTCAGCCGAGAACTAGTGCACATCAGGACCTGCAGTTCATGTAGCAACTACACAAACTATGGATTTTATTGATATGTTGATTGGTTCTAGTTCATCATCATCGATGCCATCTCACCTTCATAGTCCTCTACATTCATCATTTATGGAATGACATGGGATAGATCAGATGGATGCAGATGTTGATTCATCGCTTGATCGTTTGGTGCATATGGTGGAGGCGATTGTTTCAAAGGACTTAGGTCATCCGATATCAGATGATGTGCATCTATGTGTGCATGTGCATGTTTCAATTCTTTTTTCATTATTTTTTAATATTTTTTTTAACTAGATATTCATGTAAGTTGATATATATGTGTATATATATTGTTATAGGTGGACATACCTCATATCACTCCTAGCCTTGGTCCAGATTGTGTGCATGATTGATGTGACTCAGTGGATGAATCTGCTATCAATGGACATGTGAGTTTTACATTTTTATATAATCAAATGTGTATATGTACATGCAATATATTTATGTATGCATAGATCTAGATTGATATTTAAAAATACAAGTTCATTTAAAAATAACTTTCATAAAATTTATTTAATATAAATTATATCTATTTAACACATCTTGTACACAATTTTATTTGCAGGGCCCAGTACATCCATCAGAGTAGGACCATTCTCATTCAGATGGCCATTCATCTAGGAGTAGACATTCATATTAGGCCATGCATTCTAGATTTATGATCTTTACCACATGTATTTGATTATATGATGATCTCTAACTTACCTTTGCTTATATGATATACATACATTTTCTTATTTGTTGATCTTTAGTATTTGACATTTGATGATCTTTAATTTACATTTTTCTTTTATGATATGTACATATATTTTCTTATATGATATATACATACATTTTCTTCTTTGCTTATAATATGTGTTATGTTTATATGTATTGAATCCCTTTACATATATGTACATGTGTTTGATTATGGTTTAAACATGTTTACACATAATATATGTATGCATTTGCTTTAAATATTCAATATACATACATGTTTTCTTATTTTATGATCTATTACAACTTATATTTCCTTATATTCAATATAGATTTGATCTCTAGTAGAATTTTAGGGAAATCAATGCAACTTTATAATTAAGTTCATTCATGTTGATCACAATAAATATGTTTTTTAAAATGACTTAAGCAACATGAACCATTGAGTTGAGAACAAGATATAATCTTTTTGACAAGTAACTTGAAATTCAATTCAAATTATATTGAGCTATTATACGTTTTTTACAAGTAACTTGAAATTCAATTCAAATATAATTAAGAAAATTTAATTCAAATTATACCTCTATTATACATTTTCAACAACTAACTTGAAATTCAATTCAAATATAATTAATAAAAATCAATTCAAATTATACCTCTAATATACATTTTTGACACTTTAACAAAATTCTAAAATTACTAGATATGATGCATGCATACCTATGAATTAAATAACAACAAACTCCACAATGAAATAACTTGTTTGTTTACTACTTGATTCATTTAAACAAGGGTCTAGTTATTCCATGTACACTTGAATAATTTTGATTCACTTGGAGTGTAGATTTTGGAGAAGTTTTTGCACATTTATCAAGAAGGAAAATATTGGAGCTCGACAACTTTTCATTTTTATCAATCAAAGAAAAATTTGGAGGATAATTTTACTAAGTTGGTAGAGGACTTGTTTAGAGACATCTTTAGGTTGAAGAATAAAATGGGACAACAAAGAAAAAGAAAAAATGCATCTCAACAAAAATTGTCAAAAGAAGAAGAACAAAAGAGGCATGATCAAAACTTGGAAAATTATCATAGAAATAAACAAGGTACATGCTTGTTTCTTCTCTCTCCCACTCTCAAGTGTGTGTTTAGGACTGTTACTTTAAAGGTTTCTAACCATCATTGCACTTGAATGACTATAACTACTTTTAAATGTCCTCAAGTCATCTTGGTCATGGAAGTTGCAATGTTTATATGATCCTTGAGTCCAATTTCTTAAGCCAATTCTTTTTTATTTCAATATTTGTGTTTTGTGTCTTTGATCTTTTATTTTGATCACTTCAATGTTCTCAAATTAATTTTATGTTTTATGCTCTAGGGATTCCTCAAGCTGGAGTCGAGCTAAATATAGATATTGGATCAAATGAATTCGTTGAAGAACACATGGACCTTGAAGTTAGGGAGGAGACCCAAGTTCAGACAATGCTTGTTGGAGAGGTGTCAAGATCACTTCCCTCTACTGGTATGGATGAGCATATAAAACTAGCACAAACTTCTCTCACTTATAGGTCATCATGTTTTATTAGTTTGTTTTCTTGCATACATAAACTTCACTTATATATTTTACATCATCTCTCACTTTTGTTTGCAAAATATTTTGTGACACATGTGTAGGAAGGGCTCAACAAGCAGGAAGTTTTCATGCTCAAGTCGAGCCAAATCTAGACATTGGATCAAACGAATCCACTCAAGAATGAATGGTCCTTGAAGATAGGGAGGAGGCACAAGTTCAAACAATGCATGTTGGAGAGGGGTTAGGATCACTTCCTCCTACTGGTATGGATGAGCATATAAAACTAGCTAAGAAGGTGGGGAAACAAATTTCTCATAGAAATTTAGATCATTTACTTGAAATGGATATGGAGAAACTCAAATATTATGCCAACTAGCCTTATAATAAGAGAAAGAGGTCAATGACTAAATCTGTAAATGGAATGATTAATCATCATTTCAATCATCTTGATACACTTGAAAAAACCAATTTTTTATCACATTTACTTCTTCCTGATGAGCTCAAAGAGTCATTACAATTGTTGGGTGTCCATTCAGTATCAAATAAGAAGAAACACATGGGATTACAAAAGGATATTTTTTAAAATGTTAAAAAGGGATTAGATTCCATTGCAAAAGGATCTCAAACTATGGATAAGGCCACTATAAGAAGGGTGATGTTGAAATCTGTTGTACATCAAGATATAGCAAGAAAAAGAAAAATGTCAGCACTTTCAACTAAAATTGGTTATAGTAGAACCACATTGATAAAATATGAGAAAAAGAGAAAGTTTTTGGATGAGAGTTTAGAAGGTAATTGGGAAATTATGTGTAGAGCTCCCCATTCTAATAGGATTGAAGATGTTGTTAGGAACTTGGTCATAGGTTTTTGGCATGATCATACTTGTCCATCATCAAATACTAGAGATGTTATCAGATATAGGATTGCACCTGGTATTTATGAAAATCATATCAAACATTGGCTAGACATAGCACAATTTGAGATGTATATGAACTTTTGTAATGCATATCCTCATATAAAGATTGGGAAACAATGTTTCAAAGGTTAAAGCCATATTATGTGAAGATAAACAAGTTTTTTGAAACTTGTTCTTGTTATCATATTGAATTTGATCTCTACTATCAGGGTTTTTGAAAGATGAGACAAGAAAAATGTGGGTTTCAAAATGCACCTCCTAAACAGGCAAGTTTGTTCATAAAGTCTATATTATGTGATCATGAAAATGGACCTAAAATAAACTGCATAAAAGGAATTTGTGAGACATGTGGAAATTTGGATAAATTTCCTTCAAGAATTGAGGATACTGACCTAACAAAGACAATAAATTGCAAGAGGTAAGTACTATTTTTAGAGAGTTTATTTGATTCAATTTCTCATAGATAAAGTTATTTGGATTCTCTTTGATGTAATGTTTCATTGATCAAGTGTGGTTTATTAGTTATTCACATATTTTACTGACACAGGTACAATTATGTAAAGTTGCAAACAAATTTTGGGAAAGAATCCACAAGGTTGAACTATGTAGAAGAGGAGATTCCCATTGGAAAATTTATGGAAGATTTTCAAAAATTGATACGACCATACATACATCATTCATTTTTTGCTAAGTGGAAAGCACAACAATTCCAAACATTGAGAGATAATTTCCCACATGGAACAGTTCTATCAGTAGTTGACTTTACAAAAAATTACTCCTTTGTACATCAAAAGGAGATTCAATCAGAGTATTACTTTTCAAATCAGATCACTATTATGGTTCATGTTTGTTATCGACATGCACAATCAGAATTGGATGGTGTTGAGAGTACAGATGAGGAATGAGTCATTAAAAAAGAATATCAGTTTTATATTACTGATGATAAAGAGCATGACACACTTTTTGTCCAACATTGCTTTACAATATTTTTTGAGAATTTGAGAAGCAGGGGTGTAAAATTTTAAAATCATTTTGTATGGTTAGATGGATGTGTAGCATAATTCAAATCTTCACGACCATTCTATGCACTTCTTAGATGTCATAAAATCATAAAATCTAAAAAATACCACATGTTTGGAGTTTTTTTGAGAGTGGGCATGGAAAGGGTGAGCATGATGGAGCAGGAGCTTGCATCAAATGAGCTTTAAGAAAGCATCAAATGAGTTATCTAGAAGCTCATCTAGAAAATGCACATGATGTTGTTGAATGGTGCAAGAAACACTTTGCATCAAATGTGGTCGACACATCTTCAAGAACAAATCGACACATTCCACATAGAGTGTTTTAGGAGATATCGGGTATGTGTAAATTACATTAAATCAAAAATTTGAATTTATTTAAATTTAAAATATATATATATACATATTTGTTCACATAAGTTTTTTGTTGTACATATGTATCTAGGTGTGGATAGAAGATCGATGCATGGATGCAAGAGGGTAGAAAAAAAAGATCTTTGCATTGTGTTAGGAGTTTAGATAGTCGCCATGGATGGATATTAGACACAAGGGATCACTCTTGTTTTTGCACTGAGTGCATTGAGGGAAACTCTGATTATGCATGGAACAATCAAGAACTTGGATATGTTGGTAAATGGGATAAGTGCCACTAGTTGTTTCAAAACATATGATGAAGAGCGAGGAAGAAAGATTTGAAGACATTCCTTTGATTTCAATTGATTATGACCATATTTCAGGATTGGTTAGAAAAGGTACACGTGTAAGTTTTCAATAATTTAATTATTATATATATCTAGTTAATGATCTTTAGAGACATTTCTATTTTTTTAGATTTTTTTTGTGTAAATTTGGTGTATAGGAGATGTTTTTGCAGTCATAGCAGAGCCTAAAAACATCGCAGGTGTTACCTATTATGTATTGTGTTGCACAGAAGAGAGGAATAAGCTAACAAAACTTGAAACAAGTGATGGAATTTTATTTCCCACAGGTGAGTTTGAATTTAAAATTTTATATACATTGTATTCACATGTGCACATTACATTATAAACATTAAATATATATTGTACAAAACTTGTGCACAAAAATATTGCACATGTTCATATGTCTTACCTTAGCTTCATGTTTACCATGTAGGTTTTGTCCTAGTACAAGGGACATATCTAAAACAAGTCAAAGTTCTTCAGCATGGGATTCATTTTGTTGACTATCAACCTGATAACAAGGTATATCAATATAGTCACTTAATAATTGCTACCACTCTACATCTTCATCCACTTCCACATGCACGTGGCCAAATAAAATGGAGACTAGATAGTGATGATCATCAAAAAGTTCTACATGTTATTGAAGAGTAGGCTGAACCAAAATCTTTGACTTAGATTATATCCATGGTTTTCAAGTTCACTTGTAAGCCTATACATGTTCTTGAATTAGAACTTATAGTAACTTGTACATAGTTGTAAATCATTTTGTGTAAATTACAATTATATGTACATATTTTTTCCATGGAAAATTCTGAAGTTCAAGACTATTTGATAGCATCATCTCTCACTTTTCTTGATTGCATGTAAACCCATATTATATTCTTTCAATCCTTATTTGAAACATAGATATTTTTTTAAAATCATTTTGCCTAAATTACAATTATATACAACTTATATTTGTTTCATGGAATTCTTAAGTTCAAGAATTATATACACTTATATACAACTTATATAATTTGTTCCATCAAATTGTTCCATGGGAAACTATGTAAATTTGAAAATTAAGTATTATATAATTATAAAATTATTGTACACATTAATAAAACATAAATGAATTCAAATAAAAACCCTAACCCTTAAACCCTTAACCCTATAACCCTAAACCCTTGTACCTCCTACCCTCTATCT
>VDFB02049217.1:130837345-131191154 GCA_007258455.2 Sequoia sempervirens | reverse complement strand
CAATTCCTATCTAGAATGGGAATCTTTCCTACATTTCTACTTGGTTTTGTTTCTTCTGAAAGGGATACAAGTTCTATTTCAAAATTGGATCATTTTTTGTCTACAAACACTTACCATTTTTGCAGATGATCTCATATTCTTGGGGGGCTATTGATTGTATTGTATCCATGTGATGGATGGTGTACTTGGAAGGTATTATGGATTCCTCCATCCTTCCCATCCTTTCCAATGTTTTTGCATTTCATCTCCTTTTTGGAGAGGGGTTTTCTTCCCACTAGGTTTTCCCCTTTTCTCTGTTTGTGGGAGAGTAGTTGAATTTTCATATCATTTGTAAATGGTTATCTAATATGGTCATCATTTAGCCAAGACCCATCACCCATCACCCATCATCCATTGCATATTCATTTCCTTCATAAGTTGCACTTATGGGGGGTGTTAGTGTAATTAATTCTTCATTACACTAGCATAATTTTACTTAGGCTTTTTATTTAATTAAGTCCTATGTTGAATTATTATAAAATCATTAATAATGGATTCATTACCCTTTCCATGTTGGTAGGAGATAAGATTCCTTCTAAAAATCATCTAGAACTTATCTCTATCTCATCATCATTCCCTAGGTAGTTTGTTAGGGTTTACATGTTGTCACACGTTGTTTGATCAAGACACTTGGCAACATCATAGTGCATTCTATATTTCTCGATTGCATATATAATCAAGGCATATGTACACTTGTAACATATTCTAGGTGTCAATTAGATAATCTCTATTTAAATTCCATTTTTGCAACACTTTCAATGTGGGTGAATATTTCCTTGGAAAAATACCTCCATTGAAGACTGTAGCTTCATTGGGGACACTATGAATCCATCATTTCAACACATTTTTGGTAAAATATTTCCATGAAACCATCCAACCTTGGCACTTTCTCTATTGGTAATGAGAAGACAACTACCTCTACTTCCTGTAATGTGAATGGTGACAAAAATTTCTCATTATCCTCTTGATGCATTAACTTGGAAATTGCTTCTAGAAGTTTTTATCTTTCACTTTCTAACTATGCATTAACATTTTTGTTTGCTGATAACAAATGAGAGAAAATTGAGTTTTTCACTCACTTTATTTGGGCCAAAATATGATTTTTTGTGTGTTTCTATCACATTCCTTAAGCCATAACTCCATAGATTTTTGTCACCAATACACTTCTTCCCTCAAAATTAGTTCATTCCATTCCTCTTGTAGATTTTTTTGTTTCTCAAATGCTGCTCTATCCAGACCTTTAGAGATAATGTGTTCATTTTATTTTTGAAAAATCCTTATACACCAAATCCTTCTACACAAAATATTCTTAAACACTTGCAGATTCTAATTCTTAATGTGTTGTTTCATATATGTTCAAGCTTCTTACATAACTAAAACATTTTGGACCCTTTAAAGAAAGGCACACTTATGCACCATTGCCTAAGCAAGTGAATAAAATATGGATGGTAGAACCACATAGCTTCAAACTTGAAAGTAGATTTATGCTTTGATATTACTAATTTTAGGGTTAAATCTAGGGAAATAAGAAAGTGATCTAATGAATTTAAAGTTTTTTTTATTTATGTTAACACAAAATCACTTGCCATCCAATTTGGTTAAATTAGGAATCTGTCTAATCTTTCATCTATCTATAAAAATCATTTCCTTCTATTTGACCATGTAAATTTCACATTTGTTGGTAATATGTCTACCAGAGGATTATCTTGTATGAAGACCTAAAAATATTTCATCACATTTGGAGGTGGAAAAATGCCACCTTTTTTTCTTGTGATAGGGAAGATATTGCATTGAAGTGGGCAGCTAGAATAACATTGTCTTGGCCCAACTAATCCATGATTTGATTTAATATGTCCCAAAGAAGTTTTTTCCAACTATAGTATTCAGACTAAATACTATTGATAAAGCTTCATCTACAAAACTCTCCAAATCCTCATTTCAATATAAGATTTGAAGACATTTAGAACTTACTTCTTCATAGTGTTCGCCAAAAATTAAAATTTTGTACTCCTTTTGTGTTTGAATCCCTAAAGTATTACTTTTATGAACATGGATTAAACCTCCAAAAGTGATAAGTCTAGTATTTTTTGGTAATTCTTTCATGGTAACATACTTAAATTCTAGGGAAAACAAATGTAATGACTTGCGAAAGTCTAGAAGAGGAAACATGGACCATTTTTCCCATCCTTTCGAGAGTGAAATAATAAAAGATTGATTTAATTTTTGAGATAACCTCCTTGTAGAAACCAAAGTTGTGTAACTCTTTGATTCTACATTTTGACTGTCCTTACAACATTCTAGCTCCTTTAAAATTGAGAGGGTTTTATTAGGTTTACAAGATTAGCCTGAAGCTACCTTAATTCCTTACTTATTGAAAGATTAAGAGTACCCAACTCTAGACCAGTTTCATCAACTATGCTTGAAGATCCTTTATAAAAAAGTTAATTTGGGAACACTACTCATCATATCCAATCCCTAAAAAATATCATACTCTTTATCTGATGAGCATTTAGGAATAAATGTGAATTGAAATTTGGACTTTTCCATTCAAATAAATTCCTTGCCCAACTCACAATTACTTGATGGGTAAATTGGAAAGTGACATTGGAAACATAATTTCTCACGGATTTTCAATGCCTGATTCCATCATGAATTGAGAAAATTGATATTTCCACTCGCTTTATTTGGGCCAAAATATATATTTTTTGTGTGCCAAATCCTTCTGCACAAAATACTCTTAAACACCTACAGATTCCAATTATTAATGTGTTGTTTCATGTGTTCAAGCTTCTTACATAACTGAAACATTTTAGACCCTTTGAGGAAAGGCATGCTTATCCACCATTTCCTGAGCAAGTGAATAAAATATGGATGGAAGAACCACATAGCTTCAAACTTGAAAGTAGACTTACACTTTCATATTACTAGCTTTAGGGGTAAATCTAGGGAAATAAGAAAGTGATCTAATGGATTTAAAGTTAGATTTTTTTATGCTTGCACAAAATCACCTGCCATCCAATTTGGTGAAATTAGAAATTTGTCTAATCTTTCATCTATCTATAAAAAGTCTTTCCTTCTATTTGACCATGTAAATTTCCCATTTGTTGGTAATATGTCCACCAGAGCATTATCTTGTATGAAGACCTAAAAAATCATTTATTACATTTGGAGGTGGAAAACTATCTCCTTTTTTTGTTTTGATGGGGAAGATATTGCATTGAAGTCAACAACTAGAATAACTTTTTCTTGTCCCAACAAATCCATGATTTGATTTAATTTGTCTCAAAGAATTTTTTTTCCAACTATAGTATTAAAACCATAGACATTTAATAACCAAAATATAAGATCAAAATGTTTGATTTGAATCAACTACTAGTTACTTTCACATGTTACATTTCCTACAACCATTAACTTAGTATTCCATAAGGTTATTAAATGGGCTCATAGGCCCCTTATGTTGGTGAATGGATATATTTCCATTTATATCACTTCTTACTAATATTTTCATAGGAATCACTTGATATTTTAGTTTCTTGGAGAACTATTGCATCTTCTCCACAAGCATTGAGTTAGTGCTTGATTTCAATCCTCTTGTTAGAGGAATTAATGCCTCTGGAATTTCATAAAATTAACTTCATTACACCTTAGGAGAGTAGCATGCTCTCCTTGGTCTTTTTTGCTTGTCACCATCTCTCAATATGTTACTGTCCAAAGTGGATTGAATGTCTACCTCAATTTCCTCATGTTGTTTAACTAACATTAATTTCCTTTCCCATTTCATAGGGTTTTTTTATTGGAGGGTGGAGAAAAGGGTGTATGTGTTATGGGCATAGATTTAGAGAAATCAAATATCTCCGCTTCACCCATTACTTTTGTTACAATTTCCTCTACTTGTTGATCAACAACTATTGATAAAGATTCATCTACAAAACTCTCAAATTCATCATTTCAATATAAGATTTGAGGACATTTAGAGCTTCTTCATAGTGTTTACCATAAATTAAAATATTGTGCTCCTTTAGTTATTGAATCCCTAAAGTATTACTTTTGTGAACATGGATTAAACCTCCAAAAGTGATAAGGCTAGTAATTTTTTTGTAATTCTTGCATGGTAACAGACTTAAATTCTAGGGAAAACAAATGTAATGACTTGTGAAAGTGTCGAAGAGGAAACATAGACCATTTTTCCCATCCTTTTGAGACTGAAATTATAAAATATTGATTTTCTTTTTGAGGTAACCTCCTCGTAGAAACCAAATTGTGAAAGTCTTTGATTCTACATTTTGACTGTCCTTACAACATTCTTATTCCTTGACAATTGAGAGGGTTTTTTTAGGTTTACAAGATTATCTTGAAGCTACCTTAACTCCTAACTTATTGAAAAGTTTAGAGTACCCAACTCTAGAGCAGTTTCATCAACTATGCTTGAAGACCCTCTATAAAAAAAATTTGACTTGGGAACACTACTCATTATATCCAATCCATGGACAATATCATATTCCTTATCTGATGAGCATTTAGGAATAAATGTCAATTGACATTTGGATTTTTCCATTGAAATAAATTCCTTTCCCAACTCACAATTACTTGATGGGTGAATTGGAATGACATTGGAAACATAATTGCTTTGGGTTTTCAATATATACTTGTTGTTTCAATACCCCATTCATGGATTCTACATGTAGATCTGAGGGAGGGCTTTAGTTACATCAAGAAGAACACAGACCCTCACTAGAAGTGAAGGGTCAGAAAAGAAAGCCAAATCCTATTTTTATAAAATACCCAACCGGTTTACCAAAATTTCAATGAGCTTAGTTTTTATATATTCAAGTGAAAAACAATGAAGTTGTAGCTAGAAGGTATAAACTTGACCCTGGTGGTAGATGGACTGAAATTTGGAATCCATGGGAAAGTGTAAAGGCCAAAACCATCACAAATCCAGGATTTATTTCTATGAACAGTATTCCTAGCTTCTTTAGAAGAGAAAATAGCTACAAAAACACCCTTCACCCTTATTAAGATAATAAATTTGACTGACTCCCTCCCATTCATCAAAAACCCATTGTTGCAAATAAAAGAAAAATATTTAGGGAAAATTTTTAGAACTTACTTATAAGGGCTAAGCCCTGAAGATCTTGGATTTGTGGCTGCAACATTTCTTCAAGAAAGGTAACAAAAAAACTATCCCTTCATTTTTGATGCGGGGGCATCGATTGTGGTGTGAGGGCAATCTTGCATCACCCAAAAAGATGATTTCCATTTTTTGTTCTGTTGTTTTCTTTTGTAGATGTTTTGTATTTGGATACCCTTTTAGAGTGAATAAGAGTTTCAACTTTGAACAATTTTTAACTTTATCCATTGCTATTTTAGTAGGTTTGAAGTCATGGGAAGACAGAAATTTATGGGAAGGTTAAGGATGGAAAAATACACATTCTGGTGAAAAAATCAGGTCAAGATCATTCACGACTTGAAAGTTATTCAAGTTCCAATTTTTGCTTTTTGCCCTGAAAAACCTTCCGAGCTCAGTTTGAGGCACCAAATGATCCCGGATGGGCCTAAAAATTTGCGAAAATGCCAAAATAGTCTACCGAAGGCCTACTTTGCAGAAAATAAATCTTAAGAACAGAAAAGTGATATCATTTAGAATCCCGGACTGATGGGATACAAGACATAGTTAAAGAGTTGGTGCATATTTTAGAAATGTGCTAATTTTTGACTATGAATTTAAACTTGAATTTCAAATTGTAATTTTGGCGCCAAACCGTCAAAAATCTTATCTCGAAGGTTGTTTTTGGTTCCAACCCGAAATGGGTCTATTTAGGGGCTTGTTTCTGATTTTTGGGTAACTTTTTGGGGAAAAGAAGTTCGCATGCTGTGAAAGGGGATCTGGGTAATTTTCTGTAAGTTAGTAATTTGCATGTAATACAGAGCTTGGGGATTTGAGATCCTCTGCATGTAAGAAGTTCAATATTTATGAATAAAATAGTATTCTCTGTTTTGTGAGTGTATTTACATTAATCTGGGGTTTTGCTCCTGGTAAACTTTGATTTGAGAGGCTCCCTTTGCAACTTTGGTACGTAGATCTTCTTTCACTGACCATTGAAAGGAGCTTTCGCCTTTAGGGTTGAGAAGCATGAACCATTTGCCTTGTCCAATGCAGCTGAAGTCCTATTAACCTTATGACCCAAAAAATTACCATCTTTAATAGGAATGGAGTAGGGAAATGTTGATGGATTCTAGATTTGATGATGTAAACCAAAGGACTTCACATGGGTAATATGCATGGAATTAGGAAATGTCAGAGGATTGTCAGAGGATTCCAGAAGGATTTCAAGAAGATTTGGATTGAAGGCAGCCCCATGTGATAATGGAATGTGAGGAAAAGAAGCAAGTGAACGAAGATATGAGACCACATCAGACCAAAGAGAATGGTGAGAAGAGCCTTATAGATTTCCAAGGTTTTCTAGTTCTCAAATGTCAAACACCGGCTGTTTGCCCTTATAAAGTGATTTCCTAGCATGGTGGAGCTGATGTACAACCCATAGTGTCAGATGTGTGAGGAAAAGAGTACCTCACAGTCTATTGGTAGCCATAGAAACCATGGGATCCCCGTTGATACAGAGCGGTCAAATTTTTTGAAAAATTGCCATTGGAGCTCATCAGGGCATTTTGGTTTTACATACTTGCTTTGTTGAAATGCTTCAAGAAGGTTACATCATGTTTAACATCTTTTTTCTTTACATTTTTCTTCTGTGCTTCAACATTGGATGTTTGATTGTATAACCTATCTATCTCCCATTATAGCGAGATATATTGAGCGCAAAGCTGCATAAAAATAGATTGAAATTACCTCCAACACTCAAATATTAATTCTGCCTCATTTGGACATAATACCATCAGTATATAAAATAGACATGATTATAGATAGGATTCCTAGGAATAAATCTCCAATAAAACAATCACATATAGGGCTCCGTAGAATAAATCTCCAATGAAACAATTAATGACCTTTAATAGTAGGACAGCCAATATCATAATCTTTGAATACTATTTTTCAAATTAAATGTTCCAACTGACATGAAAGAAATAAATTTATTCATGATTCATAAGCAGATATATATATGAGCATACGAAACATTTACAAGCATGAACCTCATCTACCATTTGGTGGCGGATGGCTAGACCGTAAGCACTGGTTCTACAATAATATGGAAGGGATACTTTGTTGAATGGTTGGGAAGACCCCCTCTAATAATTCCTCTATTCTTTTATAGGATGGACCAGCAATAAAATGCCTTTCTCGAAAGCATTATAGCCAATATCAACACTGCACCAAAAATTTAAAATTTGCGCGCTATTTTATGGTATATCAAAATTGCCTACAACATTTTCCCAAGAAATTCTTCAGTTCATGCACAGTCAACATAATCTGAATGTCACACACGACCCACACAATTTCTGGCCTCAAACTCAAACTAGTATTATAATAGAAACCAAATTGCAACATGCACAAATTAATATTTCCTTTGAGCAAGATGTTGCACTTTTACTTTAAAATCTACAGAATACACTCCAAAAAAACGCGTCCAACAATGCTGCTTTCAATGAATGATTACAATAGCCTCTCCTCACATCATCCAGTCTAAGCAACTGGCTTGATAGGCCCAGGAGAGGCAGAAGAAGAAAACAAATTTCATTGCATATTGAAATTCCCTTTGAAGAAATGTTTACATATTTTATTTTATAGGCATAGGACAGTTTAACTATTACATAACTATCTAAACTGAAGTACAGTTTACAACATTTACAAATAAATTAACCCTTGAGGATTATCTAGCCGAAAGCTATCTGGTTAATATGTTTGACAAATTAATAGACCTAACTATTTCTGAAATGAGTAAAAAGACAATAAGGACATGAAGTGGTTATAGATTTGGATTTTTTATTTTATTTTTTTCATATATTTAGGAATTGGTTGTTTTATATAGTTAACACAAGTTTTAAGGTATTTATTTTACAATTAAAGACATCTTGAACAGATTTAGACAAGATATGCAAGATCTTGGAAAAAATGCATCTGTTTTGGCTCTAGAAATGTGTCAAACAATTAGTGGAGATGCTCTCAATTTTCTAAGAGGTTGCTATCTTAAGGATTTGTAAATCAGGATTTACTAATTTAGAAACATTTATTTTATAAATACAAATATAAATAAAAAACTATACACCATAAAAAATATAATTTAATATATTTCCAATTGAAATTGTCTTCTTTAAAACAAATTTGTGGAAACATAAAAGCTTCCTTGTGTGTGATCTTTACCATTGACTCATTTTTATTTTTGCTTATATTCTAGTGGGTTAGCGTTGGGCTGATCAAGATGGGGATCAAAGCAGGCACATTTACTTAGGTGAGAAGTATTTAGTTATTTTGAAAATTTAAACAATTAATATTTATTATTATAATTTTATTAAAAATTTTAGTATAAATATTTAATGTTTTATAATATATTCAATTTTATTTAGAATTAAGCTTATCTATTTTAGAGATTTGAAATATATAAATTTAAAATTTTGTATACAGTATTAAATTTTTATCGTTTATAAAAAAAATATTTATATTAAATCAATTTATTTTAAAAATCTAATTAATTTTAAACAAAAAAAATTAAAATTAAAAATTTAGCTGACAACATTAAAAATGGAGGGGTTTTCATTTATTACTTATTTTCTTCAAATGTTTATCTGAATAGTGGGTTTTCAAAAACCGTTTTTGTGATATTGGGATTGGAAAGCATTTAATGTTTGTTACCATCTTCCATTTTTGTGATATTGGGATTGTGAAAGCATTTAATGTTTGTTACCATCTTTTGGAGATTCAAATTATCTTGTATAAATTCACATGGTCAAAGGGGCATTACAAACAAAAGTATATCCGCTGTGATTTATATTTTTATTAAATTTTTTAGTATAAATATTTAATGTTTTATAATATATTCAATTTTATTTAGAATTAAGCTTATCTATTTAAAGATTTGATATATATAAATTTAAAAAGTTGCATATAAGTATTAAATTTTTGTTGTTTATAAAAAAATAAATTATATTAAATCAATTTAAAATCTAATTAATTTTAAACAAAAAAAATTAAAATTAAAAATTTAGCTGACAACATTAAAAATGGAGGGGTTTTCATTTATTACTTATTTTCTTCAAATGTTTATCTGAATAGTGGGTTTTCAAAAACCGTTTTTGTGATATTGGGATTGTGAAAGCATTTAATGTTTGTTACCATCTTTTGGGGATTCAAATTATCTTGTATAAATTCACATGGTTAGAGGGGCATTACAAACAAAAGCATATCCAGCTGTGATTTATATTTTTATTAAATTTTTTAGTATAAATATTTAATGTTTTATAATATATTCAATTTTAGTTAAAATTAAGCTTATCTATTTTAGAGATTTGATATATATAAATTTAAAAAATTACATATAAGTATTAAATTTTTGTTGTTTATTAAAAAAAAATTATATTAAATCAATTTATTTTAAAAATCTAATTAATTTTGAACAAAAAAAAATGAAGGAGTTTTCATTTATTACTTATTTCTTCAAATGTTTATCTCAAATAGTCGGTTTTCAAAAAACCCTTTTTGTGATATTGGGATTGTGGCATTTAATGTTTTCATTTATTACTTATTTCTTCAAATGTTTATCTCAAATAGTCGGTTTTCCAAAAAAACCCTTTTTGTGATATTAGGATTGTGAAAGCATTTAATGTTTGTTACCAGGATTCAAATTATCTTGTATAAATTCACATGGTCAGAGGAGCATCACAAACAAAAGCAAATCCGCTGTGATTTAGAAGCGAGGAAGAAGAAAAGAATACAAATATTTCGCCATGGCTACTACATCAACATCCACGTTGATCTTCATGTATTTTCTGTTAGGAGGATTTGTTGCATGCAACCTCCTTTCCACTCAATGCAACGCCAATGCAGAAGGAGATGCACTGATAGATGTGAAGAATATGCTGCATGACCCACAAATTTTTTTGGCTAGCTGGGATGAATCCCTGGTCGATCCCTGTACATGGCTTTGTATCACCTGTGATGACAACAACCATGTAACCAGGGTGTAAGTCTATATATCTTTCTAATATTCATATAAAAGTTTCTATATAATTTAAGTTAATACAACACACATAACATTGGCTTGCTCTATGTACTTTACAGGGATTTGCAATTTAGAAGCCTTTCAGGTACTCTCTCACCACGGATCGGTGATCTTCCCAACTTACAGTACCTGTAAGTTTATTAGCATACACATTTTCAGAATGAATATGTTTTAGCTCAAGGTGAATTTTCTTTAAGCCTTTATGTATGTGTATTATTATTTCAGGAATTTATACCGCAACTCATTGAGTGGAAGCTTGCCACCAAGTTTTGGGAAATTAAAAAATCTGCGTGCCTTCGATGTTTCTGACAACAAGTTCAGTGGAAAAATACCCACCTCACTTGGCCAACTATCCAACCTCAGCTTCCTGTAAGTCACCATTCTCCTGGGCTTTCATTGTTAAATCTTAAGAAAGTTTTGATCTTTTTAACATTAACTATCATAAATGTCTGATTTAGATCTGGTTTAAAGACCCTTTGATTTTAGTCTTTTTGGTGATCTCATTCTTCTTTCTGTTTGTTATGATGTTTAGAGGGAATGTATATGCAAATGGTCCTTAGAGGCAAAATTCCCTGCCATCAATTCACCAATTCACCAACAGAAAATTCACTGCCAGCAATTCAGCATGGGAAAATTCACCGCCATGACAAATTCACTGTGGTCAATGCGGTTAATTTTCTACTGCGGTGAATTTTACTTGGCAGTGAATTTTCCTACGGTGAATTTTCTGTGGGTGAATTGCTGGGAGTGAATTTTCCATATGCCATTTCTTAGGGGTGACAAAAATAATCTAACAGGTTTTTAAAATTATATTTAATTCTTCCCTAAGTGCATTTGTTGAAAAATAGAAACCCATCATTAACTTTTTTTTATGGCTTGAAATTTTCAGATATCTTCTAAACAACCAACTCAGTGGCCCTGTTCCAACAGGTGGATCGTTCTCAAGATTTGGATATAAAAGGTAATTTATTTATTTATATTTTATTTCATTTAGTGGATTCTTTTAAGGTATGATATAATCTAAATGACTTGGTTTGACTTTTGGTTGTTGCATGTTATGTTATGGGCTAAAGTTTTAAAGGCAATCCAGGCCTGTGTGGTGGTGTTGTGCACAAGCCCTGTTAAAAAATGGAATGAAATGGAGAGCATTGCAGCTTAAGTAATTTTCTACAGACATGCTAGGCAATCTGATATGTGCAGTCATGCATGTAATCTTGATGTAATAAAGATGATATTAATAATTATGAAATAAAGATAGCATTTGCATATACTGATACAATATTTTTTCTTATAAATTTAAGAATGTCTATACAATATATCTGTTACATCATTTTTCTGTTCTTTAACATATTCTATATTCATTATTGTTAAATTATCTTCAAATGTAGAGACATAACTTGAGCATTCCACACTGTTTTAATGAATTATATGTATATAATAGTCATGAGCATCTTCAAGAGCTTTTGAGAGTATCCTGCAACCATAGCATTCCAGGAGGTGGCATCTCTTTGAGGCATTTTGTCAAACAGTTTACGTGCCTTGCCTTTAGTTTAAGATTTTGCATTACATGTAAATTTTGCGCATATCCTGCAATCATTACCAGACAATCAAAGGGTTTCAGCATAAGAGAGGCAGCAGCATTAACAGAGAAAATGACAAAATCAAAACACTAAACTTACAGATTTTAAACAGCGTAAGGAAATGATTAGAAATATATTTTATTTGTTTGTGTTTTGTATTAAATTTTGAATTAAATTCATCCTTTTTTATTTGGTAGGCGCAATCATACCAAAATAATATATTTCCAAAGAAGGGGTATTTGGTAGGTTGTCAATAAGAAATTGGTTATATTTGATTATGTTGAAGTTGACATTATATCTTGTCTTCTATTGTTGATTGTTTTGTTGCCTGGATGTTTCATAGTCACATAATTGTGGTAGTTAATTTCTAGTCATTTTAGTCTCTTACCTTACCATTGAATCACTCTTAATGTACATAAACATATTCGAACAATTGTAATATTGTTACTATTATTCAAATTCTCCCTTATTAAAATATTTAAAATTTAATTAAATCTATTTGAATTGAATATTTTTTACTTTATATAATAAATAATATACTACAAACTAAAGTTTAGAAGGATCAAAGGAGATGAGAAACAAGCACAAATTAGGTGGCTTATACAAATGTATTGGATTGACCCAATTGTAATGTGTACAATACCTTGCCTTATATAGGCAAAGGTGGGGAGCCAATCCACTAGGGGGTGTATTGACAGTGTTCCATAAAGGTGTCACAAAGGGTAGACAAGGTGTCCTATAGGTTGAACACTTGGGTGTGCAGGCTCCAACAACCTCCATGACTAAGTCAGCATCAACCTTGTGGTATTACTTAAGTGTTGGAGTGACCTACCTCATGACAAGTCATCAACCTTGCTTATTGTGCAAGAGTGTTGAGTGACATTTTAGTGAGATGGAAATGTTTCCAACCTCAAAGGTGGCTCATAAGGTTTACTGAAATAACTTGGTAACCTCTAAGGTCTTAATGGTTTGCACATTTGGTTAGACAGGAAGTTGTCTAACCTCTACTTATTGACCTAAGTGAGCTTAAATTATGGGTGTAAAATGAAGTAATTTTACACTAACTTTTGACTCTCATATATAACTATCAATATATATTATATATATAATTAATAACATTCATTAAATAACTTTACACATATATTATATAATTAGTTGATGATATTCAATGTATAACTATAAACATATATATTATATAATTAATTACTAAATATTCATTACATAGCTATAGAATATATATTATATAATCAATTAATAATATTTAACATACAACTATAAATATATATTACATCTGTTTATAATTATTTACTAAATATTATTATAATACTAAATGTGTCTGTTTTCTTAAATAAATTTGTATTGGTAATGATACGAGGGAGAAGGTTTTAACGATTTTAGGGAGAAGTTTTTAACAATTTTTTTATTACTTCAAATTAAGAGTTCATGGTACATGAATTTAATTTTTATTTTTCCAAATGAATTTCAAATATGAAAGGAAGTTCTTAGCAATTTTTATCATTTTTTCTATTTATAGATTTGGATTTTTATTTTTATTCTTTTTGGTGTATTTAGGAATTGTTTGTTTTTGTAGTTAACTCAAGTTTTTAGGTATTTATTTTACAATTAAATTGATTCTAAGTGGGTCAAAAGGAAGAATCTATTTGGTGCCTAATAACCATGTTAGTTTTCATTATATAAACACTTTTTACAAAATCTATGAATTGGAAGATGGTTTTGAAAGGATATTAAAACCTTGAACATCAAGAAAAGGAAATAACATGAGAAAATAAACAATTACCAAATAGGCCTAGAATCTAGAAAGTACCCAAAATAAATAATATTATAGCAAAGTTAAAAAACTAAAATAATAATTGTGGATGTCTGAATTGAAATCTTTCAAAAAACACTAAATAGGATTAAAATCTTGACTCATAAGGGTTAGCATACTTTTATTGAAAGAAGATCTAGGTTAAACTAAGGGTCACAAAGTCACAACATCTAATTTTCTCTTGTCCTTAAATAAAGAACCCCACATGTTTTTAAAAGGATAAAAAACTATATAGTCCAAATACTTTTGTTCATTCCTCATCAAGGAGCATTATTTAACAACATTTTGAACCTCTTTCCTATGATTGAGAGAAGGAATGATACATATTTTCTAAATATAATATATATCTTTGGTGTCTTAGAATGAATGGGAGAAATTCACAACTTTAGGGTGATAAAGGTACTCATTTTTAGATGCCATTACTATCTATGGGATCATTTGATGTTGCTTACCTGTTTACAGTACATTGTGATACATAGTTTCAATGGACATGCCATGCCTCTCGGTTATCAACATTATAGGGTATCATAATTTAGGTGCTAATGCTTCCTTGGTTTCAATTTTGGGTGAGCTATGTATCTATTTTTTATGTTCCTATGCACTAGGTGGATGTAACAACTAGTTAACCATGCATTTTGTGAGATGGAACACATTCCAAATCAACACTATTGCATTATTTTCATGGAGATTACCTTCCATCCTTAATTCATCAGTATTTTTATGACTTTTGGAACTTATATATTTTGACTTGCTATATAATTTGTATTTGTTGAATAATGTTGTTGTGACCACTCATGCAAATTGGTGTGATATGTGTATCTTGGTTAGATTGTTTCCTTGGTTATCTATTTGATCATTATTCAAGTAGTATTATCAGTGTCACAAATTCATATTTTTGGTTTCTTATCATGATATTCATCTTCATTTCAAAAAATATTCTTTAGTTTTAGCACTATACTAGTCCTTTTTAGTAGTCATTTGTAGCTTCATCATGTTTTAGTAATTTTCTTTATGGTCCCACTCTTTTGGTATACTTTTAGATAATTCTTAGTCTTCACATTGTTTATCTCCTATTGGAGGGATATATAGTATATTTGTGATGGGAATAATCCTTGGGAGTTTAATTTAATTCCTCCTTTCTTGTTTCACTTTTTCATGGTTTTCTCCTTTTCTTGATTTTCTATTTGATTTATGTGTGCATGGGTGCCAAAAGTGGATTTATTGTTGATACCCTTATTTTCATATTCACATATTCTATCATTCTCTATAAGTTGTACTTAAGAGAGGGTAGACATGAAAAATATACTTTTCCTAACTATTTTCCATTTAGAAACTATTCACACCTTATTACTTAATCTTAAATAGTTGTTTTTTCCTTGTCTCAATTCGTATCATCTAGATACTTTTCATGATATTGATTTTGTTTTAATTTTTTATTTAGGCTTTGAATCTTGCCTTTATAGTGAGGTCATCATTTTTTAGAAATATAGAAATATCTACTTCTCAAACAATGTGGATTATGTTAAAAATCTCATGTATGGCCCATTATTTATGGGAAAGTTAACTTTTTTACTCATGAAGTGGTCTTTGAGCTTTCATTATGAGAATGATTACTTCAATATATTTATTTTTATTGTGAATCTTATGAAATTTTATTTTTAATATTGAGAGGTTGTCTTAAAAGGTATGGCTTTTGTTGTAGGTTATCTCATTAGCTTTAATCTAGTGACCAACTCAATAAATCATCTTTTGTTTCCTAAAATTTGTGTTTTGGCTAATCTGGGTAAAAGGATTATTGTATATATCACCTCATCCTCAAAAGTGGTAAAATGGGTGAAACATATTGTTTATGACAATTTTATCATTATGGGTCAAAACTATTAGATGGTTGGCCACTTATTCTTTGGGTGCTTGGCCAATAGAAGATGGAAAAAGTCCAAGAACAAAAAATATGTAGATTTATTTTTGAATCCTTTGCATGAAGATAATCCACCCTTTGATATCATTAATGTGAGTGATTTTTTTCTATAGGGTTTAAAGGCTATCATTAGGGATCAAATTTTAGTCAACATAGAGCCATGGAAAAGTTCTTATTACCTTTTTGGTGAGATGCATAGCTTTCACATTATGCCTTATCATAAGGAACATGGAGTCCTATATAAGAATGAGACTCATTCCAATCATCTAAATATTTATTCTTTAGAAGGAGAGATTCAAAAAATGAGGTTTTGTCAAGAAAGAATATTCCTAATCAGTTTCTATAGATTGAAACTAAGGGTTACCAACCAAGAAGAAAAATTACTATAAGAATATGTTAGAAGGGGTTATTCAATTCTCCTTGTAATGGTTTGGATTAAAACTACCATGAGTTCATTGATCTTTTTTGGTCTATGGATTGTACACATTTTTTTTTGTTGTGCTCTACTCATTTGGTTGAATTGTTGTTTGTTTACTAGAATTTAGTAGTTTTTGGACTATCTTTTGCTTGTTTCTTATCTTTTTTTTAAGGATAGGATTAGTTGACCTATCTTTATTGTTTCTATTAAAGGACAAGGGCTATTTCAAAAACCCTATTTTTTACCCATATAAAGTAAACCTATATTTTCTAAGACTTACGAGATTTAGTAATGTAAATTTCTAAATTATTCTCATGTAAGTATACTAAAACCATTAAAATATAATTATATCTAAGAAAAAATATATTTCACTTGATTGTGGAAGCATCTTAAAAAGTGCTCTACAATTTTAAAAAAATTGAAGATTTTTTTGTTGCAAGGTGTGGGCCCTTTGTCTCCTTGTGCTAAGTATCACAACAGTTAGGTTTGTAAAATGGCTCACAGGTTACAACCTATCACTTGTGGTAGGGGGCATTGTCGCAAGGTGTGCACCCTTGGTCTCCTTATGTTGTGTAGTGTAGTGCTTGGGTTTGTGACATGGCTTAATCGCCTCCTATGGACTTAGTAACAATTTTGGGGGAAGGAATTCAATGGAATTTCTTAGAGGTGGGGGACGTGGTTCTCCCACCCAAAAAGGTAATTATGAAGATTAATATGTTGTCAATACAAGAGAAATTGGTAGTATTTTTTATGGAAAAGATGCATTGTTTTTTCCCCAATATTTGAATCAACTTGTCATCAAATGGTATTGATGTTTGTTCTTCGGGAGGAGACAAATATTCATATTTAGAGGAAGAGGTCCTATCTTCCTTCGTTGAAAAATGTATAGGTGTGAAATCTCCAATCCCTGACAATATCTCTATACCTTTGTTATCTAGATCTTAGAAGAATGTCTTGATGTTTTGGTGCTTAATTATTTGAGAGATAAAGTGATAGTTTGAATTGAAAACAAACTTGTGGGTATGTTTCTATACTTTATAAATATCATTGATCAAGTTAATAAATGGGCTAAATGATTTTGGAATTTAAAAGATAGTCTTTCTATTTATTCTAATGAAATTGTTTTTTTTTTTTTTAATTTTGGTTTATTTAAGAGTTAGATCTTATTAATAATTTAATTAGGGGTCCTTTCAAACTAGATATAAGATTTTGTAACACCATTTATTTATGTAAATTGAAACCTTGGTTTGGTCCCTCTATAGATCATGGAGTGGTGGCCCCTACTTGGGTTTGTCTACTAGGGCTTCCTTTTGAAATTTTTATAATAATATTTTCCAAGGCATAACTAATTTGTTTGGTTATTTAATTGTTATGGATAAAGTAACTCAACTAAAATATAGACTAGTTTTTTGAAGAATTTATGTTAATGCTCCAAATACAATCCTCCCTACTCAAATAAATTTCAGATCTAGATTTGGAAATTGGGTTCAACCAATAGTTTATGAAAATTATAGGGTTTATTTTTATATTTTCAATCAATATGGGCCCATATAATAGATACATGTAAAAAAGTGATAGTAAGAAAAAAGGATGTAGTTAAACACTAGTCTACACCAAAATTATCAATTCAATATTTGCTCATGGCCAATCACAAGGAATATTTTGGAGTAAAAGACATTAGATCCAATTTATGAAGTTAATGTAGGGTAATGACATCAATAAAAATATTGAGTTAGAATTTACTCAAGAATGTTCAAGGTGTTGGTCATAGGAATCAAGGAGGGAGTAATTCTCCAAAAATGGATCAATTTAGGAAAGAAAATTATAGGGATCCAATTTTTATAGGAGAAAGAGATAGAGAAAAGTTAAACCTCAAAAAGAATCACATGGAAAAATTAGGTCTTTATAGAAGAGGAAGTGGAAAATTTTTCCATGGAAGCATAGGAAGAAACTTAGACATCAACTAAGGACAGTCTTGGAAAAAGTATGGGGGACCCATTGAATGGTGTTGATGAAACCAATCTACAAAATGGTTAGGTTTTTACTAATACCCTAGAGTTATTGAAGACTCCCTAAATTTGATATTCTATGGAGTTGATTCAATTCATTCCGCATTTTGCATTCCTATGGAAGGTATATTGAAGAAGAATAGTCTCCAATTAATGATAAATAGATTAATAAAAAGATAAATATAGGAGGAGATATAATATAAGGAAGACCTTCCTAAATAGAAACAAGAGCTAGATAATTGGCTAGAGAGGTAGCCATGAGGGAAAAAATACCCTACATATCATTTTAAGGGATAGGAAACAAAATAAATGTGTTGTAATAAGTTTTAGGGGAGGTATCCCTAGGGTTATCTAGAGATTTCTAGTTGACCAAAAATTGGATTTTCTACTTTTTTGTGAAATAAAGAAAAATGGATCCTAGGTCTTAAATGCAAAGAACCTAGGATTCAAGGGTCCTTTTTCCAAATTTCATTAGGGTGTAGACCAATAAGGTGAAAAGATTGGCATACAACCCTAAAGGTGAGTCAAGTAAACCTAGATATGCATCTAATTAAGGAGGGGAAAGAGTTAGAAATATTTTTGAGTGATTAACTTAATGATACTATATTCCATAATATTAAAAATGCAAGATCCAAACAATTAACAGATGAAAACAAAAATTTACGAGTTAATATGGAAGGTCCAAACGATAACAACCATGCTTAAGAAAATTGGTTTTGATGTGGCTACATGTACTTATTCACCAAATGGAAAATGATTCTTTGTATAGGGGTCTTGATAAACTTTTGGGGTCCTTTAATGCTAGATGTGAGCTTCTATTTTCCACCTAAAAATTTCTTAGAATTTTGAAAATTAATTTTCTAACTTAGTTTATGTATGTTGACAAGAATGATAACAACAAATTCAACAATTGAAAATTGCTCCTCAAGATCTCTTCAATCCATCTTCAACCTATAACCTACACATATATAAAGAGGGAAAAATGTTTGTCGCATATAGGGATTTGCCTCATTGAAACCACATGAATAGTGCTCCCACTTTCATAATGGAAATGTCAATGATAAAATACTTAATGGAAAGGAAAGAAATGATGAATGAAAAATTTGTTGCAGCTCACCACCATTCAATAGCTTCCTTGAAGAAATGAAGAAATACATGTCACTTCAGTGGAATTGGATCTTGCTTGCTTTATTTTCTTGAATACTTGAATGCTTGAAGGCATACAAAACTTGTTAACCTTCATAAGATAACATGAACACATAAAATTTTGCATGATATTAGGATCTTGATTGTTGCTACAAATGATTTATAATGTTTCTCTTTAAAATAATATTTTCTCTTGATTGTTCACATCTAGCCTCTTAGATTTTAAATGATAAAATAACTAGGTATTTATAGGTGTTTATCCTATTTCTCAAAAAATATTCTAAGAGCCGATCTTACAATTTGAATTTAGATCATTAAAATGTTGCTAAAATCATATTTTCATTGGGGCCCTGGCTCATAAAGGGGACCCATTCTTCCATGGGAAAATGGATCTTGGACTAAAATCCTAGAACCTACATGATCCAAGGTAATTTAGTTATTAAATGCATTGATTTAATGTTGGTTCCTTTTCAAAAAATGGTAAGAATAGGGCTTTGGAATGCATAATTTGGAAAATTAGATGCTTAGCTAAGTCCAATAAATTAATGGACCCAAACATAATGTGAAATTGTAAAAGCATATAATTTTCTACACTACACTTATCCCCCACTTTAGTGAGAGTATGAACTTATGCCCAAATTGAGAATAAAGTAGAAAAATATATGTCAAGGGAGGTCCAATTGTCAACCTATAAGAAAGATAAGAAGACAAAATCAAGGAGAGTGATCAAGCCCCCAAGATCTATGATCTCATGGAAAAACAGCATAGGAAGAAAAGAATGCACACATGTGTAGAGGTGATATAGGGTACATGAACATTAAATATCAAAGATAATGCAAAAAAAGGAAAAATATGGACTAGCAAGTTGTATTATTCTGTGTCCATAAAATACTCACAAGGGCTAGTAAATTCTAATATTTACTAGGTGAGCCCCCAAGGTAAGGATGAGAAAGAAATGCTATGTCTATAAGGTCTGTACTCATAAAAAGGGTGGTATAAATGGGAAGGATGTACCAGGTCTATAGGTGTGTAACCATTTGTCAATCCATACCAAAAGTTATACTCCTTGATAACTTTGATAAGGTGCCACAAATAAATATTGTTCATAAGGCTAGTAAGTTGTACTATTGTAAACACTCATGGAATAAAATTGCTTCACAAGGCTAGCAAGTTATATTATGCTAGACACTCATGTGGAATATAGTAACATGGCACCACTGGAAAGAAATTTATATTATGCTTGGTGACCATGATCATGACATGTTTTAAAAGCAACAAAGTTAGAAAGGTAAACAATCAAGATAATCAAAGGGGTTTTACTTTACGCATGAAAGGTCACACCTTAGGGAATATCACACTTGAAATCACCACCAAGAGAGGACTATTAGAGTTGAGTAAAAAATAATACCTTAGGGAATGCTAGCCATAACATTGCCACCAAAGATAAATCATATGTCAAGAATAGGTCATGCTCTTATAGGACACCAAGCCTAATATTACCACAAAATTAATACTTTGCATAAACCAAGAAGGCCACACTTTGATTTGCATGATCACATTTCCTAGGAGATGTATGACATCATCACTAAGAAGGGAACATTCAAATAATAATTGGGGGACTATATGCCCCCCCTTAAAATGTTAGTTTACTTGCTACACTAATGTTTTAAGGAGAAAGAAAGGGATCCCAAGAAGGAACAAACCTAGGACAAGGATACCTAACCCCTTGCCCCCTAAGTGTAAGGAAAAAAGGTGAGCGTAATGGATGATGATATGCTACTCCTTTCAAAATAAAAAATGATTTTGTAAATCCAAGTTTATACCTGCATGCATGGTAGTGAATTTGTTTAGATATTAAAACTGCCACATGGCAAGGAGCATTTAAACTAATGCTATTTTTTAACTGAAGGAAAATAACCAAGACCTTTTGTTGTTTCCTGTGTGTTAGGCTCTACAAGGACACATATGCCTTATTGTCTTACCCCACATCCTTTTTCATTATAGCAAAATTGTCTTAAAATCTCATTACCTCTTCCATAAAGTGATTTCATTTCTTCTTAAGGAAGGTGGGTTTTCATGATAAATTTTTCCATATCTAGGTGTTTAATTTATTTCCTTTTTGCTAAAATTTGTGTAATCAAATGCATTTAATGATTCAATTGATACCATTTCCACTTCTTTAGATCTTTTATTGACTTCAATTGTATAATTTTGTATTATCCATTAAATTTAGGTGTGAAATATAATGATTCCCAATCATCTTCCAATAAAATTATCACAAGTGAAAGGAACTTATATTTTTCTTCCTTTTGTAAAAGGTTCAACTTTTATATTTTTGATTAGATTAAGATAGGAAGGGCTTGTACCTACTTTTTGTAAAGGTTCCACTTTTATAGTTGGTGTGAATGTGTTAATAATATTTATTATTTCTATTTTAGTTTGCAAAAAACTCTCATATTTGGGATTGAATTTTATCTTATAAACCTTATTTTTGTAAGTGTATTTTAGTAGATGGTGTAATGTTGAAGGGATTGAATTCATTTCATGAATCAATGTTCTACCCAAAAGAATATTATATGAAAGATCATGGGGAATGACATGGATGGGATTTTACAACATAACCTTACCAACTTTTCTTGGAAATGTTATCACACCAACTGACTTCTATCCCACATTATGAAAACCATAAATAGAAAAAGAGTGTAGTTGAATTTTAGTCTTTTCTACTCCTATTTTATCCAAAATATTTATACTACAAACATTGAGTTTTGAAACATTTTCAACAAGGGTGCGTCTAATCCAAAACTTGTTAATGATGGCCACTATCAAGAAAGAATCATTTTCTTTCTGTATTTCCAAAGGAGGTAATTCACTTTGATCAAAGATAATATATAAATTAGGTGAATTCATTTTCTCAATAAAAAATGCCACATTATTTGGTCACAAACTAGGAGGGATGAAAAAAAATTGTAAATAATTTTGAAGCGTTCCATGGTAAATAGGTGATTCTTGAATCAAATATGACAAGGATATCTTCGTAGGAGTGTTGTGATGTTTTTCAATAAGATCATATTCTTTACCACTATATTATTGGATATTAGGTGTAGGTGGGAGGTATGGTTGAGGAAATGAAATGGATGTTGGAGTTTATCTTGGTTTCTTGTTATTTCTTGTGTTATATGTGTGATCAATTGTGTGATAACTTGTTTGCTAGGACAAATTATTACTAGTAAGTTATTTTACAAAACTTAGGATATGGCCATGAGGTTTAGTAGGTCCTATAATGAGAATTGTATTAGGAGGAGATCTAATAATTAGATGACTCTTGGGAGGTCCAAATGGAGTTTTTGGAGGTCCTATACTCAAGGGATATCTAATGATCAATTTTGAATTCATAACCTCAATGAATTTGACTTCTTGTTGATGATTTCTAATGAGTGGGGATCTAAGGTTTCCTTAGCATCTTCACCTAAAAAAGCCATCTTATTATCTTTTGAAAGAAATGTGTCAATGTTGTCATCTTCTTACCTAAAAATATCTTTTGAAGTGGGTAAAGCATTGAGAGAGGGACACAAAAAATTATTATGATGTTCAATGATTGGGTCTTCTACCACAAATATATCTTTATCACAAATAGGAGAGGTATCAGGAGAAGGAAAATTATGGTTGTCATGATTGTCATTGATTAGTTTTGATGTTCCTACAAGGACCCCTTCACCCAATGGGGAATGGGTCTTTGTATAGGGGTCTTGATCAAATGTTGGGGTCCCTTTTTGTTGGATCTGAGCTTTTGTTTTCTACCTATAATTTTTTTGAAATGTCAAAAATGAATTTTGTAACTTACATTTCATTGGTTGACAAGAATGATGACCAAAAATATAACAATAAAAAATTTCTCTTCAAGATCTCTTCAATCCTTCTTTGACGTGTAACCCACAAACACAAAGAGGGAAAAATGATTGTGCCATATAGGGGTTTTCCTCAGTCAAGCCTCATGAATATTGTTCCTACTTTCTTAATGATAATTTCAACGATAAAAATATTAATCGAAATGAATGAAATGATGAATGAATTTTTTTTGGTAACTCACAACCTTTCAATAGCTTCCTTGAAGGATTAAATACATACACATCACTTCAGGGGAATTGGATATTGCTTTCTTGATTTTCTTCAATGCTTGATTGTATGAAGTATTACAACAATTGTTAGTGTTCACAAGACAACATGAACACACATAAACTTTGACATGATGTTAGGATCTTGATTTCTACTACTAATAATGTTTCTCTTGAATGCTCTTGAATTTCTCTTCACAATAATATTTTATTTTAAATTTTCAACTCTGGCCTATTAGATTTCAAATGATAAATAACTAGGTATTATAAGTGTTTATCCAGTTCACCAAAATTTAGATTCCAAAAGCCAACACTTACAATTTTAATTTTAATCATTAAAATACTACCAAAAACCTATTTTAATTTTTGTCATCTCTCATAAACGGGACCAATTTCCCATGGGCTAATGGGTCCTCGCCTAAACATCAAAGAAATGCATGATCCAATGAAATTTAATTATTAAATGTATCTATTTAATGTTGGTCCCCCTTTTGGTTAGAATAAGGCTTTGGAATACATAATTTGGAAAATTAGAAGGTTAGTTAAGTCCAATAAATTAAGGGACCCAAACATAGTGTGAAATTGTAAAGGTATACAATTTTCTATACTATAGTTTTTTGTCCCTAAATAGGATTCTTTCCCATAATTTTAGGTCACTTAATGGGTATGTGTAGGATCATCATGGAAAAAAAAGCCCTTAAGTGGTGAAAAATTTAGAAAAAAGAGTTAGGCAACTTGACGTAAAAATTTGAATAAGTTATCTATATTATTTTAAAAATATGTAAGAATAGAGTTTGTAGAAAATTGAATGTATCTTCTAAACTACTAGGTTTATTAAAAAAAAAATCTATTTGGTGAAAATTTGAAATTTCAATGCAATAGTACTTAAATTTTAGGGAAAAAATAAGAAGTAGGTGTTTGTCTGACCACCCTAACCATAATAAAATGATAATATTTTTTTATAATATTTTATATATATAAGTAGATGACTCATGTCCCGATGTGATGCATAATTTTTTGTTATTTTTTCCAAGTAAATAATTAATTATGAATTTTTTATTACAAATTTTAAAAAAATATAAAAACTCGTGATGTTTGACCACCTTAACTTGGTCAAAACTTCATGAAATTCATTTTTTTTAATCCTATAGTATGTGAAGCATAGAATGTGACACATTTTTCAGATTCAAAAATGTGATACCATTTGAAAGCTATAGATATTTTTCAATCAGCCTATCAATCGGGACTTTAGTCATAATTCAAATAGAAAATGAATAATAATATTTATTAAATTCAAAGTAAAGAATAATTTATATTGGTAGAATGTTGAGAAACTCCTCTAAAAACCCTTTTCATTTCATTAATTTTGTGTAAAAAAAATTCATCAGCCACATACCCTACACATACCCATCATATCACCACTTTTTGGCCCATCATGGTCCTACATATACCCTAATAATAGACCTATAAATAAAATCTTATTAAAATTTTCATTTTAGAAAATAAGGTTCATATTCTTTTTCTCCAATAATTAAAATGACTGAATCAATTTTTTCTTTAATTTTTAAAAATATGTGGCCTTTTGTCAATTTTTTTATTAGCCCTACTTAAGGAGCTTCAAGGTGAATTTCTACTAAGGAGAAAAGGGATTTTTTTGTAAAAATGGTATGTTAGTCTCCTTTCAAGATCTTAATAGCTTTTCTATGTGGAATCTTCATAATTTTCATGTTCCTAACTCAAAAACTACTAGGTAATAGTTATGGGATAATCTCTCAAGAATGTTAGGTAAGAATCATAATAATTGTTGGATGGTTGGGGTTGAATTCTATACCTATTTATTCCCATCAGAAAAACATGGGGGGTTGGAGGATTATTCTAATAGCATGGTTGATTTTGTGGACTTCCTCTCTTCTATTGGCCTAGTTGACATTAACCTCTAAGGACACTCTTTTACTTAGTCAAATAGAAGGAAAGGTAACAACCTCATTAAAGTTAGACTTGATATATTCCTTACATCAAACAATTGGAATGTCTTACCCAATATTTCTCTTCATGCTCTTCCAAGGAGTACTTTTGATCATAGTGCTATTATTTTTAATTAGGAATAAACGGTCAAAAGATAAAATGAAAGAATGGAATATAATATCATTTGGAAACATCTTCCATAAAAAATTAGAATATTTTGAAGGAATTAATATAGATACAAGATGAAACATATAAAAATAGGTAGTCAAGTTCACAAATATGAATAGGGATAACTTTAGTGGTGAATCTTTGCTAATTGGTGAATATTAGATATTAGCCAAGTTAAAATTGGCGAATCAATTGCACCCAATAGGGTGGAAAAGTATCCTTGATTTTATGAATTATCAATCAAATGCCTCTACATTCACCATTTTTTTTAATGAGACAAAATTGGCATAACAAACTACACATTTCAAATGGATCGATTACTATTTTCTCCTAGAATCTTGGAAGCATGTAATAAATCACCTACATATTCACCAATACTATTAAAACAATATTGTGTGTATTAGAACCCATTTTGCCAATTAAAATTTACAAATAGTTGCTTATGAGCACCCATTTTGCCAATTAAAATTTACAAATAGGTTCTTATGCAGACCTATTTCACTAATAACATTTAAAAATAATTACATTTGAGGACACATTTTTCCAATTGCTGTGACACCTCCATGCTAAATGTAGGGCCATAATATCATTGAAAATTACAATGTATCATTGTATAATCATGCAAAATTACCAAATTTTTAATATACCATTTAAATATCCTATAGAATTTTCCAAATATGGACTAGTATAAATACAATCAAAACTATCACTTATTCTTACACATTTTATTTCATTCTAAACTTGTAAGCTCTCAATTCAAAATTTGGACTTGGAACCTTGAAGTTGATTGTAGGAAAGTTACAAACTTACAACAAAGGAATTCTTGCATTAATGAATAGGAAGTTGATGAAAATGTAAACTTAAAGGCAAGAAATCATTTCTTCATAGTTTTATAATCTATTTCTTTATCTATTTTCCATTCTTTCTTTAATGTTAAACATGATGTTGAGGAGGGAATGGGATCTATATTCTTTACCCTTCTTAAACAAGATGACAACTTTTTCTAACTTTTATTTGAAGTGAGTTCAATATGTTGAGCAACAACTACAACATGGGTAAGACTCCTCGGGGTGGTGAAGGGACTGGGAAGCCATCAAAATTTCTAAAACGTAGAGTTACCATATAGTAATACTTTGGAATTGGTAATGCTTTTGATCCATCAGACCAATATTGAGCTACATCATCAACTCTTCCACCAAATATTAATGAATAAGGCATTCACAATACCTCACCACCATCGGAAGGTCTAGGTGAGATTTTCATTTCAAGTTAAATGAGTCAAATAAGGATGGAAATACCACATAAGATGTTCCAATGGATACCCTAGTTATCCTGAATGAGATAATTGACTTGGATGATGTTGGTAGCAAGAAAAGAAAAGGAAAATCAAAAGTAGGGCACGAGTGGGAAATGACAAGGAATTTTCAGCTTGATTGGGTGTCCAAGTATCCATTCATTGTAGCATTGGAGAAAGAAAACAAAGATGAACATCCAATAGAATGCAAGTGTATGATTTTTAGTTGGAAATTTAAAAGAGACAAGAAGTTGCAGCTAAAGCTTGACACTATAGAAAGCACATCGGTAAAGTTTATGAAAAAAAAATCATAGACAAAAATGAATGATCAGTAGTACGATGGAAATCAAAGAAATAATGTCTTCATTTTGAGTATGTCGTGGAATATAAAGAGAATAAGAAATGAATGTTGAAGCTTGTTACATGTGGAGGTACAATTGAGGCTCCATTTGGAAAAGTAATGCAAGGAGTATAGTTGGAAAAACCTATCCAGATGAGTGTTATTTTTCATATTTTTTCTAAAGGGTTTCCAATGATAGACTACCAAAAATATTTTAACTTATTATATTTTTGGGTGTTCCTCACTTTCCTAGCACATACTAGTCAGTAAACATTGGATGGGAATGGGAAAATTGTTTTGCTATAGTGGAAAAGTAAGATTTAAAGGAGAAAGTATAAGATTCAAACTTAATTGCATTATCTTTAGATGAAGTTACTACAATAAATAATACTTATTCGTTCTATATGCATGTGTATACTATAAAACATCATGTCTATGAATCTCATGTTCTCTATTTCATAAAATAAAGGATAGTTTAACATCACAAAATAAATTTGAACTAGTCAATAAATATTTGAATGAAATTGGACGTATGGATGATTTGACAATTGCCAAAAAGTTGGTGTGTAGGAGCTAATGGAGCTGCACTAATGCAAGGTCAAATGACTAGTGTTTACATAAAGTTAATAAATAATTGTGCACAATACATGCTTGGCATTCACTGCATGACCCACAAAATGAATTTAGAATTTAGAATTGTAAGAAATTTTCCTACATTATCAAAAAATTGAAAATATAGTTTGTGATCTCTATGCATACTTTTTCTGAAGTCCTAAACATTTCACATAATTTCAAATTTTGGCTAATGGAATAATAGTAGGAAAATTGCTTCTCAAGGATGTTGATACTAGATGGATCTCCTTGCATGGACCAACCCAACAAGTTCTTTCATAATATCGATACTTGATTGGAGTAATACACAAGCATGAAAAAATAGTAGACAAAGCTCCTGGCCTCTTACATAGGTTAAGCAAATATAGAGACATTGTTGACTTTAGCTAGTCTTCTCCCCATTAAGGATGAAATGAACAATCTTGTGAAGAAGGCCCAATTTAGAACTATGTATATTAAATAATACACCAAACTATGTAGAATGACATGCATGGCCCTCAATCATCTATATCTAAATCTAACTTCTAAAAGCCCAATTTTTTTAAGCTGGCAAAAAATTATAGATTTGAATCAACCTAATAATTATTTATATTTTAAGGCAAGTGGGAATTATGTACTTGTGTATGTGGATTCGAGATACCAATGTACCATTATATGACAATCAGGTGTTCTATTAGAGAAGTACCTATTACAAAGGAAACATTTAATAACATTGTTAAATCTATTAGTGATAATTTGAAGGAAATTGAAAAATATTTTTCCTCAAATATTTATAATAGATTCCCTCGAGAAGAAATACTTGAAGCCATGGGTATTGTGTATCCTCAATTATGGATAAATTGAGACATCCCAAGCTATTTTCATGATAAAGTAATATCTTGGTCAAACACTTTTTGTGAAGTAAAATACAATGAATAGACAATAGAAGTAAATATAAATGGAGATAAGCTTAGACAACAATGTAAGCATTTTTCAAGAAGTATGATGGACTAGTTTCATTCCATTGAGAATCCCATTGAACTAGGATCAATAACAAAGGCTTGGAAAACCTTAGGTCAAAGTGAAATATTGCGTAGTTTGATATTAGAATATTTCAAACTTGTTGATTTATGCCAAAAATTCATGTTGGGATTAGTGGAGGATGAGAGAGTTTTTAGTTCATTGGTGTTCTTGAAATCAAAGATAAGAAAAAAAACTAGAAAAGAATTCAGAAAATTGCTTGAGGGAGAAAGGAACTATGTAAAAATGTCAAAACCTTTTCTTTTGAAAGGGTGCTCACAATCTGGAGGTCCATATGTGAAACAAGAGGGTTGTGCAACACTCCAAATGCTGGTAATGGTGGCATTAGTAGTGAGACAAATGATTGTGACTAAATGAATGTTGAATCTGAGATGTAGGGTGAAGAAAATGAAGACTAGACTCATAATCAAAACAAATCTTTCAATTTATCTCATGTTGAATGTCAATGTGAGGACCCTAACTTGATTTGGGTAATAGAAGTGAATTAGCAGCTTTTAGGTATTTATATTGTACCTCATGAATCATTTTCCAAGTTATAGTTGATGATATTTTATATTGTATTCCATGAAATTGTGAATCATTGCACTTCATGATATTTTATTTTATATTGCACTTCATGAGTCATATTCCAAAATATAGTTGATATTTTATATTGTATTCCATGAAATTGTGATATTTTATATTTTATATTGTATTCCATGATATTGAATTTTATATGTGATTCTGCATCATTCTTAAAGAACAACACTTATCACACTACTTATAAATTCCTATTACATTTCCATTCGCACAATCTTTGATCAATAACTAAAAGGAATATTAATCCATTCCTTGAATAGAAGCTAATAGTTCAACATCCATAACATAAACACATGATGTGATATGACAACTTATAAATAACCCTTGATTATTTTGAGTTAAAAGATATTGAAGATGTAATACTTGAGAGCAAGATAGGTTGATATTGAAAATTAAAGAAATAAACTTAATTATTTGAGTCATTTTTTGTTATTATAGAGAAAAATTATAGCATTCCCTATAAGTGCTATCAAATAGCTTAAACTATGCAAAAAGAGCTTACGAAGAATGCAATGAAAGATCAAAAAATGGAAGCAACAAGCAAAGAAGTGAAGAACCTCATCCCAAAACTTTTTGACAACCAAATTCTCATATAGGAGGCATAGGAATAAAAGCATGGATCCACTCATAGTTTAGGTAAAAAAATATACTTTTCACCCTATTCCTTAATCATATCCTCAAAAGGCCAGTCATGAGCTAAGAGCTTTTTCAAAATCCCCAAATTTTGATGATACTTGGCATCAAGTAAAGCATTGGCCTCTCTACAAAAAGTTTCCATCTCTTTTTTACATCTTTTTTTGACTGGAATTAGCACATATTTATTTCAGTTGCTTAAATTTTTTAATTTCACAAGAATCATCAACACATGTACACTCAACATGAGATTTATTCATATGCCCCCTCATACAAATTTTATGGATTTGGAGTATTCTAGGATATAAGAGCCAATAAAACCCTTGTAACGAAGACCACATTTCCCTCTATTTATTTTTTGAGATTCCCAAACTCTCACAATGGGTTTGGGTGAAGTAGAAAATTTTGACTCAATGGATTTCTCCTTTTGTGACTGTTGTTGGTGTAAATTTTGGCTCATACATTTAGACATAACGTTTTGTCTATGCAACTCAACATCTTTCTTTAAGGACATTTTGATTTTCTTCTTTTTAGCAAAAGGAAAGAAGCCTATATATATTATTTATATAATAAAGTAGTTAAAAAGTATATTTACATCAAAATTGACTAGTATATGATTAGCTTGACATTCATCCCTAGCTTTTTAAAAGTTCAATTTGGTGTAAATCAAAATTGCTAAATAGAAGGAAAAATTTGGCAATAGATACAAAGTTCTATCAACTTCAAAATTAAAGACTAGCTAATGAATAACAAAATATATAGAATATAAGCTAAATGAAGAAATTTTTATGTGGTATCCTTTTTAGTGAGCTTCTAAATATTGAATTACTAAATGAACATTGCAACATCATTGAAGGAACATAGAATATCGAGACACCTTTTCAAAACTAGGAACTAACCCAAAAATTATGATAACATTGCACATCAACACAATGTTGAATCATACAATGTTGATAGAAAACCTTAGTAGGAGCTAACTCAAAAATAAGATACACTGTAGAAACTCAAAATGTTGTTACCCACACTTCCTTCCAACCTGAACTGATGGAAGATTGTGCTAAAGAAGACCCCAATGCCAACTAACTTACCAAACCCAAGAACTTAGCAAAAATATATAAATGAAAAAACCTCAAAAGATGACCACACTTGGCCTACCTTTATTCCTCCATCTAAAAAATTCCTAAAAAAATTTCACCCTGTTGTTCATTTTTAATCCATTTCATTCTAAGAATTGTTGTGATATTAGTGTCTAAAATGAGTGCACGAAGAGGAGATGGGTATCTTGGAACTACATCTTGTAAATAATTACGCACTAAAAGGAAGGAGATGCAATGATACTTTTCCTTAAAACTATTAGATTTATCCCTCCCTATTTCAAGAATCTTAATGACCAAGGATTTGTTTAGGAAGCTAGGGCCGTTAAGCTCGAGAGAAATCTTCAAGGAATTATACACTAACATAAAATCTATTTTATGGACTAATGGAGAGAGGGGAAACACTCAAACCATCACAACATAAAAAACATTCTTCAACACAAAATAAACATTAAACTTTCATTCAAACACTATTGCAATATATGCAAAATATGGTTTGCAAATTACAACTAGTTTGCAACTTTTTATTACAAAATGATCTCCAATCTTTACATCATTCTATGATGGATTCAATGGCTGCAACATGGCCCATTTAAACTCAAAAAAAATGGAAAAATAACATCAACAACAATAAAATAATTTTTTTTATACAATCTTCAAACCCCTCTCCTACAATAACACACAAACAATGGATTGAAAACTTGCAATCAACAACTACCAATGGAAGAAAACTGTTGTAGATTAGCTTTCATGCCTTCAACCTAAAAAAACACTCGAGAAACCCTTCCTAGAGAAGATCCATGCCCTTCTTCAGTCTCTCCACAAAATCACCTTGAAAAAAACTCCCCTCAAAAATTTTCATTTAAAAATATTATTTTCTTGCTTTCCCCATTCTCCAGATTCTTCACCACTTCCTCATAGAATTAATTAAAAATTAATTTTCTTCCCTCTCTTCCTAGGTACAAAATATTCTCTATGGCTGAAAATTCAAACTTCTCACAAATAATTAATGCACAATAAAATCCATTTAAAATTTCCTAGACAAAGATAGGAGTTGTTGCTTTAATTCTCCACTTGCAATTTTAGAAAAAGGAAAACAAGGAAAAAATCAAGTCATGAGTGTCCAACTCTAGTCCCTATTTTTTAGGGAGATTATTATTGTACTTTGAGACATCATTATCCCATTTTCAATGCCCATCTTTGGTTTACACAAATAATTTACAATTTTAGTGCTTTATTTTGCTTTTTGTTTTAAATCCCACTAGTCAACTTGTCAATGTTGCACAAGAATTTAATTGAAAAATCAATTTGATTACAGATAAATACTTATCCATCCTCACCATGCAATTCAAACCAAAAATTAATCCACTTCAAAAATCCAAAATTGCATAATTAAAAAATTCAACCTTTTTATTGACACAAGATTGCAAGTCACCATGGATGCTCCTACATCAGACACCCATGGTAGAAAAATAAAATAAAAACATAAGTTGCACTCATAAATATTTATAAAGCTTATGTTTGTCTTGGATCCACCTCACTACCTTATGCATTGGGATCTTCCCATTCACCAAATTTTGCAACCTCACAATATTCTATCCTATCATCTTTACTCCTCTACCCTTCATGTATTTCAAAAATTTTAATCTAACCTTCCACCAATATATTCCATTAGAATTAACAATCAAACATATACCTCCACCTTCAACAAAACAAATGTACTTCATTACCTCTATTGCTGTTTTAAATTTTTCCTCCTCCTCTACCTTGTCTTCTCATTGAAATTTCATTATTTCAGTGCCTTCTATAGGACATCACATAGTTGCAATCTAATTTATTTCATTCAAAATAATGTTATTTGAATTAACAAGAGACTCATTTTCTCCTTTCCCTAACAAGGAATCATAGTCACAAATCAAAACATCTTCATCTACTCTTTTCTCTAACAAAGGTTTATTAAAGAACTCTTCATTTACCTTCACTTTACACTCTTCAAATTCAAAATTTTCAAATTGATCTATTTCTACAACAAATTACTCATCAAGGAAAACATCAAAATATGATTTTACCCCACCTTCTACTGCAACCCTCATCTCACTTGGGATTAACTCATCCCACTCTTTTTCAACTGCTGTCATCCACATCAATAAATCATCCCCTTCACTTTCTTTTATGCCCTTCAAAGGACACTCTTCTGCTACAATTTCATTATACTCACATTCATCTTCATAACAACATTTATCAAAATTAAATTTTACCTTAGTATCCTCCACTACTACAACTTTTTCTTCCCTTACAATAATTTGATCCCATTTATATGTATTCAAGTAAATCATACTTTTCAACTTCATGGGTGTTCTTTAAAGAATTCACTTCTACTGTTGCAATCATTGTAGTCTCATCCTCCATGTCTTCCATTATACATCCTTTAGCTTCAAGTTCCTCAATCTTTTTGCACTCATCCTCTTCCTCTTCCTTGATGTCACATGCATGACACTCTATTGCATCCTATTTCTTTTTCTACATTCAAAAAATCATTAGAAAGATAATAAAAAATACCTTCAACTCTTGTATTCTCCATTTTCAAGACCTCACAATGCCTTAACAACACAAATCTTCAAACCCTTAGGTTTTACTTATGTAAACTGCCTCCTTCAGAAATCAAGATACAAAACCCTCTTCAAATACTCACCAATATTATTGTAAACTTAATCCTTTAGTGATCTATCTAAAACCATGGGAACCTCAACTCCTCAAATCCTCTTAAAATTTCTTCTTATTGCTTCAAAATTCATCTACAACTAAAATCCACAAATTCTCCACCCTCGGGTCCTAGTGCAAATTGCCTCCAATTGGTGCTTCTACATGCATACTCAAGAACTCCTAATCTGATACCACCGATGGAGAGAGGGGAAATACTCAAACCATCACAACATAAAAACCATTCTTTAACATAAAATAAACATTAAAATTTCATTCAAACATTGTTGCAATATATGCAAAATCTGGTTTGTAGCTTTTAACCAGTTTACAACTTTTTCTTACAAAATGATCTCCAATGTTTGCATCAGTCCATGATGGATTGAAGGGCTGCATCATGGCCCAATTAAAATAATTAAAAATATAAAAATAACATCAACAATAGCAAAATAAATATTCTCATACAATCTTCAAAGCCCTCTCCTACAATAACACACAAAACAATGGATTGCAAACTTGCAATCAAAAACTACCAATGGAAGAAAACTATTGTAGCTTCACTTTCATGCCTTCAACCTAAAAAAAAACTCAAGAAACACTTCCTATAGAAGAGTTACACCCTTCTTGAGTCTCTCTGCCAAATCCCCCTAAAAGAAACCCCCTCAAAAAATTTCCTTTAAAAAAATTATTTTCTTGCTTTCCCCATTCTCCAGATTCTCCACCACTTCCTCATAGAAGTAATTAAAAATTACTTTTCTTCCCTCTCTTCCCAGGTCCAAAATATTCTCTTTGGCTGCAATTCAAACTTCAAAAACATAATTAATGCACAATAAAATCCATTTAAAACTATTTGGACAAAGATAGGAGTTGTTGCTTTAATTCTCTGCTTGCAATTTTAGAAAAAGTAAAAAAGGAAAAAATAAAGTCATGGGAATGCACCTTATGTCACTAATTTATAGGGAAATGATTATTATGCTTTAAAACATCCATTATCCCATTTTTAATTCCCATCATTGGTTTTTCCAAATAATTTACAATTTTAATGCTTTATTTCATTTTTTGTTATAAATCCCATTAGTCAACTTCTCAAAGTTGCACAATAATTTAATTGAAAAATTAATTTAATTATAGATAAATACTTATCCATCCTCACCATATAATTCAAACAAAAAAATTAATCCACTTGAAAAATCCAAAAATGCATAATTAAAAAATTCAACCTTTTGTTGACACAGGATTGCAAGTCACCACGGATGCTCCTACATCATGCACTAAGAAATGACATGGGAAGATTCCATCCACATACCATTCCCCATTCAAAATTTCATAGCCTTGTATATTTCTTAATGCATCATTTTCAAGAAATAAATTATTGACTATGTTCCTTGTAGTTGCTTGCAATGGTTCGAAGCTTTGCAACAAATCCATAAGATTTGGAATAAATATTGAGAAAAATTTTGAAGGAAAGATTAACCTTAAATTTTGTGGATGTATGCTTTCTTGTCCAAAAATGCATTTGATACACTTGTATGCATTGGGACACTACACTTTTAACACCGTTTGCAACTAGTCCCACACTAAGCAGACTAAGAATGAGTGCTCCCAGTGCTGAACAAGTAAAAGAACCCTATAGTTCCCTTAGTAATATTTCATATTTAATCCACCCTCCATGACTTTCTACACATGTAGAATCTTTATTTACCACACTACAAATGTTAAATGAAACCTAAGCTTCCTACAACAAATATTTCCCTTTTAATAGATTCCCCAACTTTGAGTGACTAAATTATGAAGACAGTGAGGACTGACGAAATATGGCAACACCACAAAAAAAATGAGCATGAAAAATTGAAACCCTAAAAGTAATGAAACACCATAGATATGCCAATACCTTCCACATTCTACACTAAGCCCCACCTAATTGCAAAAAATCTAGACTAACCCAATAAGCAAACAAAGCCACCACTAATAATTTAACCCAACGTTGTTGACTTCTAAGAGAAAAACAAATGCAAATGAGCTATCCCTCCCTTGCCAAGAACTTAATTAATCACCATGAAATTTCCCAAAAGTCTCTAGACACTTATGTTAGATAACCAATGCTAGTTCCATATAATTTCCTTCACTCACATAAAGCTTGAGAAAGTAATTATTTAAATAACTAGCTATTGCCATTTCCACATTGAATTAGGGGAGAAGGAAAGAATATTTGAAAAAAAAATTAACAAATATTTTTTGTTTATGATTACAAAAATACACCTTACTTAAGCCCTACAACAAGTATTACAAAATTTTATTTTAATTATAACTGACATCTTTAATAGATCACAGTTGATCCTTACAAATGTCATCAGTACATGTATTGTGTACTTCATAGTACATAATATTCCATTGGATTTTCCTTCATACATTTAAGGTCATGATTTACAATAGCTTCAATATGCACATGTTTTAACCACCACATATTGTTGTCTTGCAAAAACCATATACATTGAGCTACATGAAATACTTCTCACATGTGAGTGAAGAAACTTTGGAGAGTGCTCTTCTATTCAATGCTATGCCTTTCCACATATGATTTCCAAGTTGGAAGACCACTTAGGTACATACCATGCCACCTTCAAGTTTTAATATATCAATCAATTTTGGATGCAGATTAATAGAATTAATAACATGTGTTATTTCTTCCGCATTTTGTTTACAACCTAAATTTTCCAAGCAATCAATTAGATTATTTGTTTCTTTGTATGTGCGAATAATTTGATAGACATCTAACTCTTCCAATAAAGACAAATTTTTTTAAAAAGTATAACCTAGTTGCCAATTTTGTATTTTTCTTTCCCTACATGTATTTATTATTATTATCAATGAGTCACCTTCTGCCTAAATCTTTGGAAGCTTAAGCATAATTCCAAGTTTTAACCCATTCAACAATGCTTGGGCCTCAACAACACTATTCATTCCTGGTTGGAGCTTGATTGATACAACAATTAACACCATACCCCTATAACCTCTAATGGATACTCCTACTCTAGATGTGCTAGGGTTACCCCCACTTGCTCCATCAAAATTTAGTTTATAGTAACCCTGTGGAGAAGGCTTCCATATATTATTTTACCAATATCATTTACTTTGACGTGGCTTGTGAAGAATTCCTTTAAAAGGTTAGGAAAAATATGACCAATTCTTGAGAAGATTGGCATACAAATTAGTGAATACGGATCCCACATGCTTTTCTCTCTGAACATAACCATTTACAACTTCTAAAATTGTTTGCACTCTAACCTTTGAAATACTTGATCCCTTACCAAATTTAATTTTCTTATTGTACACTTATTTATAGACCACCATATTTCCCAAACTACCATTACCAATATTTTTCTCGATATGCTTGTAAAGAAATATTTTTATATAACACTAACTAGCTTAAGAATAGATTCCACAACTTGTTCAGAAGAGGAGATTGCAAAATCATTTTGTTTAAAAAAGAGTACCAACATGAGTGAGCTACTATACAACAAAAGAAGAGGTGATTTACATCTTCAAACTATGCTTCACAATGAGCACACTTAAATGGCTCCATAATCCAAAGATTTGACAATTTGTCACTTGTCAAGATTTTCTTTTTGATTGCAAGCAATGCAAATAACCTTACTTTTGGAGAGATCATTGCATTCCAACAAAAGGAGTAATCCCTATGATAAGCTACTTGCATATCAGTTTGAGAAATTTATTTGTGGCCATCTCTAACTAAATAGTCACTAGTTTTGGAGGGAGTCCATCTTAGCTTTCCATTTTTTGTCGATTGGTAAACAATCATTTTTTCAAGAATTTGTTTCAGTAAAATTTTGTGCTCATTAATATTGGAAATTTTAAAAAATCTCTCCATTTTACCCTTCCCACCAAGGGGTCTATCTATTGAAAATAGTCTTTGAATTTGGGTCCCCAACTTGTAGATAATATGATTTCTATGTTTACAAAGTTAAGAAGAGAATTAAGGGTTGAATTCCCATTCCATGAATCCTTCTAGAAAAGAGCTTCTTTTCTATTGTTAACCTCCCAAGTTAAATAAGACACAATAAGTTTCTTGTATGATATTAGGAAGTTCCACATTATAGATCCTAAAGGTGGATTTAAAATAGTGAGAATCCTAGATGGGTTTGCATTGTCCAGATACTTGGCTTGCATGACCTTACACCATTTTAGATTTAGTTTTATGTACATATGCCATACCATCTTGGCACCCAATGAGAAATTTCTTGTTACCATATTATGTAGTCTTGCACCTCCTTTTAACTTCTCCATACTCATTTTTTCAAGTGAAATTAAAGGAACTTTCTTTTTACTATCCATATTTCCAGTACATAAGAAATTTCTGATCAACTTTTCAATTTGTGCTATAATGGATTTTGGTGTTTTTAGCATAGACATAAAATAATTGGGAATTGAAGATAAGAATATTTTTTCCATTAGAATCCTACTTGATAATAACAAATATATTCCTTTCCAAGACATAATTTTCACTTGAATGCTTTGGATTATTTTATGCCAATAAGAGACTTTTTTTTCACTACAAAGAAAGGAATTCCTAAGTACTTGTACGGAAGTTTTGGATGTTGAAAAGCTATAACCTTTACTATGTGCTTCAAAATAGCTTCCTTTGTAATGAATAAAAAAGTTTTGATTTTTCTTCATTTATTTTTTGACTTGGGGAAAAGGTGTACCTATCCAATGTTGATTTTATCTATTTTGCTTATAGTATAGAGGCCTTACCAAAAAGAATTGTTTCTTCAAAAAATAATGAGTGTGTAGCTATGATATTTTTGTTTGGAATGGATGTCCCTTGCAACACACCTTGAGTATGTATTTTATGAAAATCCCTACTTAATGGCTCTACTAAGATGATGAGCTGAAATGGTGAAAGTGGATCACATTGGTGTACCCCTTGCATTGAACTAGAGAAACCCACAAGAGACCCATTTATGATCATTAAGAACTTGACCCAGGATAAATAGGACAAACTTAATTTGCATCACTTATGACTGAAACAAAACTTTTGTAGAACTTGCACCAAGAATGCAAAATCAACTCTGTCATATGCTTTCATTGTGTCCAATTTTATAATCATGGATGAAAGCTTGTTTTTGGTAATGGAGTGAAGAAATTCATGTGCTACAAGGGCCCCTTCATCTATCTCTCTTCTTGGCACAAAAACACCATGTTTTTTGAAATTATTTTAGAAACAAATGGATGCAGCCTCAAATAAATAGATTTAGTGAAAATTTTGTATATTGTATTACATAAAGAGATAGGCTTGAATTCTAAAAAATTGTGAGGAGAATTTACTTTTGGTATTATTGCTATATGGGCTACATTGAACTGCTTTAGTATACCACTTGACTTTCTTGATTCCTCCATTTCCCTTAAAAGGTCAATTCCAATGAAATGTAACCATTTGGTTAATTAATTATTTATTACACTAGCATAAGTTTGCTTAGGTATTTTATTTCATTAATTATTACATTGCATTATTATAAAATCATTAATAATGGGTTCATTACCCTTTCCATGTTTATAGGAGATAAGATTCCTTCTAGAAATCAACTAGAAATTATCTCTATCTCATCGTCCTTCCCTAGGTAGGTTGTTAGAGTTTACATGTGACATGTTGTTTGATCAAGAAACTTGGCAACATCATAGTGCATTCTAGATTTCTCTCTTGCCTATATAATTAGGGAATATGCACACTTGTAACATATTCTAGATATCAATCAGATAATCTCTATTTGAATGTCATTGTTGCAAAAAAATTTGTATGGGTGAATATTTTCTTGGTAAAGTTCCTCCATAGAAGATTGTAGCTTCATTAGGGACACTATGAATCCATCATTTCAACATAGTATTAGAGCTTTTCCAGTGAAAGTTCATCCCAAGATCAAGGAATTTGGAGCCTTGTGAGATTCTTTGTAGGCTTGAGGGTTTTTCTTTGGAGGATACCTGGTTCTACCCAAGGACCACATTATTTTTTGGTATAGATTGGGTTGTCTTTGACCTCACCATTGTGCTCAAAAGCACCCAAAACCTATATATTTCCTTCCCATTTGCAAAAAATAAAAATATATCACCACACACCTCTAGAGGTATTATCTAGGGTTTGCAAAGTTTTTTGTACTATCTATAAAAATCTGTAGTAAAAAATCTCCCCTTTTAGTCATTCTCCATGGAAATTTTTTTTGAATCAATAGATTTTTTTTTATTTCAAAATATGGGCTACATTTTCTATAGTTTGGTAGAAAATTAAAATATCAAGAATTGACTAGAAATTAAATTTAGGGTCGACATCAAGGGTTAAATATTTCTTATCATGGACTATAGTTTTCTATCAGTCAACATTAATATTTTTTTGTAGATTAAATATTTTATTGGCATTATTTAAATTTTGAATTGCATTTTTTTGCAATATTCAAAAAAAAATTATGTTGGCATTTGTCGTTTTGATAGTCTGCAAATAGGGCACTTGGTTGGTTGGTGGTTGTCACACTAGTGATCCCCAACCATCGATGTTCTTTACTAGACCCTATCTAACAACATCACCAACAAATTGTAGACCATTGACAAACCTACCCTTGTTCAAACCCCTACTCTAGTCATTTGAAGAACCAAAGGCTTTGCATGACCTAAGCAATGCCATCTATATTCCAGCTACACCAATGACACCATGACCAACTTGTTGCTCCGATGCTACTTGATCTAGTGGGATTTTTTTTAAACTAGTAGTGATTCCCATGGTCACATAAAAGATCAAGGGCCATAGTTATTTTAGCCCCTAAGGCTTAATTTTTCCCTTGGTTAGCTTGTGCACTTTGATATTGATCAACAATAATCTTCTAAGGGCCATAACTTCTACATACAATCTCAAAATCTAGCAAACGAGATATCATTGGAAAGGTGTTTAAGTCTACTTTCTATTGGTTCTCTCTAATTTTCAAGATTCTACAACCATTAAAAGTTCCATTCAGTTGAAGTGAAAACCATAGTTTGGAATTAGAAAGTGATATCTCTACATTAGATTGTCAAAATTCTATCATTCTAGTGACATTAGGGAGGTATTCTAGTGTATTTTCCCTTTGTCTTCTCATTTCTTTTAGAATCAACACTAGGTGATTTTCTTTGGTAGTTTATAACTTTGAGCATCTTTTATCATCAATTGGATATCCTAGTTTTTGGAGGAAGTTTTTTTGCATCAAGGATCTTCATTTCAATTGCATATCATCTTTTTATTATTGGAGATTTAGTCATAGTTTGTTAGGGGTTTTCAAGTCATCCTTCATTGATCATGTTGGGAAAGGGAAACTATTTTCAATGGAGAGATTGCATCATCAATCATCTTCAATCCCTTCATTTGTTGCCACATTTGTATGGTTGGCTTCCCCTTCTTGATGATTGTATCCAAAATTTTGATTGGAATTGTCGAAGGTATGATGTTCTAAGGGATATTGCAATGCATGTTGCTGATGATGTTTTGAAATCTATTGATCATCATAATTATCCTCACATTCTTTAGATTAATATTTGGGAGCTATATGGATATTCTGATACTCCACCATTCCCCAATGATCATGTTTCAGAATGTCATTTTCCTCTTCATTCTTCAGATTAGGTACAACATGATGATATTGTTGTGTAGGAAGTTGTTTTCCTTGAATATTTCGAAGAGGTTGACAAGGATTCTTGAGGTGTTCCTTCTTCTCCATAAGAGACTATTGGTATCCCTTCACATTTCGTGATTCCTTGTCCAGAGTCATTCATTGAGGGTTCCATCATTTCTATTCATTTGAACACATTCAATTTTATAGACTTGACATCACAGGGGCTTTGGTTTATGGATTGCTGACTTGGCTACTTCTATAGGTTTGGAGGACATTCTTGAGGGGATGTCACTCCTCTATTCAGATCCTACTTTGGAGAATTTTCTTGAGTCTCCACATTCCATTGGTTGAACCTTGATTAGGGATCATAATCTTGGTGAGCCCATCTTGGGGACACTTATTTTCTCTTCAAAGATTTCATATATATCAGACTTCTTCCTCCCCATTTCATTATGGAGTTGGAGTTTCTTCAACATCTACCATTGGGTTTGCTTCTTCCTAGTGGGTGATATGTGGTATGGACACCTTTGGTGCTTCAGATTTCCTGCAGTGGTTTTAAGGAAACCTCATTATGGGGGGACTCTAATCTCCATCTAATTATTCAATGGAAGGATCATTGTATTGCACTCTTTGGATCTTGTTCAACATTAGTTTGTGCATAGTCCTAGTTTGTCGCCTTCTTCATTGATTGGGCATGTACCTATGTTGATTGTGGCATCTTCATCTTCCTTGGGCATGGAGAAACATGAGAAGTTTTCAAAGAAATCATCATTCACATTCATCCATCCTTCCTTCAATTCCTATCTGGAATGGGAAGCTTCCTTGCATTTCTACTTGGTTTTGTTTCTTCTAAAAGGGATACAAGTTGTTTGTCGACATTGGATCTTGTTTTGTTTCCAGAAACCTACCATTTTTGCCGGTGATCTCATATTCTAGGGGGGCTATATAGCCTCTCTCTTTCCCTCCTATGTGGGGGCTATTGATTATATTGTAGCCATGTGACAGATGGTGAACTTGGAGGGTATTATGGATTCCTCCATCCTTCCCATCCTTTCTCACTTTTTTTCTTTTCATCTCATTTTTGGAGAGGGTTTTTCTTCTCGCTAGGTTTTCCCCTTTTCTTTGTTTGTGGGAGAATAGTTACATTTTCATATCATTTGTAAATGGGTACCTAATATGGCCATCATGTAGCTAAGACCCATCACCCACCATCCACTACATAATCATTGCATAAAAAGGGTATGTGCAAAATCATGATGTACCAAAAAGTGGCAATATGATGGGTATGTGGCTGATGAATTTTTTTTTTACCCAAAATCAATGAAATGAAAAGGGTTTTTAAAGGAGATTCTCATATTTCCACCAATATAAATTATTCCTTACTTTGAATTTAATAATTAATCATTATTCATTTTCTATTCAAATTACGATTAAAGTCCTCATTGATAGGTTGATTGAAAAACATCTATAGCTTTCAAACAATATCACATTTGTTGATTCAAAACAAGCATCACATTCTATGCTTCGTATAATATAGGATTAAAAAAATAAAAAAAATGAATTTCATAAATTTTTGACCAAGTTAAGGTGGTCAGACATACGAGTTTTTATATTTTTTAAAAGTTTTAGTAAAAAATTCATAATTAATTATTTACTTGGAAAAAAATTACAAAAAAATATGCATCACATCGGGACATGAGTCCTCTACTTATATCTAAAATCTTATAAAAAAAATATTATCATTTTATTGTGGTTAAGGTTGCCAAATAGACACCTTCTTATTTTTCCCTGAAATTTAAGTACTTTTGTATTGAAATTTTCACCAAATAGATTTTTTCTTTTTAAAAAAATTCCTAGTAGTTTAGAAACTACATTCAATTTTCTATAGATTCTATTCTTACATATTTTTGAAATAATATAGATAACTTATTCAAATTCTTAGGTCAAGTTTCCTAACTCTAACTTTTCTAATTTTTTTGCCACTTAAGGGCCTGTTTTTTCCATTATGATCCTACACATACCCATAAATTCCTCCCTAAGTTGAGCTTATGGGGGGTGTTAGTGTAATTAATTCTTTATTACACTAGCATAAGTTACATTATTAGAAAATCATTAATAATGGAGTCATTACCCTTTCCATGTTGGTAGGAGATAAGATTCCTTCTAGAAATCATCTAGAACTTATCTCTATCTCATCATCATTCCCTAGGTAGGTTGTTCGTGTTTACATGTCAAATTTTGTTTGATCAAGAAACTTGATAACATCATAGTACATTCTATATTTCTCTCTTGCCTATATAATCAGGGCATATGTACACTTGTAACATATTCTATATATCAATTAGATAATCTCTATTTGAATTCCATTGTTGCAATACTTTTTGTGCGGATGAATATTTTCATGGAAAAGGTCCTCCATTGAACACTGCAACTTCATTGGGGACACTATGAATCCATCACTTCAACACATTTATGGTAAAATATTTCCAGGAAACCATCCAACCTTGGCACTTTCTCTACTAGTAATGAGAAGACAACTACCTATACTTCCTATAATGTGAATGGTGACAAAATTTTCTCATTATCCTCTTGATGGATTAACTTGGGAATTGCTTCTAGAAGTTCTTCTCTTCACTTTTTAACTATGCATTAACATTTTTGTTTGCTGATAACAAATGGGATAAAATTGAGTTTTCCACTCACTTTATTTGGGATGAAATATGATTTTTTTTTGTGTTTCTATCACCATCCTTAAGGCATAACTCCCTAGATTTCTATCACCAATACACTTCTTCCCTCAAAAGTAGTTTGTTCCATTCCTCTTGCAATATTTTTTGTTTCTCAAATGTTGCACTATCCATACCTTGATAGATATTTTTTTCATTTATTTCTGACAAATCCTTATACACCAAATCCTTTTACACAAAATGTTCTTAAACACCTACAAATTCAAATTCTTAATGTGTTGTTTCATATGTTTAAGCTTCTTACATAATTGAAACATTTTGGACCCTTTGAAGAAAGCCACACTTATCCACCATTGCATAAGAAAGTGAATAAAATATGGATGGTGGAACCACATAGCTTCAAACTTGAAAGTAGACTTATGCTTTGATATTATTGATTTTAGGGATAAATCTAGGGAAATAAGAAAGTGATCTGATGGATTTAAAGTTAAAATTTTTTATGTTAACAAAAAATCACTTGCATCCAATTTGGTGAAATTAGAAATCTATCTAATCTTTCATCTATCTATAAAAATTATTTCCTTCTATTTGACCATGTAAATTTCTCATTTGTTGGTAATATGTCCACCAGAGCATTATCTTGTAAGAAGACCTAAAAATATTTCATCACATTTGGAGGTGGAAAAATGCCTCCTTTTTTTCTTCTGGCGGGGAATATATTGCATTGAAGTTGATAGCTAGAATAACTTTGTCTTGGCCCAAGTAATCCATGATTTGATTTATTTTGTCCCAAAGAAGTTTTTTTCAACTGTAGTATTTGGACCAAAGACATTTAATAACCAAAATATAAGATCAAAATGTTTTATTTGCATCATCTGCCAATTACTTTCACATGTTACATTTCCTATAACCACTAACTTAGTATTCCATAAGGTTATTAAATGGGCCTAGAGGCCCCTTTTGCTGGTGAATGGATAGATTTCCATTTATATCAATTCTTACTAATATTTTCATAGGAATCACTTGATGTTTTAGTTTCTTGGAGAACTACTACATCTTCTCCACAAGAATCGATTTAGTGCTTGATTTTATCCCTCTTGTTAGAGGCATTAATTCCTTTAACATTCCATAAAATTAACTTGATTACACCTTAGGAGAGCAACATGCTCTCCTTGGTCTTTTCTGCTTGTCACCATCTCCCAATATGTTAGCATCTGATGTGGATCAAATTCCCACCTCAATTTCCTCCTATTGTTTAACTAACATTAATTTCCTTTCCCATTTCATAGGGGGTTTTGTATTGGAGGGTGGAGAAAAGGGTGTCTATGTTATGGGCATACATTTAGAGAAATCAAATATCTCCTCTTCACCCATTACTTCTATTGCAATTTCCTCTATCTGTTGATCAATAACTATTGATAAAGCTCCATCTACAAAACTCTCCAAATCCTCATTTCAATATAAGATTTGAAGACATTTAGAGCTTACTTCTTCATAGTGTTCACCAAAAATTAAAATTTTGTGCTCCTTTTGTGTTTGTATCCGTAAAGTATTACTTTTATGAACATGTATTAAACCTCCAAAAGTGATAAGGCTAGTAATTTTTTGTAATTCTTGTGTGGTAACAGACTTAAATTCTAGGGAAAACAAATGTAATGACTTGTGAAAGTCTCAAAGAGGAAACATAGACCATTTTTCACATCCTTTGAACAAGAGTGAAAAAATAAAAGATTGATTTTTCTTTTTGAGGTGACCTCCTCATAGAAACCAAAGTTGTGCAACTCTTTAATTCTACATTTTGACTGTCCTTACAACATTCTTGTTCCTTGACAATTGAGAGGATTTTTCTTAGGTTTACAAGATTATCCTAAAGCTTCCTTAACTCCTTACTTATTGAAAGGGTCAGAGTAGCTAATTCCAAAGCAGTTTCATCAACTATGCATGAAGACCCTCTATAAAAAAAAATTGATTTGGGAACACTACTCATCATATCCAATCCGTAAACAATATCATACTCTTTATTTGATGAGCATTTAGGAATAAATGTCAATTGACATTTGGATTTTTCCATTGAAATAAATTCCTTGCCCAACTTACAATTACTTGATGGGTGAATTGGAAAGTGACATTGGAAACATAATTTCTTTGGATTTTCAATATCTCCTTGTTGTTTCCATACCCCATTCGTGGATTTTATATGTAGATCTAAGGGAAGGGCTTTAGTTACATCAAGAAGAACACAGACCCTCACTAGAAGTGAAGGGTTGGAAAGGAAAGCAAATCCTGTTTTAGAAAAATACTCAACTGGTTTGCCAAAATTTCAATGAGCTTAGTTTCTATATATTCAAGCGGAAAATAATGAAGTTGTAGCCAAAAGGGTATAAACTTGACCCTGGTGGTAGATTTTGGACTGAAATTTGGAATGCATGGGAAAGTGTAAAGGCCAGAACCATCGCAGATCCAGGATTTATTTGTACGAACAGTATTCCTAGCTTCTTTAGAAGAGAAAATAGCAACAAAAAACCCTTCCCCCTTATTAAGATAATAAACTTGACTGGTTTCCTCCAATTCATCAAAAACCCATTGTTAGAAAAAAAAACATCTGGGGAAAAATTATAGAACTTACATATAAGGGCTAAGCCTTGAAATCTTGGATTTGTGGCTGCAACATTTCATCAAGAAAGGTAACAAAAACTATCCCTTCATTTGATTTGAGATTCTCCCTTTGCAACGTTGGTACCTAGATCTTCTTTTGCTGACCATTGAAAGGAGCTTTCATGTTCAGGGTTGAGAAGCAGGAACCATTCGCCTTGTCCAATGCAGCTGAAGTCCTATTAAATTTATGATCCAAAAAATTACCATCTTTAATAGGAATGGAGTTGGGAAATGTCGATGGATTCTAGATCTGACGATATAGACCAAAGGACTTCCCATGGGTGAAATGAATGGAATTAGGAAATGTCGGAGGATTTCAAGAAGATTTGGATTGAAGTAAACCCCATGCGATACTGGAATGCTAGGAAAAGAAGCAAGTAAACAAAGATATGAGACCACCTTGGACCAAAGATAATGCTGAGAAGAGCCTCATAGATTTCAAAGGTTTTCTAGTTCACAAATGTCAAAAACCAGCTGTTTGCCGCTATAAAGCGATTTCCCAGCATGTTGTGGAGCTGACGTGCAACCGATAGTGTCAAATGTGTGAGGAAAAGAGTGCCTCACAATCTGTTGGTAGCCATAGAAACCATGGGACCCCTTTTGATACAGTGAGTGGTCAAAATTTTTGAAAATTTTTGGTTTTACATGCTTGCTTTGTTGTAATGCTTGAAGAAGGTACATCATGCTTAATATTTTCTTCTGTGCTTCAGCATTGGGTGTCTGATTGTATAATCTATCTCTCTCTCTCGTGATAACAAAATATATTAAGCACAAAACTACATAAAAAACATGCTGAAATTGCCTCAACACTCAAATATCAATTCTGCCTCATTTGGAGTGCTTACATGAATCTGTAGGGACATAATACCATCAGTATATAAGATAGACATCATTGTAGATAGGATTCTAAGGAATAAATCTCCAGTAAAACAATCACATATAGGGCTCCGCAGAATAAACCTCCAATGAAACAATTACCGACCTTTAACAGTAGGACAGCCAATGTCATAATCTTTGAATACTATTTTTCAAATTAAATGTTCCAACAGTTGACATGAAAGAAATAAATTTATTCATGATTCATAAGCATCTAATATATGAGTATACGAAACATTTACCAGCATGAACCTCATCTACCATTTGGTGGCAGATGGCTAGACCGTAAGCACTGGTTCTAGAATAATATGGAAGGAATTCTTTGTTTAATGATTGGGAAGAGCCCCTCTAATAATTACCTACAACATTTTCCCAAGAAATTCTTCAGTTCATGCACAGTCCACACAACTTCTGGCTTCAAACTCAAACTAGTATTAAAACTGTCGGCCAATTCTGATTGCTTCATTTATAATAGACACGGTTGGTCCTTATACCAAATTGCAACATGTGCAACACCATTTCTACAGAATGCACTCCAAAAAAAGCGTCCAACAATGTCTGCTTTCAATGAATGATTTTGGCAACTGCTATGCACAAGTCGACCACAACAGCCTCTCCTCACATCATCCAGTCTAAGCAACTGGCTCTGATAGGCCCAGTAAAGGCAGAAGAAGAAAACAAATTTCATTGCATGTTGAAATTCCCTTTGAAGAAATGTTTACATATTTTATTTTATAGGCATAGGACAGTTTCAACTATTAGATAACCATCTAAACTGAATACAGTTTACAACATTTACAAATAAATTAACCCTTGAGGATTAACACATTAACATAAGGAATCATCATATCTAGCCGAAAACTATCTGGTTAATATGTTTGACAAATTAATAGAGCTAACCATTTCTGAAATGAGAAAAAAGACAATAAGCACATGAAGTGGTTTAAGCCAACGACAGATTTAAGATAGTACAGTCATGATGCATGGTCTTAAGGTGGCAGCAGTGCACTCTGCTTAAATAAAAATCACATTAAAAACATAAGTAAAACATAATCTTAAGAAATTAAGATTGCAATCTTAAAACAGCTTTTATTGAATTGATAAATAAACATTGAAATTCTACCATACCGATTTTTGTGTTCATATACTTGTAAACTAATTGTGGATAAAATTATACAGCTGAGCCAGTTTTTTGGGCCTTTTTTTGTGCTGGATCAAATAAAACTTCCATTAGTAATAAACATGATACAAGTCATATCCTAGGCAAGAGAAATTTAGAATACACTATGATATTGCCAAGTGTCTTGATTAAATAACATGTGACAACATATAAACCCTAACAACCTACCTAGAAAATGATGATGAGATAGAGATAAGTTCTAGATGATTTCTAGAAAGAATCTTATCTCCTACCAACATGTCATAATGATTTTCTAATAACTATTTTTTTATTACTTCAAATCAAAAGCTCAAGATACATGAATTTAATTTTTATTTTTCCAAATGAATTTTAAAATGAAAGGAAGTTCTCAGCAACTTTTATCATTTTTTCTATTTATAGATTTGGATTTTTATTTGTTTTTCCGTTTATTTAGGTATTTATTTTACAATTAAAGGCATCAATTTGAACAGATTTAATCAAGATATGCAAGATCTTGGAAAAATGCATCTGTTTTGACTCTAGAAATGTGTCGAACAATTACTGGAGATACTTCTAAAATTTTCTGAGAGGTTGCTATCTGAAGGATGGGTAAATCAGGATATACTAATTTAAAAACAGTTATTTTATAAATAAAGACAAATTAAAAACTATATGCTATAAATGAATGGGGTTTTGATTTATTACTTATTTCCTCAAATGTTTATCTCGAATAGTGGGTTTTCAAGAACCGCTTTTGTGATATTGGGATTGCGTAAGCATTTGATGTTTGTTACCATCTCTTGGGGATTCAAATTATCTTGTATAAATTCACATGGTCAGAGGGGCATCACAAAGAAAAGCATATCCGCTGTGATTTACAAGCGAGGAAGAAGAAAAGAATACAAATATTTTGCCATGGCTGCTACATCAACATCCACGTTGATCTTCATGTATTTTCTGTTAGGAGGATTTGTTGTATGCAACCTCCTTTCTACTCAATCCAATGCCAATGCAGAAGGAGATGCACTGATAGATGTGAAGAATATGCTTCATGACCCACAAAATTTTTTGGCTAGCTGGGATGAAACCCTGGTCGATCCCTGTACATGGCTTTGTATCACCTGTGATGACAACAACCATGTAACCAGGGTGTAAGTCTATATATCTTTCTAATATTCATATAAAAGTTTCTATATAATTTAAGTTATACAACACACATAACATTGGCTTGCTCTATGTACTTTACAGGGATTTGCAATTTAGAAGCCTTTCAGGTACTCTCTCACCACGGATCGGTGATCTTCCCAACTTACAGTACCTGTAAGTTTAATAGCATACACATTTTAAGAACGAATATATTTTAGCTCAATTTTCTTTAAGCCTTTATGTAGGTGTATTATTATTTCAGGAATTTATACCGCAACTCATTGAGTGGAAGCTTGCCACCAAGTTTGGGGAAATTAAAAAATCTGCGTGCCCTGGATGTTTCTGACAACAAGTTCAGTGGAAAAATACCCACCTCACTTGGCCAACTATCCAACCTCCGCTTCCTGTAAGTCACCATTCTCCTGGGCTTTCACTGTTAAATCTTAAATCTATTTTAGAAAGTTTTTATCTTTTTAACATTAACTATCATAAATGTCTGATTTAGATCTGGGTTTAAAGACCCTTTGATTTTAGTCTTTTGGTGATCTCATTCTTCTTTCTGTTTGTTATGATCTTTAGAGGGAATGGATATGTAAATGGTCTTTTATGTTTTATAAATCATGTTTGATGTTATTTTTTAGGGTTATAGAAAAATTCACTGCCAGCAATTCACCGTGAGAAAATTTACTGTCATGACAAATTCATCGCGGCCAAAAATTATGCAGAGTGGCAGAAAATTAACTGCCATGACAAATTCACTGCCAAGTAAAATTCATGGTGGCAGAAAATTAACTGCATAATTTTTGGCCGCACTGAATTTTCTGTCAGTGAATTTTCTATCGATGAATTGCTGGGAGTGAATTTGCTGTATGCCATTTCTTAGAGGTGGCAAAAATAATCTAACAGGTTTTTAAAACTATATTTAATTCTTCCCTAAGTGCATTTGTTGAAAAATAAAAACCCATCATTAACTTTTTTTTTATGGTTTGAAATTTTCAGATATCTTCTAAACAACCAACTCAGTGGCCCTGTTCCAACAGGAGGATCATTCTCAAGATTTGGATATAAAAGGTAATTTATTTATTTATATTTTATTTCATTTAGTGGATTCTTTCAAGGTATGACATAATTCATATGACTTGGTTTTGACTTTTGGTTGTTGCATGTTATCTTATGGGCAAAAGTTTTAAAGGCAATCCAGGCCTGTGCGGTGGTGTTATGCACAAGCCATGTTAAAAAATGGAATGAAATGAAGAGCATTGCAGCGTAAATAATTTTCTACATACATGCCAGACAATCTGATATGTGCAGTCATGCATATAATCTTGATGTAATAAAGATAATATTAATACTTATGAAATAAAGATAACATTTGCATATACTGATACAATACTTTTCCTTATAAATTTGAGAATGTCTATACAATATATCTGTTACAGTTATTTAAGATATTTTATATGATTTATTATTGTTAAATTATCTTTCAAATGTGGGGACATAAAATGAGCATTCCACATTGTTTTAATGAATTATATGTATATAATAGTCATGAGCGGCCGGGCCCCTTAAATCGGACGTTTCCAGTTACCGAAGCATTCCACGAGGTGTAATCTCTCTGAGGCATTTTGTCAAACAGTTTACGTGCCTTGTCTTTAGTTCAAGATTTTGCATACAAGTTTACCAGGGCAGTTGCAACTACAAACAAAATCCCTCTGTCCCTTACACTCTGATGTAAGTCCCTTAATCTGATTTATATAATAGTCATGAGCATCTTCAAGAGCTTTTGAGAATATCCTGCAGCCATAGCATTCCAGGATGTGGCATCTCTTTGAGGCATTTTGTCAAACAGTTTACGTGACTTCAAGATTTTGCATACATGTTTACCAGGACAGTTGCAACTACAAACAAAATTCCTGTCCCTTACCCTGTTCGAAAGCGTCACACCTTCCATTTGCATTTGCTTGAAAGTTTCTAAAGCCTTTTCAACAAATCCATTTTGCGCATATCCTGCAATCATTACCAGACAATCAGGGGGTTTCAGCATTAACAGAGAAAATGAGAAAATCAAAACACAAAACTTACAGCTTTTAGACAGCGTAAGGAAAGGATTAGAAATATATTTCATTTGTTTGTGTTTTGTATTAAATTCATCCTTTTTGATTTGGTAGGCGCAATCATAGCATAATAATATATTTCCAAAGAAGGGGTATTTGGTAGGTTGTCTAACAATGAGAAGCTTTAGAAATTGGTTATATTTGATTATGAAGTTTGACATTATATCTTACTTTACTAATGTATATAAATATGTGTAGCTTATGTATATTAGAGCATTTGTAATATTGTTATTCTTCTTCAAATTTTGGTTGATTAAAATATTTTAAAAATTTAATTAAATCTATTTGTATTGAACATTTTTTACTTTATATAACAAGAGTTGCAAAGCAGCGAAGTTTCTGCCAAAATGTTCAAGAATAGTCGTGTTTAAGATTGTTGTGTTTGCTTAGTGTTAGCAACAATGTTGATAATAGAATAACTTTATATTAATCTTGAAATTTGTGAATTTTTTGAAGTGTCCAAATAGAGAGAACAAAAAGGAAACTATCATATTAAACCAAAATTGTTTGAGGATGTTGTATTAGACCTTACCAAATGATGTCATATCAGAAAACAACAAAACTCAAGTGGGTGGAAGGGAGAGGAGTAAAGTTTTGCATAAATTTATTAACAATAATATAATTGTGATGTTCAGATTGGAACTTATCTATTATAAGATAAAATGCTAAAGAGACATTTGATGGATAAAATATTCTAAATTTGAATACCAAACTACAAATAATGTAATTTAAAATGTTGATGTAATGGTGCTTCCACATTATAGGTTACTATGGTATGAGAATTACTTGTGTGGAAAATTTGGCTGAGTTCAATACAATAATAGCAGATACAAGGCTTATACAGATAGAATAGAGTAGACCGTAGCATTTAGCCCACTAGTAGAATGTTCAATGAGGTACCTTATCCTTGTGCACAACAAGGACCTTCACAATTAAACATGCACCCACACTTGTAGTGGTGAGATTTTTAGTTGTAATAGCTGAATGATGGTCTGTCATGGCTTGCAACCCACATTTACATTTTCAAGGACTCTGATTTATAATAATTTGTATTTAAAAAAATGGTTTTAAAAAACATTTTGAAAGAATAGAGTTTATAGGTAAAAAATACACATCATTTGTTGTTATAACTTTTTATGAAGTGATATGCCATCAGAATAGATTTTTTAAGTGCAAAAATGTTGAGATTTAGGTATGTTGAAAGCAACTTACTTGTGTGGCGGATTTGGTTCAGTTCATAGGATGTTTGATGAGGTACCTTATCCTTGTGTACAACAAGGACCTTCACAATTGAACATGCACTTGCACCTGTATTCATAATTTCTATAGGTTCATACAATTTTATATTAGGGAAGAAAGAGAGGAGTACAAGAATTATAAAGCTAACCTGGGGGATATTTCTTCTTCTTCTTTGATGATCTAGATTTGATAGCAGTGAGAATTAGTAAACCCATGTCCACTAGAGCCTGAATGGATGGTAATTGGAAATTCAAATTGAGGTAAGACTGCTAAACTCAAAACTTCTAGAGAAGGATATCATGGTCAAGAAAACTGATATCCATGTTGAAGGTTTTAGGAAAAAGCTTTTGAGTTTTGGTAAGAAGGGGTATGCCAAAGGATTTCATTTTCTTGTGTTTTACATTAGTGGGGATGAAACGCCATGACTTTGATTACACAATTAAGGCACCTGGGATACTATTCCATCTCAAGCACCCAAGGATTTCATTTGTTTTGTGTAATTTGTCAATATTGTTAGATATTTCCATAAGACACAACATTAAGGGGATTTTTGCCACTGGAATAGCCAAACTATTAGAATTTATGGCTGGTGCACTCCTATCTAGTATTTGAACCTTGGTCCTTCGCAAATGCACTCTCTCATCACAATCCAATAAATAATAGGGGTGCATAAAGTGGGATATAATACACTATTAAATCATTGGTATTAAACAAGTGCAAGGCCTGATAACAAGGATGCAATAAGCCCTGAAATACGCTGAACTTTTATCTCACTTTGCACTCTTAGATTTCTAAATCAATGCTTTTGGCATGTGTGAGAACTTGGACATGCTTTAGGCTATGTTCGTATACATAGCAGCTAAAATGTTTAAGATCTTTCAACACTATAAATATGCCTAACCATCAATTTTGTGATTTTGGAAGGGTGTCATGTTTGATTTGTTTAGAGGACTTTACCTGAAAGAAAAGACCGTAGCAGAAAGGAAGCCCGAATAACCCACACACTTGTACAAAAAAGGCTAAGATACATATATCCCAACTTCTCGATCTGCTCCTCCTATAATTCGAGCTGATTTCATTCTGCATTGAAATGGAAAAATATTAATCTTACTAATTTACAACCCCATTTTCCTACTTTGTGTGTACTAGTTTTCTTTATGAATGAGCTAGTTTACAGCAAAACTCTAGTCGAATATTCAATATTTATGAAAATTAAATTAAAAAGACTAGTAAGATTGAAAAATCCCCCTCCCATACTCTACAATGTCAATTTTCCTTTCAATTTAATAAAACCATAAAAATCATTTAACTTGATTTCCACATAGACGCAAATGTTAAAAAATACTCTCTATTTTGTGTGCAATGATTCGAACTAGCGACACACAAACTTCCAAGATTTTCAAGCAAATTCAAATTTAATCAAAGTATGAACTACAACAACTGAGGCTAAAATCTGAGGAAACTAAAGAGAGGGAAAGAAGGGCTAAAATCTTTCAAAGTATCCAAAATGGGGGACATAAAAAGTAAGAGAAAATATAACCAACAACTACTTCCAAGTATTCAAAGGCCATGGTTGAAGCTGGTGTGGCAGAGTGTAACCTACCCAAGAGAAATAAAATAACACAGTAACAAAATGCATATAACATTAGAGAACATACATAAAGAAAAACATGTGATAACGGTTCTAGTTTGTTTCGAATAGAGTCTGCCACTCCCTTTTCATAAGCCAATATTCTGGCCATTATTGTAATGCCAATATTATGGCCATTATTGTAATGGATGTACATTAATAATTCTTATCAGGTAAAAGTTTTTTGTCAATTAGATTAAAAGAAAAAATATTTTTCAAATATGTTATGTTATAATATTTGCATCTATATAATAGCAATAGCTAAATGTTTTTTAAATAAAAAAACTATTTTAGTTCTTATTATTGAAAATAGAATTATTAATAAATAGTTAAGAATAGGCCTCACCTATAGTTTCCTTGGCAAAAACTAAAAAATCAGAAGCACTTAAAATCTCTTTCTTTGAAGCAGTTATAATTAAACTTATTCGTAAATCTCTTAGAAAATTCATTCTTGCCACTATTACGGGCACTACAATAATGGAAGCGCATTGGCAATAGCTAAATATTTTTTAAATACAAAAGCTAATTCAGTTCTCATTGGTTACAAAATGAATTATTAATAACTAGTTTCAATGGACATATCATTCCTCTCACTTATCAACATTATAGGGTATCATAATTTAGGTGCTAATGCTTCCTTGGTTTCAATTTTGGGTGATACATGTATCTATTTTTTATGTTCCTATGTACTAGGTGGATGTAGTAACTAGTTAACCATGCATTTTGTGAGATGGAACACATACCAAATCAACACTATTGCATTCTTTTTATGGAGTTTACTTTCCATCCTTAATTCATCAATATTGTTAAGACTATTGGAACCTATATGTTTTGACTTGCTATATAATTTGTATTTGTTGAATAATGTTGTTGTGACCACTCATGCAAATTGGTGTGATCTATATATCTTGGTTAGATTGTTTCCTCATATATCTATTTGATCATTATTCAAGTAGTATTATTGGTGTCACACATTCATATTTTTGGTTTCTTATCATGATATTCATCTTGATTTCAAACAAGATTCTTTAGTTTTAGCACTATACTAGTCCTTTTTAGTAGTTGTTTGTAGCTTCATCATGTTTTAGTAGTTTTCTTTATGTTCCCACTCTTTTGGTATAAATTTAGATAATTCTTAGTCTTTGACATTGTTTATCTCCTATTGGAGGCATATATAGTATATTTGTGATGGGAATAATCCTTGGGAGTTTAATTTAAGTCCTGCATTCTTCTTTCACTTTTTCATGGTTTTCTCCTTTTCTTGGTTTGTTATTTGATTTATGTGTACATGGGTACCAAAATTGGATTTATTGTTGGTAACCATATTTTCATCTTCACATATTATATCATTCTCTATAATTTGTACTTAAGAGAGGGTAGACATGAAAAATGTACTTTTCCTAACTATTTTCCATTTAGAAACTATTCACACCTTATTACTTAATCTTACATAGTTGTTTTTTTCTTGTCTCAATTGATATCATCTAGACACTTTTCATGATATTGATTTTGTTTTAACTTTTTATTTAGGCTTTGACTCTTGCCTTTATAGCAAGGTCATCATTTTTTGGATTCAATTATACAATCATGTATTCATTGTTTTCTGGAAATATAGAAATATCTATTTCTCAAACAATGTTGATTATGTTAAAACTCTCATGTATGGCCCATTATTTATTGGGAAAGTTAAGTTCTTTTCTCATGAAGTGGTCTTTGAGCTTTGATCATTTGAATGATTACTTCAATAAAGTTCTTTTTAGGGTGAATCTTATGATATTTTATTTTTAATATTGAGAGGTGGATGTCTTAAAAGGTATGTCTTTTGTTGTAGGTTATCTCATTAGCTTTAATCTAGTGACCAACTCATGAAAGCATCTTTTGTTTCCTAAATTTTTTGTTTAGGCTAATGTGGGTAAAAGGATTACTATATATATCACCTCATTCTCGAAAGTGGTAAAATGGGTAAAACATATTATTTATGACAATTTTATCATTATGGGTCAAAACTACTAGATGGTTGGCCACTTCTTCTTTGGGTGCTTGGCCAATAGAAGATAGAAAAAGTACAAGAACAAAAAATATGTAGATTTATTTTTAAATATTTTGTGTGAAGATAATCCACTCTTTGATATCGTTAATGTGAGTGATTTTTTTTCATTAGGGTTTGTAGGCGATCATTAGGGATCACATTCTAGTCAACATAGAGCCATGAAAAAGTTCTTATTACCTTTATGGTGAGCTCCATAGCTTTCACATTATTCCTTACCATAATGAACATGGGGTCCTAGATAAGAATGAGACTCATTCCAATCATCTAATGATTTGTTCTTTAGAAGGAGAGATTAAAAAAAATGAGGTTTTGTTGAAAGAAAGAATATTCCTAATCAGTTTATATTGATGGAAACTAAGGGTTACTAACCAAGAAGAAAAAATACTATAAGAATATGTTGGAGGGGGTTCTTCAATTCTCCTTGTAATGGTTTTTATTAAAACTACCACGAGTTCATTGATCTTTTTTGGTCTATGGGTTGTACACATTTTTTGTTGTTGTGCTCTACTCATTTGGTTGAATTGTTGTTTGTCTACTAGAATTTAGTAGTGTTTGGACTATATTTTTCTTGTTTCTTATCTTTTGTTTTTGGATAGGATTAGTTGACCTATCTTTATTATTTATATAAAATGGAAAGGGCTATTTCAAAAACCCTACTTTTCACCCATATAAAGTAAAATCATATTTTCCAAGAATGACAAGATTTAGTAATGTAAATTTCTAAATTATTCTCATGTAATTATACTAAAACCATTAAAATAATTATATCTAAGAACAAATATATTTCAATTGATTGTGGAAGCATCTAAAAAAGCACTTTTCAATTTTCAAAATTTTTGAATATTTTTTTGTTGCAAGGTGTGTGCCCTTTGTCTCCTTGTGCTATATAGCACATCGCTCAAGTTTGTGACATGGCTCATAGGTTACAACCCCTCACTTGTGCAAGGGGGGGGCATTGTTGCAAGGTGTGCACCCTTGATCTCCTTGTGTTGTGTAGTGTAGCGCTCGAGTGTTTGACATGGCTTAATCACCTCCCATAGACTTAGCAACAATTTTGGGCAAAAGAGATCAATGGAATTTCTTAGAGGTGGGAGATGTGGTTCCTCCACCCAAAAAGGTAATTATGAAGATTAATAGGTTGTCAATATGAGAGAAATTGATACTATTTTTTGAGGAAAGATGCATCTTTTTTTGCCCAATATTTGAATCAACCCATCATCAAATGGTATGGATGTTTGTTCTTTGGGAGGAGAAAGATATTCCTATTTAGAGGAGGAGGGCCTATCTTCCTTTGTTGAAAAATTCACAGGTATGAAATCTCCAATCCTTGACAATTTCTCTCTACATTTGGTATCTAGATTATGGGAATGTCTTGATGTTTTGGTGCTCAATGATTTGCGAGATGAAGTGATAGTTTGAATTGAAAAAAAACTTGTGGGTATGTTTCTAGACATTATAAATATCATTGATCAAGTTAATAAATGGGCTAAATATTTTTGGAATTTAAATGATAGTGTTCCTATTTATTCTATTCAAATTGTTTTTTTCTTAATTTTGTTTTATTAAAAAATGAAATCTTATTAATATTGTAATTAGGGGTCCTTGGGACATATATATAAGATTTTGTAACACCATTTATTTATGTAAATTGAAACCTTTTTTTGGTCCCTCTATAGATCATGGAGTGGTGGCCCCTAGGGTTTTTCTATTAGGGCTTCCTTTGGAAAATTTTATAATAATATTTTCCAAGGAATAACTAATACTTTTGGTTATTTTTATTGTTATGGATAAAGTAACTCAACTAAAATTAAGACTATTTTTTTTGGAGAATTTATGTTAATGTTCCTAATACAGCCCTCCCTACTCAAATAACTTTGAGAAAGGAAAAGGAAATTATGTTAGGTTTTGGAAAGACAAATGGCTTTTTAAAGATCCGTTAATCAGAAATGAGAATTTCAGTAAATGGATGAATGATTGTAAAAGGGAATTCGGGGTCTTGGTTAAAGATTACTAGAGGAAGGGGGGTTGGGTTGATTTGAAGACCATCATCCAAGATCTTAGCCCTATTCAGTTGGCCTTCAGGGCCCTAAGACTAGCTCAACACTAGGTGGAAGATCTTCCTATTTGGTTAGACAATCCATCTGGCATTTTTTTAGTTTCTTCTGCTACTTCTATGCTGGCTAGTCCGATGGAGCCTCCGCCCTTCTAGGCTAAGGCTTGGATTAATCACCTGATTCCTAAAATCAATATTTTCTATCGAATAATGCTACAAAATAAGATTCTCACTTTGGACAATCTTGGAAAAAGAGGAATTCAATTACCTAATAGGTGCTACATGTGCAAGAATGATGCTGAGACTGTTAATCATCTTTTTCTCCATTGCCCTTTTGTTTCGCACATATGGGGTAAAATTTTTGAACTTCTTGATTTGGTTTGGGTTTCCCCTACTTCTGTTGAAGACTTTTTCTTGCAATGGAAAGCTCCTTCAAAAAATCCTTTTGTGCGAAAGCTCTGGACTTTTGTTCTACCTTTTGTGTCATGGAATATTTGGAAGGAAAGGAACAACAGAGTGTTTAGAGAAAAAGAGAAGTTGGAGGGGGACTTGCATGAAAAAATTGTAAGGGCTATAAAGGAAAATTTATCTTTAATCCCAAGAAAAATGGTTGATAAAGCTAATTGGTCTCCTTTTGATATTGCTATGGCAGAAAAGTGGAATTCAAAATTAGCAGTGTTAAATGTCCCCACGCCTGATGTTTGTGGGAGGGAGAATGCTAGTTGGTCTTTGCTGCCTTTTGGTTGGTTGAAAGGAAATTTTGATGGTGCTAATAAAGGCAACCCATGGAAAGCTGGTAGTGGGTGTGTTTTAAGGGACAACGCGAGGGATTTTATTGCGGCTTTTGCTGTGGACATCGGCACCCAAACTAATCATGTTGTGGAAGCGGTTGGGGATTATCATGTGGTTAAATTAGCTTTCAAGATGAATACGAAATGTCTTTGGTTGGAGGGTGATTCAATGAATATAATAAATTGCATTCTTGGGCTTACCCCTCCCTCGTGGACTATTAAAAAGTGGATCAAAGATACAAAAATCTTATTAAAGAAATTCGATAAAGTGAAAGTGTCCCATGCCTACAAAGAAGCCAATAAGGTGGCTAATTACTTCACCAATGAAGGGGTTAAGAAGGGTGGAGAAAACACATGGAGGAAGAATGACTACCTCCATTATGAGGTGAAAGCGCTAATTTGTTATGATTCAATGCATGGAAGAGAAGCTTGTCTTCATCATGATGAAGAGGATAAAGATTAGGTACGTCAATTTCATTATATTTGATGGGATCGACATCATTTTCTTTTTCAAGAAGAGTCTCCAGCATGCTTTCTGGGTGTTTGATAAAATATGCTTAAACGGGACCCAAAGCAACTGTAGGGTGTGGTATAACAGAGCTTTGAAGATGGGGGGAGAGAGAAAATGTGTGGAGCTGAGCAGCTTTCAAGAGCATAGAAAGAATGCTAAAGCCTCGGAAAGAATTGAAAAGGGAGGTTTAGTCCCATTTTTGGAAAAGCTCTATGGTACTGATAAGGGGATGCTGGAATATTTTGCCAAAAATTGGAAATATGGTGAGATTGTGTTGTATGGTAGGAATTTTAAGCTGAATGAGGAAATAATCAGTGAGATTACTGGTCTTTCAACTAAGGGTGTGAAATTTTATTGGGACCATCGGTTCTCTGATGAAGTGGTCATAAGATTTCCTAAAAAAGACAAGGAGAAGGCTAAGTTGGTTAAGGTTTCCAATAGCTACTTTGATGTGGAGTCCATTAAATCAATCTAGAGGAAAGTTTTAAGAGTAATAATGGAGTATATCACGGTTGACGGGTGCTTCACCAGGGCGTATGGTTATCACTTTACCATTCTGAACCATTTCCATCACAAGGTTCATATCTCTTTTCCTTTTTACTTATTCTCTTCTTTGAAGAACTTCCTTGATGATGTTGAAAGAAACCCTAGGAGGAATTCTATTATTCACCCTGGTCTTGTCAGGCTCATTTATGAGCATTATCAAAATTTACCCGCTTTGCCTAAAATTGTTGATATTGGGGATTTGGATGATGAGGATACTGAAAGTGTTAGGGAGAATGACCCCTTGGCCCCTCCTGCTTGTACCCCTGTTGGTCCTTATACCATTACTCCCTAGTCCTTGTCTTGTCAGAATGCCCTTATGGATTTTGTTCCGCCTTCATGTCCTAATCTGCAGCCTTTGCATGATTTCTCTATCCCGGGTTTTTCCTCACCACCTTGTCTTAATCCCTAGCCGTCTCCTAGCTGCCCCACCTCAGGTTTGGTCTCTGGTTTTAAAGGTACCTTAGTTACGAAATTAGTCTCATACTCTGGGAATTCTATAGAAATTCTTTCTGATAAACCTATGGTCAGTAAAGAGTCGGCCCCTCGTACCCCTGCGTCTGGAAGATTTGGGAATGCCCCTAATGATTCCCCTAATCAGCATGAAATTAATTCTACCTTGAATAATCTCAAGCCTGAGAACATTGTGAGTGTGGTGGAAAAAAGTACGGATGGCCTTTTCACTATTCTCAAGTGGACCCAGAAGGAAGTCTGTGATTTGAAAGGCCGTAATAGAGATCTCAGCAACATAATCATGGATTTAGAGTAGAAGATTAGCTAGAGTTGTAATGAGAATGAGGGACAGGAAACCCCCTTACCAAGGAAAAGACAGCATTCGCAAGAGGAAAGATTGACCAGGCTTGAGTGCAATATGTCCAAGATAGGCCAAAATATTAGGGCCATTGTGGCGAATAATCTCAAAATTGTTAGGCATAACACCATTACCATCAATGCTATGGTGGAAAATCTCAAAAAAAATCAAATGGGATCACTGGTTGTGGATTTGGATGCGGATAGAGGTTGCAGCAGATCTATTGTTGAAGGTATTTCGACTTGCACCCGGGCTAATACGAAGAGGAAGACCTCAATTTCCTCACATATGGTGCAAATCCTCAAGCAGGGGTTACAGGATATGAAGGATGTTGAAAAGGAGGCTGAGGAGTTGATGAACACCTTGGAGTAGTGCGGTGGTGTTTGTTTCTAGTTTTTTTGCAGTCCTTTTTTGGACCCTATTATCTCTTTGTGCTATCGTTTCCTTTTTGGGATAGCTATCTGTTTGTCTGGACTTGTTTTGATCTATCTTTTGTTGTTTTAACTTTGTGGTTTCAGGTCCCTATAAAACCTGTCTTTTCCTTTCCAAAAACTTTGAAATCTAGATTTGGAAATTGGGTTCAACCAATTTTTTAGGACAATTATACGATTTTTTTTGTTTTCAATCAATATGGGCCCATCTAAGGGATACATGTAAAAAAAATGATAGTAAGAAAAAAGGATGTAGTTAAACACTAGTCTAAAGCAAAAATATCAATTAAATATTTTCTCATGGCCAATCACGAGGAAGATTTGGAGTAAAAGGAATTAGATCCAATTTATGAAGTTAAAGTGGGGGTAATGACATCAATAAAAATATTGAGTTATAATTTATTCAAGAACAAGGTGTTAATCATAGGAATCAAGGAGGGAGTAATTCTCAAAAAATGGATGAATTTAGGAAAGAAAATTATAGTGATCAAATTTTTATAGGAGAAAGAGATAGAGAAAAGTTAAATCATCAAAAAGAATAACATGGAAAAAATAGGATTTGGAAGAAGAGGAAGTGGAAAATTTTTCTAAGGAAGCATAGGAAGAAACTTAAACATCAACTAAGGATAGTCTTGGAAAAAGTATGGGGGACCCATTGAATGGTTTTGATGAAACTAATCTACAAAATTATTAGGTTTTTACTAATACCATAGAGGAATCGAAGACTCCCTAAATTTGATATTCTATGGAGCTGATTCAATTCATTCCCCATTTAGCATTCCTATGGAAGGTATATTAAAGAAGAATAGAATGCAATTAATGATAAATATATTAATAAAAAACTAAAAAATAGGAGAAGATATAATAGAAGGAAGACCTTCCTAAGAGAAACAAGAGCTAGATAATTGACTAGAGAGGTAGCCACGAGGTAAAAAAGGACCCTGGATATTATTTTCAGGGATAGGAAACAAAAGAAATGTGTTGTAATAAGTTTTAGGGGAGGTATCCCTAGGGTTATCTAGAGATTTCTAGTTGACTTGAGATTTTATTTTCTACTTTGTTTTTGAAATAAAGAAAAAGGGATCCTAGGTCCTAAATGCAAAGAACCTAGGATTCAAGGGGCCCTTTTACAAATTTCATTAGGATGTAGAACAACAAGGTGAAAAGATTGATATACAACCTTGAAGGTGAGTCAAGCCGACCTAGATATGTGTCTAATTAAGGAGGGGAATAAATTGGAAATATTTTTGAGTGATTAACTTAATGATCCTACATTCCCTAATATTAAAAATGCAAGATTCAAACAATTGACACATGAAAAAATAAATTACAAAGTAATCTAGAAAGTGGAAACGATAACAAACATCCTTACAAAAATTGGTTTTGATATGCCTACAAGGCCTTATTCACCAAATGGAAAATTATTTTTTGTGTAGGGGTATTGATCAACTTTAGGGGTCCTCTGGTGCTAGATATGAGCTTCTATTTTCCACTTGAAATTTTTTTATAATTTTGAAAATTAATTTTCTTAGTTTATGTATGTTGACAAGAATGATAACACCAAATGAAACAATGCAACACTACTAAATTTAACACCATCTTTTGATGGTCATTCATCAGTCATTTGACAAATCTTTGTTACAAGAGCGAGGTAATGGCGAAAATCTTTCTATCGCTACTTTTTCATTGAAAGGTCAACGATGAATTAAACGTCAAAATAACGGTGAATAATCATCAGTCCATGACATCATGAAATACCTTAGGATTTCATCAGAATATCGACAAAAACTTTGTGTATCCACTGAAAAATTACACCAAAATTTTGTCACCAGTTCAATGAAATGGGCAAGTAGTAGCATCGAAACAACAACAGATGTTCATCACCATTACGATGAAATGGGCAAGGAGTAGCATTGAAACAATACCAAATTTTCATCGAATGTGCAATGAAATAGGAAAGTAGTAGCGTCGAAACAACACCAAGTGGTCGTCGACTTTGCCATGAAATCAGCAAGGAGTAGTGTCGGAAGAACACCAAAAGTTTGTCAAAAGTGCAACGAAATGGGCAGGGAGTAGTGTGGTAGTAACGTTGAAATATCATCAAAATTGTGATGAAATGGGCAGGGAGTTACGATGAAAGATTCATCGTAGCTATAGAAACTTCGTCGAGCCTTTCTATTTATTCGTCGGTGGTTGTTGTCGAAATTGCGACGAAGAATCAATTTTTTTTTTAAATATTCATGGAAATGTACCATTGCAAAGACTGACGACTGATCATACATATAGACTTCATATTGGTTTGATGGTTCAAATGATGCATTTCTTATATTGAAAAGTGCATTTCCTTATTGAGATTCTCTTTGTTTCGAGAATAGTTTAATATTCTCTACTTAACAAGGCCAACTATGTGACAATGGAAGCTCATTTGGCCCCTCCCCCCCCTCACATCACTCTGAATTCCCCATGCCCAATCATATAACATTAATCATTGATTCATCCATTAATAACATATAACATTCATTCATTAACATATAACATTCATTAATTAACATATTCACATTCATTCATTAACATATAATATTCATTCTTTCACTTTTTACATATTATCAAAAATATGGTTGTCATGATATGATTACAATCACTTTTGTTTTTGTTTCTTTTTGAAAGCTACATAAAGCTGAAGTGGAGTATCATTTTCTAAATCAATATTTGTCCCCCCTTTAGTTGTTCTACCCTCCACTTGTGATCTTAATGTATGTGTAGTCATCTGCTCATGATGTGGACACCGCTTCAAGGGGGGATCTGCTGTAATAAGAAAGAAATGTTAAATTGATATGTTTTATTATTATTGTTACAAGTATTTCATTAATTAAAATAACATTAGAGTGGTTCTCTTTACTTGATGGGTCCACATCATGTTCTTGAAATTTTGTTATAGACTCATGCTCAACATGTTGAACACCCTCTAAATCCTAACCTATAGTTGAAACATGAAAGGTTACATTAATTAATACACCAATTGAAATTAAATATGTTTGAGAGAACATGAGGGTGGTCCTCTTTACCTAATGGGGCCACATCATGTTCCTGATCTTCTCTAGCCTGATCATGCTCAACACGTTGATCACACTCTACATTCTCTAAAGTTGAAACATGAAAGGTTACATTAATTAATACACCAATTGCAATTAAATATGTTTAAAAGAACTTTAGATTGGTCCTCTTTACCTGATGGGGCCACATCATATTCCTGATCTTCTCTAGCCTGATCATGCTCAACATGTTGATCATGCTCTACATGCTCTAAAGTACCAGGATGCACACCATGACCTTCATCTACATGTTTTGCTCCACTCTCACCAGGCTGCATTCCAATGTCATGTGCAGTATTATCATTGCTTGAATGTTTAAAAAAATAGGCATGTAATTACTTTATGGTGGAAATTAATATTGAATAGATTGCACAAGTATTCAATTTTAAATAAAATTTATTGAGTTTATTTACCTGCATGTCGAATGCAATGGAAGATTGTGTTTGCCCAGTCAAGACTCTTAGGCGCTCAGCCACGACTCCATAGCCTTGCTAGAAGGAATTCTTTAGGTCCTCTTCTATGGGAACTCTGTTGAATTCAAAGCCCTACATTTTTGCAAAAGATCATGAATTTTGCTTCTATGGTGTGATAAAACCAAAATTGTTTTCAAGTTATTATAATTTGGATGCAATATTTCATTTATTGATACTTACAATTCATGCAGCTAATTTCATATAACCACCAGAGCCAAGTTTGTGTTGCCCATGCTTTTCTAGTCTTGCCTTTGTTGCCTTCGATGTGTTGGGCAGCGTATGAAAAGTTTGAAATACGTTAGATTATGTAAAAAGAAAGAGTAATCAGTATATAATTACATTGTTGATAGTATCACACATAGCATACTACTTTTTTTTAAAAAATTAATGGCATTTCCATAGCATACAGACATTGAGAGCATATAAAATATAGAGTTCAATCCATGAATTATAGAAAATAGATTTTTTTTGGTTATATTCATATCACTGATTACATTGCACAAAACATACCACAACTCCATAAATATCAAATGTTGATAGTTGTCTATGCTACCACATTTTTCATACATGTCTACCAAAGCATTTTATCAAATAGTTCACTACCTTACTGCTATGGCTAAAAGCCTACAATAGGTGCTTTCAAACAAGCTATGGATGCTTGGAAAAAATCTATCAAAGTATAATAGTAAGCAATAGCATAGACAAGGTAGTGAACTATTTCAAAAAATACCTCAAATAAATGTGGTCTCATGGTGATGGAATGCCATGACAATCCATAGCAATTTTCTTGTCATGGCATTCGTTATGGCATTCCATCACCATGAGATCACATTTTCTTGAAGCATTTTTTCAAATAATTCACTACCTTTTCTATGCTACCACATTTTTCATACATGTCTACCAAAGCATTTTATCAAATAGTTCAACACCTTCATGCTATGGCTAAAAAGTAAAAACCTCAAATAGGTGTTTTCGAACAAGCTATGGATGCTTGGGAAAAATCTACCAAAGCATAATAGTAAGCAATAACATACACAAGGCAATGAATTGTTTGAAAAAATGCCTAAAAGAAAAGCAATCTCACGGTGATGGAATGCCATGACAATCCATAGCAATTTGCTTGTCATGGCATTCATTATGGAATTCCATTACCATGAGACTACATTTCTTTGAGACATTTTTTTCAAGCGGTTCATTGCCTTGTATATGCTACTGCATTTTCCATACATGTCTACCAAAGCATTTTATCAAACAGTTCATTGCCTTGCTGCTATGGCTAAAATTATAAAATAGGTGCTTTCAAACAAGCTATGGATGCTTGGAAAAAGTCTATCAAAGCATAATAGTAAGCAATAGCATAGACAAGGCAGTGAACTATTTCAAAAACTACCTCAAAGAAATGTGCTCTCATGGTGATGGAATTCCATGACAATCCATATTAGCAATTTGATTGTCATGGCATTCATTATGGAATTTCATCATTATGAGACCACATTTTTTTGAAGCATTTTTTCAAATAGTTCACTACCTTTTCTATGCTACGACATTTTTCATACATGTCTACCAAATCATTTTATCAAATAGTTCAACACCTTCATGCTATGGCTAAAAAGTAAAAACCTCAAACAGGTGCTTTCAAACAAGCTATGGATGCTTGGAAAAAATCTACCAAAGCATAATAGTAAGCAATAACATAGACAAGGCAGTGAATTGTTAGAAAAATGCCTAAAAGAAATGTCTCATGTGATGGAATGCCATGACAATCCATAGCAATTTGCTTGTCATGGCATTCATCATGGCATTCCATCACCATGAGACTACATTTCTTTGAGACCTTTTTCAAGCAATTCACTGCCTTGTCTATGCTACTGCATTTTTCATATATGTCTACCAAAAGCATTTTATCAAATAGTTCATTGCCTTGTTGCTATGGCTAAAATCCTAAAATAGGTGCTTTCAAACAAGCTATGGATGCTTGGAAAAAATCTATCAAAGCATAATAGTAAGCAACAAGCCATGGTCTCATGGTTTTTTTATGAAAATCAGCTCAATTTTATTCACATTTTTTTGTAGATTTTAAACACGTTTTTTTGGAGATTTTGAACTTTGAAATGGAAAAAAATAATTGACCAAAAATTCAATGATTTTTTCTAAAAATCAGGGAAAAAATTGTCCATCCTATATTTTTTTTTAAAAAAATTGCGATTAATTAGGATTTTTTGTAGATTTATGCTTATATATCACATACCTTCCTTGGCCCGGTGGTGTCTTTCCTTTTTTCTTTTCAGCTTTCTCCTTTCCATCGAACACCAAGTCCTTCCAATCCCTCTCCAGAATCATGGGGGGACACTCGTACTTTTTTTTCTTCTCTAAATGTGACCTATATTAGTCCCTTGCATACTTTAGATAGGTACCAGCTTTCTTAAGGACCTTGGTTCGGTTAAATTTTTTATCACTGAACAACACAACTAAACAGTTAATGAGCTTATCTTTTAAATCTTTATTTTGGGCATTCCACCCTGTACATATGGTGGGCCCAAAGAGCTCCAATGTAATATGACTTAGATGTTTATAAAAAACATCATTTCCTGCAAAATGATCATGGGATCAATAGTCTAAAAAGAGTGATCAATAAGTAAATTTCAATTGGATTATATAGAATAATAACTAAAACATTTTAAAGTACCTGCCCAGGACCTTCTTTACCTTTATGGGAATGAAATCCTTGGTCACCACAAGTGTGACTAGCAATGCTCCCATACTAGTAATATGGGAAGATCCAGGAAATGCTGCTAAAACATCACCAGTACTAGTGGCCTCTACATCCCCAGGTACATGTCCTGACACATGTTCTGGTATGTGTTCACTACCAGAGGGTGTATTAACAGATGCCTACATGGTATGTGTTGCCCACATTTCAAACAAAAATATATGCACAAATGATGGGGTCAGATAATGTGATGTATGCATAGGAAGATTATGATGGACACTTGTACCAACCCGTACTCCTCAGGAAGCACTTGTAGTACCCTAATCATAGCCAGGAGCATCATGAGGAAAATAACCCTATAAAAACAACACATATTTTAGTTCATGACATAAAAGAGTACAAAATATAAAACCATGGATGAACTTATGTTATAATTAAAGACCTCATGACAACTTACAAGTTTTGTAATATCTCTATCAATAATTTAAACGTCTCTCTTATCTCATCTATTTGAGGCATTTTGAACATCAACTAAGTAATTTCTTCATTTCATATTTTCATGAGCTTCTTTATCGTATTGAAAGGGTTTGCTAAATAAGCCATGTCATCATCAAAAAATATTGACTGAACCTCACTATGGATGCTCTCCTCTACTGCTGGTGCCTTTCCCTGATCAGTCGACTGCAACAAGAATATTAAAAACATTATCAAAATTAACCCCAAAAACTTATTAAAAAAAACAATAATAAAACATTTTGCTCGTATCTAATTTGTACAATTACAATGAGGTAAACCTATCGAGTAGAAGCACCTACAGATATATTGCAATCTATGCTCTGGGCCAGAGCCTTCTCCATATGATCAATGTCCCCCTATGAAAAAAATTAAATATAAAAAAGCATTACCAAAATGAAACCAATAGACTTATGAAAAAAACATAAGAATAAAATGGTATATTGGAGTCATTAATTGGAGGTTGGGTAAAATGGTACATAGTATGTACCACCCCCATAGTTACTATGTTTGTAACTAAGCAATTCAAATTGTAATCGATTAGCAACTCTTCCCCTGCAGTTATTGATTTTATTGCGCATACGAATACATAGTTTCCCTCGCACGCCTCGAATATGCAATTGGGCTGCTTATTTGTTGACCCAGGTCATGTACTATTTATAAACTCTGCAATATTCCCTAATGCTTTTGGCCTTCTGTCAATGTACATAGCCACTCCTTTATTTTGATCCTTATCTTTTAGTTGTATATAATTTGCTAACAATGCATACCTATGCATACTTCATTTATATCGAACCAGTTACATCCAATGTTTGTAACTATAACATGATCCAACATACTTCGTCAATTTAGTAACTTTTTTGTAACAAACCTTTATGCCGTCCATGCAAAATAGGCCCAAACCATGTAATGATGATGGTGCTATGTGATATATCCTCTCATTGACAAAAAAATTAGTGTTTATTGGAGGAAGTTCCTTGGGTATCCATTGTTTCCATAGATGTTTGTACCTCAAGGGCACCTTGATGTCGCCTATTCTCTCATCATCATAAGAACATGACCCTCCTTCAGCAAGAAAAAATTCCATGCATTTACAAAATATTCTTCTAATCTTTTGACCTCTAGTTGATCTCCCTCTTTTAGACATACTACATGTCTCACTTTCCTCTTCTCTTCCTGAATTTCCCTCACTCGAAGAAGAAAAATCTAACAAATACCTATTTTGTGGTACCTGCACTCGTAAGAATGTTGGATGAAGTTCTTTCATGGTGATGTAATCCCAAGGTGACATTATAATTAATCTATCATTTCATTGCTAGAATCTCACAGGTGATAAGGTAATCAAGTCTTGATAGATTGCAAGCTATTATTACTACCGTCCAAATGTGTCCATCACAAATCAAATCTACTTAACATTTTAACTCCCAAAATTTGTAACAAGTGTTAAATGTGACTATGGTCCACCAGTTACACAACCAAGGCCTCAAATGTATTCTCTAATTATAATCAAGGAATTTTTCTCTTCATTCAAGTAAATAAACTTGAAGGAAAACACCACCAAGTGGTTTATTGGACACCTACATGACTAAAAATAGAAGCAAATTAACATTTAATTTCCATATGTCTAAGTGGTTAATAGGGAGGGATTGTGTACTAGGCCTAGTTAAGTCATCATAAGTTTACGCTTTGGCAATAAATTTTTTTTAAGTCATATTAAATCTTCCTATGTCTAATTGCTAGGAGATTTTTGGTATGTTTTAAGATAGGATGATTGATGAAAGAGCCCAAAGACTAGCCTTTCTCCATGGTATCTAGCTACACATAGCAACGGTCTTCTCTTATACGGTTGGACATGATTTAAAGAACTTAGCTAGGAATTATTCATTTAACCTAAGGTTTTCTCATAATGCCATCATTGGAAAAGTATGATCAAATTCTTCTATTATGAAGAACTGGTCTATGTGCCTCTAGTAATCACTATAAATGTTTGTAAGGATAAAATGACTAATTGCATCAAGTAGGAGAGAATCAACTTTGAGTTCTTCAAATATTATATTCCTCTATTCATAATTTTTAAGGGTTGTGTGTGGAGGAGGTTATCACTACCAAGAAGGGAGGATACCTTTCCTTGTATTATTTTATAATTTTCATTATTCTTATTTATTTTACACCTACATTTACAAATACACATTGACATATGCATTTATTGTTTTCATTTATTTCTCAAGTAGTTTAATAGTTTGATCAATTTCATATTATATGTGTTGAAGACTTTATAATTTCAATTACATTAACTTTATTGATATGTTGTATCTATAACACTACAAAACCATATGCTCTTTGCATTTACACTTGCAATTAGAAATACACATTTATATACATAGATATAGATTTCTTTAATGATATGTTGCATTTATTGTTCTAGGAGAGCATCCAATAATTATATTTACATTTACATTTAAAAATACATATACATATATGTGTGTGTGTGTGTGTATCATTTATATTCAGTGTTCAGAAACAACCCATTAGGTCTGCACATAGATAAAAATTCATAAAATCAGATCTCCCATACATGTTTTGTTGAAACCTATGCCCTATTCATGCATCCTATAATTACAACAGTATCCACAGGGCCTCTTACACAAGCTACAGTAATCACAAAAAGTGTAAGAGCCACTTTATATCATGTTTGGACTACAAAACCCTAAAAAATAGGGTAACTCATATTATGACTTGTTGGTGAGCTATATGGACAAAATCATTAGCACCAACTCATTCTTGGAGTCTTTTGAAAGAGAAGCGAATCAGGTGGCAGTTAATTACAAACCTTATAGTGTCAAGGTGAATGAGGTGATCAATTTTGATTGGCTAAATCGACAGTAGTAGTGGTGGTCCAATTGCTGAGATATGTAGTGCTTTCTCTCGCCCGATGCTTGGTTTTCCTCCTTTTTCTATAAGAAGGACGGCCGTAAGTATCTGCTAGCGTTAGATATTTTTGGCCCAGTCTAGATGAAGTGCAAGAGAAAAATTGTAAAGTTTGATGGTTTTAGGAAAATGCAATTTAGGTTTCTGAGTCATTCGTAGTAGGTTTTTGAATTCATGATTTGATGTTTTATGACAGTACTGGCATTTGAATTGATATGATTAATTCAAACTCATGTCTCTCCATTGTACAAGCATATCTGAATTTTGAATAAAATGATCAAGGGTTGTTTTGTTCATCTCACTATTGTGGTGTGTATAATTCTTGTTTTAGGTTTAATTCAAGGAATTAATTAAAATGCTTAAATGGGATTGTAGGTGGATATGTTCTATATAAGCTATTTTTTTGTCTTATCTTATACCATTTTATGAGAATGGGGGTGCCAATGTATGAGAAGATCTTTGGAAAGTAGGCATGAAAATTGAAAGTTAAAGAGAATGGGGGTGCCAAACTTATAGTACTCATTGCCCCTTGGTCATCAATTTTCTATGAGTTCCCTCAACCTCGTCCTCGGCGATGGTATTGACTTTGTTTTCACTCCTCCAAACTCTTCCTCGGCGCTGATATTGACCCTGTTTTCACTCCAAACTCTTTGTTAATGCTGGTATTGACCTTGTTTTCACTCCTCCAAACTCTTCCTCGGCACTCGTATTGACCTTCTTTTCACTCCTCCAAACTCTTCCTCGATGCTGGCATTGACCTTGTTTTCACTACTCCAAACTCTTCCTGGGCTCTGAGATCGACCTTTCACTTCTCCAATTTGACGAGCTACAACCTGGTTTTGTTAGCTTTTACAGTATGTTAATTAAGTTCAAATTTTTGGTTCCATTTAGTTAGGTTTTAATATTCTACAATATAGTTAAGTATATATTAGCTATATTTTACATAATAAATAATATAATTATTCAACTTATTATAATTAGATATTATATTCTTTAACAAAATTATTAAATACTTATAAACTTATTATAATTAATAATTCATAATAAGTATATTTTTATATAATACAAAATATAATTAATATAATATATATTTAATATAATAGTAATATATATTAATATGAGAGAGAGAAACTAAATTTTGATTAGTTGTTTCATGTCAAGAATCCAAGGATGGCATGTGTCCTTAGGGAGTTATGCTCAAGGTATCATGCCATTTGATTAAAGATATGATAGTTCTCCTTTAAGACCTCTTCAATGTACCCATTGCACACTTAAGGAGACAAAGATAAATATAGTGAAGAAAATATAGAGAGAGAGGGAGATAATGACAAACATACAAATAGAAAGGGAGACAAAGAGATAGAGAGGGGTAGAGAGATAAAGATATAAGGATGAATAGATAGATATATAGGGAGGGTGATTGATATATCTCTCCCTGACGCTCTCTATATCTCTATATCTCCCACTATCTATGTCACTCCCGCCTCTTCCCCCATCTATCTATTGTGCTATCTCTCCCTCTCCCCCCTTTCTCTCTCATTCACTCCATCTCTCCCTACATCTCTCCTACTCTATATCTCTATCTCTATTTCTCTTTTATCTCCCTCTTACTCCTCCCCATACCAGAGTAATTAGGAGGTGATGGTGGAAGCCTTAATGGAGGAGGCAGAAGGGAGAGAGTGAGAGGTGGCGCAAAAGACTGGGGAGAGCAGAAGAAGATGAAGACAGTGAGAGAGTGGAGATAAGAGGAGAGTGAGAGAGAAAGTGAGAGAGTGGAGATGGAGGAGAGAGGAGGAGGTAGGAAGAATACAAGAGGAAAGTAGAGAATGGGAGAGAGGGAGAGGGAGATAGGAGGAGTAGGAGAGAGTGAGAGGGAAAGTAGAGAGCATGAGAGTGAGATGGGGAGGGGAGAGACAGAGAGAGAGGAGAGGGCAAGAGAGCTAGAGAGTAGAGAGAGGGAAGAGTGAGAGAGGAAAAGTGTCAATAGGGTTTCTATACAGTATTTGTAGAGATTTGTACTTTGTTTTAGAATTATTCTAAACCTTGTTTCTATGTAGTAGTTTTAAATTCATTTTGTTTTTAACACTGGTAATTAATAGTTTATATATTGTACTTTCTCTATACATGATATTTAGCAAGATTGGTGACACTAATAGAACCTTCACTTATTTTTTTAAAAAGACTAAGAAATGTATGAAAATTTGACAACATGAAAACCATGAAAATAAAAGTGAAAATAAAAATTTAACATAGTAAAAATGGCCAATCATGTGCCAACAATGAAAAGAACCATTTGTTGTTACTCTAATATTTCAACCACATACTACATTACCAAGTGCATTTTATAAATGTATCATGCAAGGAGCACATTGAAATCAAATGTGAATGATTCTCATCAAGAAATTAGACAAGTTTTGAGATTGAAGGACCCAAGCGCTTTGTAGGTTTTCAATGAAGATTTAATTAGCCACTAATAGGAACAATAAGAAAATAGATAAATGTGAAAATAAATCCCAATCTCTCAAGAGTGTTGTGCTAAGAATTACATACACACATCTCATAAATTTCAATAGAGAGACATGAGACACATTTATAGAACAAAGGAAAGAAATAGCTATTTAGATAGTTATTAACTACAAAAAAGATTAGACTCCACGTATCAAGAGATTAATAAAAATAAGTTTTATTTATAAATTTAAATTAGATAATTTTGAAATTATCATGATGTAAAGTAAAGATAAAATATTTTTCCACAAAACAAATAAAAATGACAAACAAATAATGTGATTAATCAAGAATAACATGATATTGCAAAAAATATAATAAATAAAAGAATATGCATAATTGCACATAAGCAATCAAAAGTCTAAATATACCTATCTTTATAAAAAAAAAAAATCTTCAAAATGACTAAAAATTATTAAAAATTATTAAGCTCCATGACAAAACACTACCTTCCATATAAAGAGTATACAACATGATACTTATAGAAAAAAAATTATGTAGGATACCAAAAAATTGTTAAAAATATAAGATAAGATAAAATTATAAATGAAATTAATCGTATTAATTTCATAGTTAAAAGATAATTTTATGGATCTTTAAATATACATGATATATAATAATCTTTAAATCTTTATTTAAAAAATATATATATTATATTTTATAAATTTATACATTAAATTTTTTAATATTTAAGTTATACTAAAATCTAAGATGTTCAATATTCATTATTATTTTTAAATTATAATATTGATTAAAGACATATAACTATATTTATAAAATTTAAATTCAATAATTAACTTAGAAACTACTAAATCAATCAAAATTGTTTCTATTATCCAAAATACTATATAAGTAAATTATAAACTATTATAATATAATATTTAAATTTTCTATTTCAAATGTTAAATAATTCTAATGTTAAATTTTTATAATTATAAACTTACCTTTTAATGATGTTAATAGATATTTTAATTAAATTAGTTTTTCAAAGACATACCTAGATATATTCACCAAAATCTATTATCTAATATTGATTATGTAATTTTGTATGTATAATATAGAGTTTTAAGAAATATATATATATTTTTGAAAAAATATAAATATTTAAAAAAGCTAAAACAATATATTTTTAATTAGGGTTAGAAATATTTTGAATGTATTCAACTATCAAAATATGATTTTTTTTTAATATACCATTACAATCACTAGTTGCCCTAATTTCTCTGCTTTTGATCATTTTTAATGAATTTCCCTAGGCCTTGTCAAATATTTCATTTTAAATGTTTTTGTTTGGAAGCAATGAAAAATTTAAAATATATCACACAAAAATTTCCTAGGGCCCCACCTTGTACAGACCACGTGGCAGCTGCCCGTGATTTCAAAATCAACCAAAGCACCATCGCAGGATGGCTAGGAATGGCTCAGGTCATAGGACAGTTGATGAACAGTCACGCAAATTAGATCCCCAGATGGGACGACATGTGTCGCCCACCCACGATATCACCATCCTACAATTCCTGATCACGGGATGGTGGGCAACCGTTGATCTTGAAGGCATTTTGATCGATGGCTGCGTGAATTTCATCCTTCTTAAAAATAAAACATTCATTAAAGGGCAAGGGGACATTACTAGGTGGATGGAAAACAATGACATAAGTTTTTTTAAAACTGTTCAGCACAGGGCCAACCAGGACTTAGGAAAATAAAACCTGTGGAGGAAATCAAATATTAAGACCAAAGGGACCAGGCCTAGATGGAATGATGGGGCATAAGATGTTTTTAAAACCCTTCGAAAAAGGTAATGGAAAAATAGCTCCCGACCAAGGCATTCGGTAAACGCAAGGGTTTAAGATGAAGACAAAGCTAAAACCCTAGCCCTAAGAAATTTTCCAACATGATGAAAGACCACTGACATAAGGAAGGGCATGAGTGAAACATTAGGAACAAAATTTGAAGTTCCATCAGTACAAGCATTGGATAATTTTATATTAATAGTTTGTCCTATCACAAATATAAAAGGTGAGCACAATAAATAACATGTATTTTCCCATTAAATGTGAATGATTTTCAAAAAGTTTTAGTGTTCAACTATTGGTCTATTTTTGTTCAATATAAGTTGTATTTTAAATCATTATGTGTTGTTTTTATAACAACAAATAGATTTTTTGTGTTCAACTATTAGTCCATATGTGTTGTTTTTATAAAATAGAACACAGAGAACAAAAATTTGAAGTTCCATCACTACCCATCCATAACCCTAAACCCTAAACCATTAAACATTAACCCTTAAACCCCAAACTCTTAAAACCTCTACCCTCTCTCTCTCTCAAGTCTCTCCTCCCACCTCTCCTCTTAGGTCTCTATCAAGTATCTCCTTCTACCCTCTTAGGTCTCTCCACCACCACTCTCTATCCCTATCCCTCCACCCTTAACCTTAAACCCTTAAACCATCTACCCTCTACCATTAACCCTCCCTCCCTCTATCTCTCTCCCACTCCCTCCCTCTCTCTCTCTCTCAAGTCTCTCCCTCCTAGCACGACTCCCTCTCCGAGGTCTCTCTCTCACTCATTCACTCTATCTCAAGTCTTGCCCTCCTACCCCTTCTCCCTCTCTTAGGTCTTTCTCTCACTCACTCACTCCCTCTATCTCTATCCCCTCCATACCCTTAAACCTAAACCCTTAAACCTACTCCCATATCTCTCTCCCACTTCCTTCTTCCTTTCCATCTCTAAACTTCATATTATGTTTCTTTTGCCTTCTAATTTACATATTTTAAATGAAAAAAACTTGGTTTTACACCTTATTTAAGTCATTTAATCCTTGATTTTTGTCTCCAATAGATTTATTTAAAACTATAGACACCATCCAATTGAATTATGAGATTCCTCTCTTCTTCTATTAGGATGTAAGAAAAACCATTTGAGAGGTCTTTTTGGATCTTAGCCATTCTACTTTCAAGGAGATCCTTTCTTTGAAAAGGTTTCTAAAGACTTGGATATTCCACTTTTGATTGATCTATTTTTATCCCTATTCCTCTCTCATTCTATATTCATCTCTACCTCTATCTATAGGGAGAGATACAAAGGTGAAGCATTGGACCTTTCCAAAGATCCACCAATCTCAACACTACTCCCAACTATTTTGAGCATTTAAGTACATATTGTATGCTAGATTAGGAGGCATGTGCCAAAGCTCATATTTATTGATGCAAAATAGGTCCATAGTCACAAATTTAACTTAGAGTTGGTTATAGTTTTGTACAAAATTTCAAGTGCCACATAGAGCAAAGATATTCCAGTTTTTTATATCATGTCATCAAATTTGGCACTTCATCAAGATTTGTATCTTCATCAACATTAACAAAAGAAAAGGTATGTACTTGAATCCCTTCCATTTAAATTTTTCTATATATATATAAATATTTTAATATTTTCCCTCAAATCCATAATATATATATATTAGTGTGTATTTATTTATTGCAATAAAGAATTAACCTAAGTAACAAATTAAGAATTCTAAGGATTTGTGCTTGGAAAAAATGCATAACAAATTTTTTTGTTGGATGTCATGTTGTATAGTTTAGAAAAGATAAAAATATGAATTGGATTTTAAGGCCATATATTATGGTATCTTACAATGCAAAAGAACGAAGGAAATCTATTATCAATTTTAATCTACAATTTAATACCATATGAAAAACCACATGTAGTATTATCTAAAAGTAATTCTTGACATATTAATTTTATAAAATGCACTTACCATTCAATAAACTTCTCCCAAGAAAGAAACCCTAAGTGAACATTAATTGAACCCTAATTGTAGATTCATAACTCTAATCATAACCCTAAGCAAACACTAATCCTAATCAAACCCTAACCCTAGCCTTAAAGTTATCATATAATCTAATTATCTCTCTTATCTAAATTTGGGTTGAATTATTTTTCCTTTATTTTTAATTGCATACATTTTTTGTTTATTAGATCTTATTTTATGAATATATGCAAATATAATTTTACTTCTACATTCATTCTATGCCCATTTTTCATGATATTTTAACATTCATTTTTTGGAATATTACATCAATCTCACACATATAAATATGAAACCTTAACATTTTAAATTTTAATTCTACCCAAAACATAGACACACAATTGAACAAATTCTCAAAAGAAGAATGACAACATCATTAACATTTCATTCAAAATTCACTCAAATCCACATAAGGAGAGAAAATATATTACAATTGTACCACAAATATCACTTCCTCATTAGAGGACATATATCTATCTACCCATATATTCAACTCAAAACTATCTTTCTACCCATATATTCAAATCAAAACCTAGCTAGAGCTTTCATTAGTTCTCTCCCTACAAATGAGCCTTGAATTCAGTTTTATATGACAAGAGAGCAACAAGCTTCAAGCTCAAATGTAATTTCACCACAAATTTTCATTTGAAAAAAATCTCCATTACATTTGACTTTCTTTACAAAACATCCCACATGTTGAATCTGCAAAACATATATAGTGTGCAATGAACTGGGGTAGCGTAAAAGAATAGGGAACACAAATTGTCATCAAAATCCCCTTGTTGCTATCCATATAAAAAAACCAGGCAACCAAATTGCCATGAAGGCACCACAACAACTTCTTATTTACCTGCCACCCTACTCTTACCAACACTCAGACCCTGGTATACACACCCACTTCTAGTTGTTGCCCAATATGGTAGATCATAAGGTCAATGGGCGAGTGTTGGCCATATCTAGAGCACACCGACTACTTGCCTTTGTCATCTACCAGTTGAGCAGCAATGTCCTAGAATTGCAACCTTCTACTGCAACCAAAGCAGTTGAAGGTTGCAATTCTAGGATGTTGCTACTCAACTAAAGCACCTTCTTGAATAGCAGGACTGAGCTTTTGTGAGCTCAAATGAACAGACCTTATTGACTTACTCATTTTCTCTTCTCAGAAAAACACTCAAACTTGATTAGACTCATCCCAAAAAGTGCTCTAACTACTACAAGAATGACACTATTAGCAGTTAAATCCTCTTGTATTTATTGTGCGAGGTAATGACAACCTTCATCAATGCTTAGTAAATATGCATGTGCAAACATGGCAATTTGGCAGCATATGTACTATCACTGTTTAACTAGAGCTGCATGAGAATCCAAAGATCACCCTTCATTATTACCAACAACAACATCTTCACATAGATTGAGATCGACGTGACTACACAAGCAAGGAATAATTCATTAATGCTTCACCAACCTTCCTCTTCCTCCTGCGAGCTAGTAGGGAACAATAGAGATTTACATTAGCTTTTGATCTTGGTTGTCAATCTAAAACCACAGGTTATGAGCTCAATAGTGGAGATTGGGCCCCACATTCCATACAAGACACACATCTTCCTTTTGCTGACCTCATGCCAAATAACAGGGTGACACCTTAGGTCTGCAAGTTGGCGGGGTACAATCGAAATCTTCTCCTATATCTTCAAATCTAGAAAACCTACACATTGCATGGTTAGTATTTAATGAAAGGCTTTGGCTAAGCTGTCAGGAAACATGACCACTGGATTTAATGGCTTAGGCTTATGTCACCAGATTAAAATTAAAACCCAAATTTGATTTTAATAATTTATTTCCTCCGCAGGGTTTTATTTCCTAAGTCTTGGTTGGCCTCGTTAATTTATTATCCCAACCCTAACAAAGAACAAATGATTAAGCTAAGGATTGAATTTGTTGTTATAAATTTAGTTCTAGATAATTCTTAATTACCAATTCTTATTAGTGCATTTGTATATGAATCCAATTGAATGCCTTTCCATATCATTATGGAAAATTTTATTATTGCAACCCTAACTCTAACACTAATTAAACCTTGACCCTAACCTGATTGAACTCGTATTATAACCCTAACTCTAACACTAATTGAATTGTAATCGTAACCCTAGGTATTGTTCAAACCTAACCATAATTGTATCAAAACCCTAGAGAACTCTAGTTGAACCCTAACCCTATAATAGAAAATAACCCTTACCTTAATTGAACCCTAACTCCAATCCTAGCCCTAATTTAAGACTAACCTTAACTCTGACCTTAATTAAACCCTTATTGAATTATAACCCTAATTGATTCCTAACCCAAATTGAATACTAATTGAACCTTAACCCTAAGGGAATAGCAACCTTAATTAAACTCCAAGCATAATCCTATTTGAATTTTCACCCTAATCATAACCATAATTCAACCCTAAATTGAACCCTAAAAACATGAGTTCAATTAAGTTTAAGGTTCAAATAGGGTTAGACTTTAATTAAAATTAGGTATAGGATTCAATTAGGATTAGGGTTGGGTTGGGGGTAAGATTAAGGTTCTATGATAGAGCTTGGGATTAGTGTTAGGGTTCAATTGGGGCAAGGGTTAGTATTAGGGTTAGGGTTATGGTTCAATTAGGGTTTCATTAATGTTAGTTTTAGAATCATAGTTATGTTTAGGGTTGGATGTAAAATTAGAGTTAGGTTTGAAGTTAATTAGTGTTAGTTTTAGGATTGGGGTTATGGTTAGACTTTTAATTAATGTTGGTATTGGGATAAGATTCTGTACGCATCCATAAAAATATGCAAACAACTATACTTCAAGCAATGGGTTAGTGTTTTGCAAACTCTAGAAAAATACCCCTATGAAATACTTTGAAAATGCTTAAAAAATGCACAAAAGATGAAAGAAACCACAAGTTACCTATTCCATAGTGGATTGGTGTCACATGTGCTAGTGACCCTTTCCCAACCCTTGCTAAGAAGCCAAAATGATGAAATGCAAATGGAGATGATGAGCAAGATGAGTTCTCAAACCAAGAGAGTAACCTTGCATCAAATTTTATGGATCCAATGAATGAGGATTAAGCCCTCTTTTATAGATTTTCTTGATGAGAGATTGGCCAAGATGGTGAATGTGGGACTAAAGATCCTCCAATGAGAAGAAGACACTTGTCAAGTGGTGAGTGGTCAATGGTTGTGCAATATTTGGGAAGAGTGCCCATGAGAGGGAGAATTTGAATTCAAATTTTGCAATAAATTTTGAGAGGGGGACAAGAAAAACAGCAATAAATGCAATGTTGGATTTGTCATGTTGAGGGAAAATGATGGTTTTTAATAAACCAATAAAATTTATTTACTTGTGCAAGTGGAGATATCTAGAGAATGCAAGTGGGATGAGATTAGCATTTAATCATGGTTATATTAAATTAATGATGATTAGGTTAGCTTAATGGTGTTTAGATGATTTTGAATTTTAGGATTTAAATATTTGATTTATTTAAATCAGAACAGGATGGAAGATGCATTTTTGAGATTTTAATTAAATAAAGTTTGATTTATTTAATTAAACTATGATGTGAGCCTTTGATTTATTTAAATGATAAGAACCTGATTTACTAGGTGAATGGATGTGATGCATTTGATTTATTTATTGAGCGGATGAATATGCATAATGCAAATTTGACATGTCTACATTTTACCCCTCTTTGAAGCAATGTACTTGTTGTGTTGGTTCAAAGAATAACTTTCCGTGATCAAAATCAAAAAATTTCTAATTTTTCGGATGCCCCAGAAAGAAGTACACGGTACATTGCCCCCTCAAGAGAGATCAAGCGAAAAGATTTGATTTGAGGGTCGATCTCGCGATAAAGAGGTTCAAAATGGGTGGTTATGGATGACGATGCAATGAGATGATTTCAAGATGCTTAGAATAACAAATCTATATTATCCTAAACAACTTAAATGATGATATGATACGAGATGGATGAGATTGATGATGTGAATGATGTGATATGTTGTGATTATGCAATGGATGATTTATGAAATGCTTAGACTAAAAGATCTATATTATGATGATGATTATGCAATGCATGTGAAATGATTGATGTTTCCTATGATGTATGATATGAATGATATGTGGTATGGTGACGGTTTGTTGATGCAAGATGTATGATGGATGCATGATGGATGTATTGGTGATGATGATTAACTATTCATGCTATGATGTTAGTGCGGAAAATGAAGAAATTAGATGATGACAAGAGGATCCAACAAACCAACATTATGAGAAATGGATGATTTGCTTATCAAGGATTGGGATTTTCAAAGGGTCACTTACTTTATGTTTGATAACACACCTAAGTACAATGCATCAAGGTATGAAGGACCAGGATGACATTGTACTTAGTGTGATGGAATTTGACTCGACAAATAGATAGGAATATTCTTGTTCACACCTAACATATAGAAACCTTGCTAGGATGCACTTTAGAAGTCTCAAACATCTTGGACCAAAACACGGAAAGGTATAACCAATCAATGCAATAGTCAACAAGCTATCTGAAACATCCTCCATACATATCTAACAAAGCAAGTATTCACCAAGTTATTTTACAAGAATGTCCAACAAGCACAGCAAACAAAAGAATGATGATCATTGCCCCATTCCTATCTCTCTAAATCTTTCATTCAAATATCATCGAGAGGTCCTTGGACTGAGTGCAATAAGATAAGTCAAAAGAAAAAGACCAAGCACACAAACAAGCTGATGTTCTTCAATACCGCTAACCAAAAGGGAATGTGTTTTTAAGGATAAGAACCGAAACTTCTTGCCAAAAGATAATGCCCATTGTAGGAAGGATACATCCTAGGACATGTTAGTGGATGGCGGCATGTCATTTCGTTTATCCAAAATGTTCTTTCTGATAAATAATGCCCCTTGTAGGAATGATTCATCCTAGGACATGATGTTATCAGATGATTGATATGGGACTATTTGGATGATGGACTATCGACACAAAGACTTGACCAACTTGTTTACATACTAACTGAGACTTGAGACTTGATGCTTTTGAGATTTACCTTTAACCTGCTAGACTTGTTTCTAACTATTTCACCAAAGGTTGAGGATGACGATCACTTTATTATGAATGGTGTTTCTTGCAAGTGCAAGTGAGATGAGGTAGATGGATTTTTTCAAATATTTGGATTTTTTTGATGTTTTGCAATGTTTTGAGGCTGTTTTTGGTATTTTTCAAAGTTTTACAAATGTTTTGATTTTCAGTTTTTCAATGTTTTTGGGATTTCTAGATTTTGACCAAGATACTAACCTAAAGACCTATCCTAGGGGCCTCAAAGGTTGATCAATAGATTAGCCTTGCCTATGTTATACATGTAGAGACCACATAGTTCGACTGACAAATTGATCAATTTAGAGATGAAGATATACATGATGAACTGTCAATTTATTATGACACTCCTATAGGACTGACCTAAATGTCTCGGGGGATGATCAAAGATCAACCTTGCCTACGTTCAAGCTCAGAGATGATGTAGTTGGACAAGATGACCTTGTTTTTTGATTTTTGATATGTTTTGAATGTTTTTTTTTGGATTTTCTAATTTTCTAATGTTTTTTCATTTTCTGATTTTCCAGTGTTTATGGATTTTCTGATTTTCTGATGTTTATGGATTTTCTGATTTTGAGAACTTTAAGACCATACACAAATCTGATCCGATGGGAACATGCCCCCAGCATGATGCAATAGACTACTCTGATAAAGGCAGGACAACCTGACCTTGAAAATGGGCCAAGTAGTACTAGGACGGATCATGATACGAACACAGGACCAAGCTATGGTGCGGATGCGAGTGGATGAGTGATGGATGGAGACTTGAATGCGATGGATGATGGAAATGAAATGGAGGGATGATGATGAACAAGCCGTAAAGGTCCTAGTGGATGAAAAGTGCTTATTTACACAAGGAGCTTGTTTGCCAGGTTTTCACCGAGGTACTTGCCCAAAGTGCCACCGAAGTGGTTTTCACTAGAGGATGATTTTTTTGATCCTTTTTCTAATTTTTTTTGATTTTTTGCTTTTTTGATCGTTTTTTGTTACCAAGATGCCTATTTGCCAAGTTTTTGCTGAAGTAACCTTTTTTTCAGGACTTTTTCTAATTTTTTGGATTTTTTGGTTCTATAACTTGAAAGAATTAGGCATAAAACTTTTTGAGATGGGAGTTATTCATGGGCTCCTACAGAGGTTCGCCTTCAGGTGTTGATAGCTGATATGCCCCTGATTTATAACTTGTTGTGTCGATGAAAGGTCCTAACCAATTGGGTTCGAACTTGCCTTTGCTACTAAGATTTGGGACACTCTTCTGATTTTCTTTTAAGACCAATTCTCCAACATGGAAACTCCTGCTTCTGATCTTCTTGTTGTAGCTTCATTTGAGTCTATTTTGATAGACTTGTAAGTGATTCAAAGCATCGATCCTTCTCTCATCCAGTAACTCCAACTCGTTTAGTCTTGAAACTCGATATTCTTCATCAATGATGACATTTTGCAGTGATATTCTGAGGGATGGGAGCTCGATCTTAATTGGGAGTATAGCCTCTGATCCATAGACCAAGGAGAATGGGGTGGTGCCAGTGGGTGTGTAGACGCTAGTTTGATAAGCCCAGAGGGCGGATTAAGCTACAAGTGCCAGTCACGACCTATGTCATTGACTATTTTCTTGAGGATTTTGAGAATGGTTTTGTTTGTGGCTTCTACTTGGCCATTGCCTTGGGGATAGTATGGGGTGGAGAAGTGATGCTGGATTTTAAATTTCTCGCACAAGTCACGAACCTCCTGGTTCTTGAATGGTGTCCCATTATTTGAGATAATGGCTTGTGGAACACCGTAACGATAGATGAGATAGTTCAGGATGAATTTTTAGATTTGCTTCCCAATGATATATGTCATGGGTATGGCTTCCACCCACTTTGTGAAGTACTCAGTTGCAGTTATAATGAATTTGTGGCCATTGGATGAGGTGGGTGAGATTTTTCTGATGAGATCGAGTCCCCACTGTGAGAAAGGCCATGGTGTGATAATCAGGTGAAGCTCTTGAGCTGGAGCATGGATGAAGTCCCCATGTTGTTGACATTGTAAACACATTTTAGCATGATCATGTGCTTCTTTTTCCATCGTGGGCCAGTAATACCCCAGCCTCAGTAGTTTCTTGGCAATGGTCATTCCACTCAAGTGTGAGCCAAAGATACTATTATGAACCTTGGTTAGAGCAGTTAATGGCTCCTTAGCATTGAGAAAGTGCAGTAAGGTACCTTCTCTGCATCTACAGTATAAGGTATCTCCTAGGATGACAAATCTAGATGCCTTTTTAATAAAGGTTCATTTTAGGCTCGATGGTAGGTCAACGGGTATGACTCCAATTCGAAGATAAGTGTAGATGTCATGATACCAAGGATCACCAGGGCTAATTATTTCACACACATATTCTGATTCTGGTACGTCGAATGTGGGAATGACAAGCTGCTTGATCAAAAATTCATATTTCGGCACATTGTGAGGGATGTCTACTAGAGACCCAATTGTAGCCATAGCGTCAGTGGCTCTGTTGTTGGTTCTTGGAATTTGTTCAAATGTTATGTTAATGAAGGATTCCTTGAGAGTCTCCACAAATTTCTTGTATGGAGTTAGTTTGTCATCCTTAGTCTGATATTCATCATTGACTTGATTTATGGTCAACTAAGAGTCTTCGTAGACTTTGAGGGCTATGATATTCCATTACACTACTATCCTGAGACCTATAGTCAAAGCCTCGTATTCCACTATGTTGTCCGTGCAAGGGAATGCTAGTTTGTATGACCGTGGTATCCAGTCCCCTTGGGGGGTGATGAAGAAAATACCATCTCTTGATCCATGCTGTGTGTATGAGTCGTAGAAGTATAATTTCCAGTTATCGGCTACATTGAGGTTAAAGATGGAATATTCTGGAAATTCAGATACAAAAGGATTCTCAGAATATATAGGTGCTTCTACTAATTGGTCTACAATAACTTGACCCTTGTTGGCTTTTCTTTCAACATACTCAATTTCATATTTTGATAGTATCATCACCCATTTTGCCATTTTGCCCGTGAGCATTGCCTTGGATAAGAGATACTTGAGAGGATCAATTTTCGCGATGAGCTTTATCTTGTGTGCCAACATGTAGTGTCTAAATTTTTGGGATGCAAACACTACTGTGAGGCAAGCTTTCTCAATGAATGAGTAATTTAGCTCATGGCCAACCATTGTCCTGCTGATATAGTAGATAGCCATCTCTATTCCATTTTCATCATGTTGGGCTAGGAGAGCTCCAAGGGTTGTTGTTGTTGCTGACACATATAAGATCAATGGCTTCCTTGGGATAGGTGGCATTAAGACTGGTGGTGTCAGTAGATATTCCTTTATTTTGTTGAATGCCTCTTTGCAATTGTTATCCCATTTGTACGCTACTCCCTTGTGGAGTAGGTGAGAGTATGGGTTCTCCTTATCTGCTACTTGTGCTATGAACCTTCTAATGGATTGGAGCCTTCCTTGGAGACCTCTCTGTTGTTTTAAATTCCTTGGTGCTTCCACCTCAAGGATTGCTTTGACTTTTGTAGGATCCACCTTGATACCCCTCATGGAGACTATGTATCCTAGTAATTTTCCTGATTGTACGCCAAATATGCACTTCTTGGGATTTAGTCTATCCTTTTATTCCTCTAATCTATCAAAGATAGCACTTAGGGTTGCTATATGATCTTTTCTCTTTCTTGACTTAGCGAGGATGTTGTCAACATAGTCTTTGATTGTTTTGTGAATCATGTCATGGAAGATCAATGTCATGGCCCTTTGATATGTTGCTCCTGCGTTATTTAGGCTAAATGGCATCATGTTCCAGCAGTAGGTCCCCCATGGACATGTGAAAGTCGTCTTTTGTTGGTCTTCTTTTGCTATCATGATCTGGCTATATCCTAAAAATCCATCCATTAATGATAGCATTTCGTGCCCTGCTATCATGTCTACTATCATGTCGATGTTGGGAAGCGGGAAATCATCCTTGGGACATGCCTTGTTCAAATCTCTAAAATTTGTATAGATTTTGAAAGCTCCATCAGGTTTTGAAATAGGTACCAAGTTTGATACCCATTCTGGATAATCAATTGGTCAGATGAATCCTACATCTAACAATTTTTTGAGCTCCATTTTGACTAACAAAGCGATTTGAGGATGCATTTTGCAAAGCTTTTGTCTGATAGATTTTGCATCTAGATACACTGCTAGGTGGTGGACCATAGTATTTGGATCAAGTCCTATCATATCAACATAACTCCATGCAAAGTTTATTTATCTTTCCCTTAGGAATGCTGCTAGGAGTTCTTGCTCTTTTGATAATAGTGATTCCACATAGAATGTGATATGCAGGGTCTCCTCTATTCCTAGGTTGACTAGGTTGCATTTTTCGGCCAAGACTGCTAACTTCTCTTGATGAATAGCTCTTAGGGAAAGATTGAATCCTTCATCCTCAGGCACATTAGAGAGGTTTTCACCATTGTATACGTCCTTTATTTTTACTATTTTCTTGTCAAAGAGTTCCACAGTGTGGTTTTCACTCAAGGACTTGGATATGATTCTTAGTTTCTCACTTTTGCGACTGAAGGATTCAATCGTTTCCCCGTAATAGGCATGTGTGTCCAACTCCATTATGAATCCTACCTTGTGATCTCCATCTAGAATGTTATCCCTCAACCCCATGAATTCTAAGAGTGCCTCATCATTTTTGAATGTATCGAGAACTGGTGGTCCTCATTGGTCATAGTCGATCAATTAGGGATAGACTAAGCGGATCTCATGATTTTGATGATCAGATTTGAAAGATAAGGTACTAATCATGTAAAGGTTAGTATCCCCAAATAACCTAGGTAGACTGGTCAAGTGATCTTCATCATTGCTACTAATATAGGGCTCAGTGATAAAGTTATGCATGTCTGTCCCTATGGGTATTGGGGAATGCACTTGTACTAGGACTGGCTAAGGAGAAACATTAGCGGCTCTAACCGGAGCACTTCAGCCACGTATGGTTATTCTCAGAGGGGTACATCCAAGACCAAGATTTGTTATAGGTCGCGTCTCAGGCATGATTGGTATTAAGAGCCCATTGTCATTTTTCCACAATCTTTGGTTTCAGTCATAGCCCATCGCAAGCATCATGTGTAGGCCTTTTCTCCTTTCATCCATTGGTAATTTAGGTGTTGGTCTTTCATCTCGGTACAACATGTGAGATGGATCTACTTCAATAACCTCTCGGCCAAGGTCTCCCTAGGTTGTGAATTTAGGATAATCCTCAAGATTTGTTTGCGATGTAGAAGTTTGATTTTCTCGTGGGCGTCCTCGTGATTCTCGTGATGTAGAAGTTTATAATAATGGTGTAGAGGTTGTAAACACATTAAGGGATCACCCTCCCAGGTCTTGCAGAGTCTGAAGTGTATGAGGCTTTTAAAGTCCTCATCAGTTGGTCCAGGTCCTTCGAGCTGCCTTCGATTGGAATTGGCAATTCCATAGGTATATTAGAAAACAAACCTAATTACATTGTAAAAAGAATCAACATACACATCAACCACTAAACAACCACCTCTACAACTAAATTTTTAATCTTTTATGATCACATGAAACATAAAACACACTAATTTCAAGGTTGTTAACATCACTATTGAAATGTTTTAATTTTTTGACCTTTCAAACATTAAAAGTACATCATTAAATTAATTATGTAATGGCATAAAAATTAAAAATATCATGAATTAATTATGTAACCACATAAGTCAAATATAATTATATCAAGAAATTAATATCAAATAGATAATATAACCACATAACTTATACATTTCAATGTCATTGATCTTCTTCTTCATCCAACTCTTTGTCTGTATCATTCGATCCACATTTGACATTGTAAGGATTGGTCATATCATCATCATCATCATCGATATCAGTTTTGATAATGTCATCATCCACACAGATGTCATCTTCATGAACATTAACTCCTACATCATCATCATCTAGTTCCTCCTTTTTGACATCTTCATCAGGGACATCATCAACTAACCGTTGATCCTGATCATCATCTACATCATCCTCTAGTTCTTTAGTATCATCTTGTTCCACCACATTATACTTTATCGACCTTCCTCTTGGATCATGTCTAACAAAAAATGACCAACTTGGTTTACCTGGAACCTCTGTGTAAAATACCTGCTCACATTGGCTTGGAAGAACATAGGGCTCATTTCCAGCTCACTCAATCAACCTTGTATTAACCATGGTAAATCCATTATCATGTTTAATAATAGTTCTCTCAAGATCATTTTCATTCAATCGTAGCCTATACCATAGGATGATGAACAAAATTAATCTGAAGGACTTAAAGTCACACTCAAGTATATCATCCAAGATCCCATAGTATCAATTTTCTGAGACTTCTGGATGTACGTCACTTCTAGATGAAACATTAGTCACCTAAAAGAATGCAGTTATACCAAAATCACAAGTTTTCTTCATGTCATCCAATATTTTGATTCAAAATTTACAACCATTGCGCCACATAGCCTTGTGGTGTTTCACCTTCAATATGTCAAACATGTAAAAATTATTGCAATATCGTTAGTTGATAAACATATTTATTATTGGCCGAATGTATGCAAATAAAACAATCTCAAGATATATATACATCAATATACTTGAAAATAATTAAATAATATGGGTGATTAATATATTTATGTGTACCTGTTTATCTCTTATACCATATGCTAAATCAATTTCCCTTTGTGTAACATTGCAATCTCCATTGTGATGAGCTTCTTTAACCAATGAAGCCACACCTTCCCATGTTAATGTGTGACGAGATTGTTGACATTGTTCAATCCATACCACCATCCAATCAAGATTGTTGGCAACATACAAATGTAGTGCATCCCACTCTCGACCAACTGTACCAAAATAAATTAAAATTCACAAATGACGTATAATTAGTTAAATACCATAGTATACGACCTTAATTTATAATTGATGTATATTGAAGATTAAAAATTAAATAAGTACAATATACATAAAAACCATATGTAAAATGAATTCCAATTAATCTCCATGACCATCTTATAATTACCTCACTTTCCTCAATCTACCTTTCCCCAACAGGTACTCCCCTTTGAATTTGTTTATGGAGTTGGGATCCCAAATGCGATCGAAACGGATATTTCCTGCAAACTTAGGAAGATATCCACTAATGTACACCATGGTTTGATATACCATATATCCCTCCACCGTAGAACCCTTAGGATGTGCTCTTTTTCTAACCAAGACCTTCAAAAATTTCAAGTGCCTCTCAACCATCCACATTGACCTTGTGTGTACAGGTCCACACAATTCAATCTCCTCAACTTGGTGTATGAGGTAGTGTTCTTATGCATTGAAAAATGTTGAAGGTAGACACTTTGTATTTCAAACATTAGATGAGAATTTTTCTCTTCCAATAATTTATATCTTCTTTATGGATTTCTTTAGATGATAGCCATCTACAAGTGATTCAAGGCACAAATATATTAACGATATTTAACAAAAATATACAATATATTACATAACAAGTAAAACAAATGGCAATTATAAGATGTATACATTGAATTGAACAAATCTCGCTACTTACCTCATGTATTTTCCAAGATCATATATAACTTGCTTGACATTATTGTCAAAGTTGATTGGGGGAGATAGAGGTAGAATGTACTACAACAATTATAAAATGATATTTTCATTATTTTTCCAAAAGTAGTAAACATAATACACTAAAAAGTACATGCATTATACAAGGTATATAATATACCAGAATAATCACCTTAATGAAGGTATGCCAATCATGTGTTTTCATCCCTGACCCAAATTCACCTTTCTTTGTTATTATATTGTTTATGTTCACAGCAAATCCTGTGGGAAATCAAATTTTTTGTCTGACTTATGTTATAGCATTGTTTTGTTGCTCTATTAATAACCAAGGAAGGGAACTTATATTAATTTTTTCTCCATCACTATTTAATTGAATGACATTTTTCATTGCATGATTGGCTTCCTGAATGTCACTACAAATTTTGACAATTTTTTCTTTGTCATGCCTTCCATCCAAAATTTTCCATAACGTTTCTGTTATATTCTTTCTGATAGGCATTGTATCAAACAAATGCAAAATTTCTAGCTGCTCATAGTAGGGCAACCTACTAAATTGTCTAGGATAACTTTTCAGTCCCTATGGAAGCTGGCCATTAATTCCTTGATGACCTTCAAGAAGCATATAAGTTAAACAAATTAACAACGACAATCATTGTCAATTACAACATGAGTAAACACAACACAATATAAAAATATAAATTCAAAACATATCATATATGATAGATAAACAATTTGATCCAATGTATAACCTTGACGATTAATTCTATTATATTCCAACTTCCATAGGTGAGGTGACATTCTTCGTGGTTTTGATGTATTCTCCTCTTTCCCACTGAAAAAATGTTTTTCAATAGTTTGATACTTATGATTTATATGGAGGAAGTGCTTATACTCATCAAACACTTGCTTTCCTAAACTTGTTGAATGATGAGATTTCATCATTGGACCACAAATTGGACATGCAAATTTTCCCTTTGTTTGAAGACCTGCAAGATGATATATAATTGGATTAAATATGTCATTTTTTATAATTATATATAATGAATAGATTATCTTAAAAACATTCATGATATCTACTTCATCAAATTAAATATTGATAAAGTGCAATCAAACGTTATAACATACCACAAAAATGTGTTAGCCCTGGGGCATCATGAATTGTCCATACAAGCATTGCATGGAATTGAAATTGCTTTTGTCCTATTGGTTTGGAGACGTCATACATAGTGACGCCAATCCATAACTTTAGTAACTCATCGATAAGAGGCTCGATATATACATTCACATCTTTAACTTGGTACTTACCTAGTTGAATGAACATAAACATTACATAATTATTATAACCATTTTACTACAATATATATAAATTAATGTACATGACTATTGAATGAAAAAAATATGTCATTATGCAACAAATAAGACAAATGAGATGCTACTACATTAAAGAAAATTGATGTAAAGAAATACCTAGAATAATCATTGACAACATTATGTGCTCCCTTTTTATTGACATCAATGGAGGAATGTTATTGTTGATAATAAAAACAGGCCACACTGAGTAAATAGATCTCAGCTCTCCAAATGGATTGACACCGTCCACTCCCAATGAAAGTATGAGATTACAAGGTTCTTCTTTAAAGTGTATCCATTTTTCCTCCATGTCCCTAAATGCAGAACCATCTACAGACATTTGAAGAATGTGATATCCACTTCTATTCTATGCATGGTAATCCATCAATTGCGCTAAGCTTTCGCACCTAAATAATTGTTGCATACATGGAATAATAGGAATATAACGAAGAACCTTGCGAGGCACCTTTTTTTTTAGTTGATCTGTTCAATATCTATTGATATGACATTCTGAGCATTATATTGCAAATTCCTGTTGTTTATGATATATAATATGATCATTGGGACATGCATCTATTGATTGATACTCCATTCTAATATCTTTCATAATGGCACATAAATCTCAGTATGAGCGAGGTAAAATATTTGATGGTGGTAACAAAAATTTTCCAATCAATCTACAACAAAAAATAATTTGTTCATATGAAGAATATTAATGGTACATATTTCATCATTTATTTACTAGTGATGAACTAACAATAATTAAAATAGATGAAAAAAGATGACATATATGACATACCTTTACATCTGTGAGATTGCTATGTTTGATAAACCATTCATAACCTTCAAGTTCAACAACAAAAATATAGTAGAGAGAAGAGTTGTTTCAAATCCTTCATAAAGGGGCTCGTATGCCTTATGAAGTATAGGTAAATCATTAACAACATCAAAGTCATCTTGATCATCATGATCAGCTCTGCCACTAAATGTGGCATGTATCAATGTATTCATACCATCATCTTCAACTATGTTTTCTAGCACATGATCATCTTCTTCCATAGGTTCATTAACTTCATCTTCGATATTCACAGCTCCATGTTCGTCCGCTTGCAAAACCACATTCTCTTGGTCATGATAATCCATATCATCTGCCCTAGGGCACCCCACCTTTATAATAATGATAGACACAAATAAACCATGATCATGATCAAGTGATTATAAATATATATATAATGTTAAAACAATATAAACATTTACAAATTCAATCAATATAAGCACATATAATGAACAACTTACCAATAGACGATAATCATAACCCCCTTCAACATGACCATGTTGCCTACAATGTTTCTCATTTGTTGTGATTAAAATTCATCTTGTCTTTAAGCCCTTGCAATTATTTCAAGGACAATAACACTTCCCATCGCCCTTTCTTTTCAATCTAGCCCACAATATATTAAGTGTCTCTTCATTTTGTTCTGGACTAATATTATCTGACATGATTTTTCTTTACCAAGCTTGACTATTTAGATCTTCAAAAAATATCAAACTCACACTCCAATATTTTTTATTCATAAACAGGTAACATAATCTAGTAATTTCAATATTTTACACCAAAAAAAATTGGCATGCAACCACCCCTACAAAAGAGAAGATAGTCTGAAGTTAATGACCCCAAAAAAAAATCTACAATGCTAATTCCAAAACTTATTAAATTCTGATTTTACTATGATTTCCAACCATTAATACTCCTAAAATCAGAATATTGAACTTGATCACAAAATTCCTACAACAATGGAGGTAGCGAGCTAGTAAGAGCAAGTAACTGATTCCTAAGGAGCAACAAGTCAGAATCATCATTGCTAATGTCAATACGAATTTATCCTTTTAGTTAAAGATGCAATGTGTCACTTCTTATGACGAGATTATCCCTAGGGCCCTCAACATTGAGAGATCCCTAATGAAAAACAACAAAATCATCGGTAAGAGCATGATTAGGGTACAAACCCTAGGCCTCCGCAGAAACATAAACAATAACTATAGCGGATTAGTGAGGTTGCAATACTAGAAAGATTGAGACATTGTAGGTAATAAGAAAATATTTCAATCTAAAGATTGTAGCCAATAGCTTAGTGACATTTTTAAATGCAATCTACAGTAAGAAGAATGATAGTCACTTGAGATGTGATAGTAAAAAATAGGCTAAGTAGTGACAAGATAATAAAGCTCAAAACTTGCATAGTAAAGTGGAGATTTTAACAGTGAGTTTCCTTACCCCCTTCCTGACCTTAAGGGTTTTTCAAATGCTTTTGGTAGTGTTAGAAAAGGCAAATGCAATCAAGGAATGACTGTCCAAATGAAGTAACAATGGTAATCATAGGTTCAATATTTATTCTTAGCCATTAATATTGTATAATGGAGGTAGTGGATTGCATGTTTGACTAGTGTTTTGAGACTCACCAAAGATGGGAGAATAGTGAATAATACCTTGTGGACTGTGAAGTAGTGTCAATAAGGTTGAAGGATCTTAAGAACTACAATACCATGAAACAATGAGTCCCCTATAGTAAGTAGGCAGTCTATAGGGCATAACTTTTGATTTTATAGAAGGATGCTCATGAAAGGAATCTTCAAGTGATAGTGAGTGAGCTGTTTGAGATTGTAGCTGAGGGTGCAATACCTAGTCTTAAAGGAAGTTAGCAAAGCAGTAAATGTGCAAGAAAATTTAATCATACACAACAAATAATTCACAATGTTATCTTCCATAATGCCTTGAGTTTGAAGACAAAAATATCATTGTATCTTCATGATGAAAGTGGTGACCTTAATGTTCAATCACTGGCAACCATCATTTTAAAACATGCTATTGCACTTATGGAGGAAAAATTTTAAGCAAGGTAGTGAGTGGTGGTTTGGAACAATGGTAGGTATGAAGGACTTGCTTTATATGCATACTATGTAGTCTGTATTAAGACAACATTCTTAGAAGAGAATGAAGGTGGATTATGGAACTCAAGGGTTACCATGAAAAGGATTAAAGCAAAGACTGAGATCTATTTAAAAGCCACGGTCATGAAGATATTAAAGATGTCACATGCAAAAACCTAGTAGTTGGAGTAATGAATACAGTGCCAAAGAGGATAGTGTGTTGGGGAAGATTTAGGAGATCTCCACATTATCTAATTATAGGGAAATATATCATTTATTTATTTTTTTAATTAAAAGAAATCATTCTAAACCCTATATAGGATACATTGATACTTCAAAAGCCTCTGAAGGAATTTGAGATTATGCAAATATATGTCAAGTAACATTCATAAGGTTTAAAAAATCTTGATCACTCTCTAGAATAGCCCATTAAACATGGGTTGTGCTTGAATGCACTACATAATTGATATAACACAACCACTTTGCATATCAACCAAAGTTATAGGCTCTTTATTGCAGCAAGAGGTAATCACTCTTCAAGCATGCTATAATTACATCCTAATCTATTAAACTTGAGACAACCTGAATGCACCCAATGATGATTGACAACTACATTATACAACCTAAATTAACTACATTATATGAGTGCCTCCATTTCTATCACAACATAGCCACATTAAACTTGGGTCACACATGAATGCATCCTATATTTGTTATAGCACAACTGTTCCACATGACCAATAGAGTTATGGATCACATAATTACAGTCACAAGAATTTGTTCCTCGGTTGTGATCTTATGGTGATTCCACACAACAAAATTTGGACATGAAATTCTCAAAACCCTTAACCTCTAAAAATGAAATCTAATGAGATGTTCCTTTAAAATATGATTTTCAAACCTAGAACTACAAATCTAACTTCACAATTGAATTCTACAAAAAGACAATGAATATCCTCAACTTGGCGATATCTTCTTGAATTTTTCCTATTTTTTTCCAAGAAAATCATCCTTAGTTCTCCACAAACTATCTCAAGTAGAGCAAAACACTGTCACAATAAATCAGGCATGAACTCACTTTTCTTTATGTTGGCCACAATTTGATTTTTTTAAATTTTTCATGTTTGTCAAAAATTCGACGAAACTGATAGCTGAAATTTCGACGAACCCCAGGTTTGTTGAAATTTTGATGAACATTGGGGATAAACTTTCAAAAAAATTGAAATTACACATCAAATTTTACAAGCACCTGACGAACATCAAATTTTACATATGTTGTCAGACAGTTTCGTCATATTTTGCAGTCAAATGTATTAGTGCAAAATTGCTCCTGAAGATCTCTTCAATCCATCTTCAACCTATAACCTGCACATATATAAAGAGGGAAAAATGTTTGTGTCATATAGGGATTTTCCTCATTCAAACCACATGAATAGTGCTCTACTTTCATAATGGAAATGTCAATGATAAAATCCTTAATGGAAAGGAATGAAATGATGAATAAAAAACTTGTTGCAACTCACCACCCTTCAATAGCTTCCTTGAAGGATCAAAGAAATACATGTCACTTCAATGGAATTGGATCTTGTTTGCTTTATTTTCTTGAATGCTTGAATGCTTGAAGGCATACAGAACTTGTTACCCTTCATACATTAACATGAACAAACATAAAATTTTGCATGATATTAGGATCTTGATTGCTACTACAAATGATTGATAATGTTTCTCTTGAATGCTCTTGATTTTCTTTTGAAAATAATATATTCTCTTGAATGTTCACCTCTAACCTCTTAGATTTTAAATGATAAAATAACTAGGTATTTATAGGTTTTTATACTATTTTTCAAAAAATTAATTGTAAAAGAAAACCTTACAATTTGAATTTAGATCATTAAAATTCTGCCAAAAAAATATTTTAATTTGGGAGTTGGCTCATAAAGGGGACCCATTCTCCCATGGGCAAATGGGTCTTTGACTAAACTTCTAGGGGACACATGATCCAAGGTAATTTAATTATTAAATGAATTGATTTAATGTTGGTTCCCTTTCAAAAAATGGTAAGAATACAACTTTAGAATGTATAATTTAAAAAAATTAGAAGCTTAGGTAAGTCCAATAAACTAATGGACCCAAACATAATGTGAAATTGTAAAAGCATACAATTTTCTACACTACAGTTATCCCCCACTTCAGTGAGAGTATGAACTTATTCCCAATCTCATAGTAAGTAGAAAAATATATGTAAAGGGAGATCCAATTGTCCAACTATTAGAAAGATAAGAAGACAAAGAATCAAGGAGAGTGATCAAGCCCCAAGATCTATGATCTCATGGAAAACCAACATAGGCACAAATGAATGCACACATGTGTAGTAGTGATACAGGGTAAACAAACATTAAATATCAAAGTTAATACAAAAAAGGGAAAAGATGGACTAGGAAGTTATATTATTATGTGTCCATACAATATTCACAAGGGCTAGTAAATTCTAATATTCACTAGGTGAGCCTCCAAGGGAAGGATGAGAAAGACATGATAGGTCTATAAGGTATGTACTCATAAAAAGGTTGGCATAAATGGGAAGGATGCACTAGGTCGATAGGTGTGTAATGATTTGTCAATCCATACCAAAATTTATACTCCCTAATAACTTTGATAAGGTACCACAAATAAACATTATTCATAAGGTTAGTAAGTTGTATTATGATAAATTATCATGGAATAAAATTGCTTCACAAAGCTAGCAATTTTTTAAATTTTATTCACAAGGATAGCAAGTTTTATTATTCTAGACACTAATGGAATAAAATTTCTTCACAAGGCTAGCAATTTATATTATGCTAGACACTCATGTGGAAGATAGTAACATGGAACCACTAGAAAGCAAATTATATTATGCTCGGTGGCCATGATCATGAAAAGTTTTAAAAGAAACAAAGTTAGAAAGGTAAACAATCAAGATAATCAAAGGATTTTAACTTAATGCATGAAAGGTCACACCTTAGGGAATATCATAGTTTACATCACCACAAAGAGAGGACTATTGGACCTCAATAAAATATCATACTTGTGAAGTGTTTTTTCCTTAGTTATTTTCATTTCTGGCTTGTATAAATGTTTTTCAGTTTCGGTGCACTCACGCTCAAGGAGAAATATAGGAAAGATTTGAATGCGCCATGTGGTGGCTGTAAAACTTTCATCTTTCATCTTCCTTTCAAGAGAAAGTTCAGGACACGTGTGGACTTGTCGGGAATTTTCTTGGGAGCTATATTCATGAGCTTGGAAGTTTTTGCCTTGTTGACACATCACTTCTTCACCATGGGAAATTTGCATTTCCTACAGAGTGATATGATTGGGAAGTTTGTCAGAGTTGCCTGGCCTTTTTCTTTTCTCAGTTTTTGGGATGGAAGTTTTGAATCGGTGCTTCGAGGTGATGTGATCGATCAACTGGACCTTTTCCAGGCTATTGTTTCTAAGAGTTGATAATTTATGAGCCTCTATCTTTGCTAAATATTTAAAGGGAATTAATGCAATAGTTCAGACTTATTGAGCAAAGATCGTTGCAACCTAACCAAGGATCTACAATCAAATTGTGAGTTATTAACTATCAACACCTCGCAATATCATTTTTTGTGTTGAGGCAATGTGCTTTCTTTTCTATGGCTATATAAGGAGGGTGATGACACAATGGGGGGTTGGAATTCCAAGTTATGGTTTCTTTGTTGAAAAAAAAGTTTCTTTAGTTTTCTTGGGGTTTTTAGAATTATTTTGAGAAGCAAAGTTGCAGAACTACTTTTCTTTGGCATGTTATATCTATTAAGGTTTAAAATATCATCAGATTGGCATATAACCTCTATTTCAAAGTTCATTTGATATTTAAAAGCACGAGTTATCAAGGAGAAATTGTTGAGACTATGCATGTATGGCATTTTTATCTTTATATTATCTTTTTGAATGAAACATTTTGTCTTGCAAGCTAAATCTGGATAGTTTAAGTAATTGATTTCCATGTCGTATGCTCATATGGTAGAGTAGCAGCTTAAGAAAATTGGATTATATCATTGGTCTTCTTTTTTATTTTTGAAAGTTATTGTTTTGTTGTGCTATGCAATATTAGGATGAAGAGTTCATGTGATTTCTGAGATATTAGTTTGTTACTCATAAAGAATATTTATGTTTAATTGGATGTTAATGAACACCACCTATGAAGAGATTTGAAAGTCTGCATTGTTCTTGAAGTTAGCTTTTTCTATTTATTCTCTTTCCAACAATGAAGGGTTGTGGTGTTCTGTGTCTATTTATATCACTCATAGGAATGATTTGGGTTTGAAATGTTGTAAAATATTTGGTGCATTTCCTTTTATGTTTTGTATTTGTATTTCCTTCTCCCCTTATCTCCAAACCCTGAAGAAAAGATGGATTTGTATAAAAATCCTAGAAGTATTCAGTGAGATGCAATTTGTCCCCCACTTGTTGAATTTCCCATAAGACTTTTGGAGAGGCGCAAGCTTTGATGATCAGCAGTTCTTTTTCTCGCACACCCAACAGGACAAGAATTTTTCCAAATGCATGATTAGAAGTTAGAAATATTTCTTGAATCAGGCTAAGTAAGGAAAATGGGAGTTTCATGCCCAAAGTCCAAACAAGATCATCTTTGAGAGGTGACCTCTAGTACTCTCAGTTACCTAACTTAGTGGTCTAAAAGAAGAAGACTTATAGGTTTTGTATTTCCTGTAAGAAGCAATAGACAAAGAAGTAAGTTCCCAACCCTTAAAGCCTTATCTACTCCACTTGGAGGCTTAAAATTCTAAATAATATTACCTATATATCTGATTCATAGGAATATTTTCTCTATGGCTCATGTACCTCCCCCTACTCCTAGAAATTTTGTAACATGGGATAGTGGTAGTTCGCTACAACCACCCACACCACCAGATGTATGCCCTACTATACCCCCTAATACCCTCAAGGCTATTCCAAGATTCTCTGGAAAAGACTTAAAAACCCCTTCTAAACATCTTCAAGATATAATGGAGGTATGTAGGGTACATATCATATTAGAGAACATCGCGTTGAGGCTACTAGCTACCTCTTTTAAGGGAAAGGCCCAAGATTGGTATCAATCTTTGGCCTCAGGTTCTATCATCTCATGGGACCAACTTGGAGAGCACCTATTTGAACATTTCTCAGAGAAAGGAGACTGCTCCTCATTGCTACAACAACTAGTTACCATCAAGAGAGCTCCACATGAGGCCATGAGTGACTTCAACACTAGATTCCATAAGACCTAGAAAATGATCCCCATGATTTATTGACCTCAAACCACCATGGAATTCATGTTCTATCTTAATTATTTCACCCCGGATATCGTATTCATGATAACCTCCATTGGAGGGGATATCTTGCTTGATGCATACAAGGTGGTGGTGCATGTAGAGACCAATCTAATCAATGCCAGAAAGCTTCTTCCTTGACCACCAATGCTAGTATTTACAAAAATATCTAATGGTCCTTGGGAAAAAGCCAATCCAAGCACTCCCATTACACAATTAGCGTTAGTCACCCCGTAGTCTGTGAATGTGCATCCCACCGCTCTGGCAAGCAATCAATATTTTCCTCAATGGCGGTAGATATCAGTGACATCAAGAATATCATGTAGACTTTCACTAATGAGTTGGTCATTATCAAATGACAACAAGCAATTCCTCTAAAGCAAACCATGCAATCCTATGGTGGAGGGAAGTCATCTTATCAATAGAATTCATATCAAGGATCCTCCAGAGGAAGAGGTCAATAGACGTCATCGACAAGTCAGATAGTTTTGACCACCATGCCATTGTAGATAGCCAAGGATAAATCGAGTAAAGAGCTAGTCTCGGGCTAGAACAATTTGGTGGAAGACAAAAATGCTTGGTGCATCCCATGTAGCGATAACAATGTGCCATAAAATATCCCAAGGGGGGATATGTAATAGAGGGTACCAAAACAAAGAAGCAAGCACATGCTCCTAAATGTGGAGAAGTACGAATCATCTAAAATTAAAAACACTCATGGGTATGTGTAGGATCATCATGGAAAAAATAGGCCCTTACGTGGGAAAAAAATCAAAAAAATCAAAGTTAGGAAATTTGACATAAAAATTTGAATAATTTATCTATATTATTTCAAAAATATGTAAGAATATAATTTGTATCAAATTGAATGTAGTTTCTAAACTACTAGGTTTATTTAAAAAAAAAAATTCTATTTGGTGAAAATTTGAAATTTCAATGCAGTAGAACTTAAATTTCAGGGAAAAAATAAGTAGTTGTTTGTATAACCACCCTAACCACAATAAAATGATAATATTTTTTTATAAGGTTTTAGATATAAGTAGAGGACTTGTCCTGATGTGATGCATATTTTTTGTAATTTTTTTCCAGGTAAATAATTAATTATGATTTTTTTATTACAACTTTCAAAAAATATAAAAACTCATATGTCTAACCACCTTAACTTGGTGAAAACTTCAAGATTTTTTTTTTTTTTTGTTAATCCTATAGTATGTGAAGCACAGAATGTGACACATATTTCGGCTTCAAAAAATGTGTTACCATTTGAAAGCTATAAATATTTTTCAATCAGTCTATCAATCAAGACTTTAGTCATAATTCAAATAGAAAATGAATAATAATTATTTATTAAATTCTATGTAAAGCATAATTTATATTGGTGGAAAGTTGAGAATATCATTTAAAAACCCTTTTCATTTCATCATTTTTGGGTAAAAAATAACTCGTTAGCCACATACCCATCATATCGCCACTTTTTCGGCCATCATGATCCTCCACATACCCTCATTTCAGAGAACAAATGCAAGGGATGTCCCTAGAGCAGGAGCTAGACATTGCACCTGACCAAGCTCTATTCTCGTGGTTAGAAGAGGAAGAGGTTGTGTTTGCAAACAGAACTCTAATGACTGGTGTTCCACAAGTGCAGTTAGATTACAACACAAGATCAAAGAGAAGGTCATGGGGGAGTACATACACCAAGCTTTGCCACATCCACAGTCACATCAACCATTCCCGTAGGAAAATTAGGCTTCATCGCCCATCATCCATCCTTTTTTGCAGCCACATAACACACCATTGGTGGAGAAACAGATGAGTGAAACACCACTTTCCCAATCACATCAAAATATTTTCTTCTAAGAATGAGGGAGATACCACTTTTTAAGCCCAAGGCCCAAACAGTCGAGATGCTTAACATGGTGGAGCAATTGAATAGGGCATCTTCCAATGTATCATTATGGGATGCCATATCTATCCCCGAACAAAATAATTTTCTGAAAGAAAAATTGAAGAAAGAAGAGAAAATGCCTTAGACAAAAGTAGCTTTGATATGCGATTAAAGAAAAAAAAAAGGTACCACGTTAGAACCTCAAGTGCCAAAAGTTGTAGCATATGCGAACATGTGGACAATGCAAAGGAGAAAGAGGTAAGCAGGCCAAAGCCCACACATTTCTTTTTATCACTTATTGTGGGAGATAAGCTTTTGCATAATAATATGATCGATTCAACAGCCAATACAACTATCATGCCAAAAACAGTGGTGGATGCTTTGAAACTTAAGTATGACCCCCTTGAAAAATGAATCATGGAACTAGACAGGAAGAAGCTCCCAACCATTCATTAGATAAAAGATGTCTCTGAACCTTTTCTCCTACCCAAGACAAATAGTCATGCATGAAGTAGTAGTTATGGACATTCCTTTGATCTTTAGAATGTGTCTTTCAAGAGGTTCCATTGCAAAGCTTGGCGGATACTTGGCACTTGACTGGTCCCACTTGATATCGAGAACCAAGCATGGGGAAAACATGAAGATCCTATCTAAATCCTTGCATGAAGTAGATGACACAAATTTCCTTTGATCTTTAGAATGTGTCTTTCAAGAGGTTCCATTGCAAAGCTTGGCGGATACTTGGCACTTGACTGGTCCCACTTGATATCGAGAACCAAGCATGGGGAAAACATGAAGATCCTATCTAAATCCTTGCATCTCAAACATATTGTGGATGACACAAATTTATGCTTTGGGGCTGTACACACCTCTATCTTTCAGCAAGTGAGATATTATGTAGAAATTCTAGAAGAAAAGAATATACAAGAATACAAAATATTGAGGAAGAAGAGTTGGTCAACCAATTCATTGATTTCAATCCATTTGGAAACTTCCATGCAATAGGGCTAGACACCTATGTTATTTTTGACGGTGATCAAGTCTTTCTAAAACTAATGAAGGATCAGGAGAAATTCAATGACCCATTGATAAACATCTATGGATCCTATATTTTGACAGTGTCAAGTGTAAAGCCAACTCCGGAGTGGGTGTCTAATTAGTGTCTCCAATAGGATCAAAGACCCCCAGGGCCTACCATTTTCAGTTCTCATGCTCCAACAATGATGCCAAATATGAATCCTTGGTTCACAGGTTGATCCTAGCAGAGCAAATAGGCATGAGGAGGATACAAGCTTTTAGAGTTTCAAAACTAGTGACTAGTAAGCCAGATCCATCGACAAGTGACTACAAAGAATACAAGGATGAGATCTTACACACATAGGGTATGGGATCTCATTGAGAGTTTTGAAGCTTTCAACATACAAGTGGTTCCCCGATCACAAAATAGTATTGTTGATCAAATGGCCCCTATCAGTACCAATTTGAACTAGTTTCCGACTAGATGAAGCAAAGTGCAATGTGAGTGATTGTCTAACCCTCAATTCCCAACAATGATCAAAATTGGAAAGTTTTGGGAAATGAAATTCAAATTGTTTCTTCAATACATAAATCAGGGACAACTTTTGACTATTCACCACCATAGATGAATCTTCCTGAAGACATAAGGAATGGCAAGCAAATATTTTCTGTAGATTCAAGGGATTATGAAGAACTTGACGTTAGAAGTGACAGAAAGCTAAAAGTAAGAAGGGAAGTCCCTTGCGAGGATAAGAGAAAGCCAAAGGATCTATGCTTCAGGTATGACCTAAGAGAGTATGACTCGAGCATAATTTAGCATACCATTAACTTGGCAAAAGGATCCAAGCCTATCCGATAGAAACAAAGGTTATTCAACCCAAAGGTTGAAGCCTTGATGGTGCAACAACTCACCAAGTGCATCTTTTCCTATCTGATAGAAACAAAGGTTAGTTAACCCGAAGGTTGAAGCATTGATGGTGTAGGAGCTCACCATGTGCATCAAATTAAAGATCATATGCCCTATCGAATATTCCACTTGGGTGTTAAATCTAGTCATAGTTTTGAAAAGGAATGGTGATATCCAACTTTGTTCATTTGAGACTTAAAAAGGACTCTACTAAAAGACCATTGACCCTCACTACTAATGGATTAGATTTTATAGACTATAACCAGATTAGGGATGTTCTCCTTGATAGATGGTTTCTTAAGATGCAATCAAGTCTATGTGAATGAATCTGACCAACATTGGATGAAATTTACCACTAAGTGGGGAACGTTTACATATTCAAAGATGCTATTTGGAATCTCCAATGCTAGTGCAACTTTTCAACAGGAAATGAACATTTCTTTAGAAGGATTGATCAACCAAATCATCCTGATATATCTAGGCAACCTAATAGTCTTTTCTAGATCAAAAGATGATCATCTCAATCATCTGAAAAAAGGTTTTCCAAAAATACCAACGAGTTGAGATTTCTTTCAATCTAGAAAAATATGTATGTGAAGTTCCTCAAAGAAAGCTTCTTGGCTTTATACTATCAAAAGGGGGAATAGAAATAGATCCTGAAAGGGTCTGGATGACAAAGGGGTTGTGATCTTTCTTAGAGAAGATTAATTTTGTCAATAAATTCATACCAGATTTTGCGAGCATTGTGTGAATAATCACCCTGATGCTTAAGGAGAACCTACCTTTCAAGTGGACTTCTGAGGGCACAATGACTTTCTAGCAACTAAAGATGACCCTCCTCAAAGCACCATCATTGGTTAGCCCAAATTTTTCCAAAGCATTTCTACTCTATATGTATAATGGCTGACATGATATAATTTTTGTGCTCACTCAAAAGTATGAGAAAGATAATGAAAATAATCCTATTGCATCTCATTCAAGGACCCTAAAATACTTCAAGGCTAGTGTGTGGGAATACATCACAGAAGGGAAAATTGTCAATTTCCTTGAGCAGCTAGTAGGCAGGCTTGGCCTACCCAAGATTGTTATATTCGATGATTCCCAAGTTTCTATGGGATGAAGAATGTTAGATTTTTCTATTAGATATTTGATTTTCCTGAAGGCTTCATCAAATTATTACCAACAAGGGAATGGGTTAGAAAAGTCCAACAAAAACCTAATTAGGTTAACCAAGCGTATTGGGTCAAAACAAAAAGAAGATTGGCATAAACATCTACGAGCTACTCTATAGGCAGACTGAATTACACCCAAGAATATTTTGAAGACCTCTCCTTATGAGTTGGTATACAGAAAAGAGGTAGTGATACCTATTTCCATACAAACTTCTACTTCACAACTATTGAAAGCCATGTAAATTCAAGAAGATGGAGGAATGGAAGTATGGTTGGCATAACCTCTCAAACTAGAGGGAGACAAAGAAAAGGCTCATGGAGCCATGATAAATTGCTAGCAGATAGTCAAGCGATGGTTTGGAAAAAGGACTTCTAACCCAGAATTAAAAGAAGGGAGCTTAGTGCTAAAGTATGATAAACATAGTACAAAACCAAGGCAACACATGAAACCTAAAGCATTGTGGAAAGGAGTTTTCTGAATCAGTGCATGCAAATAAAAGAACGTGTATGAGCTTGAAGATATGGAGGGAAATGATTTAGATATACTAGTGAATGGTATTTATGTGAAGATTTTCCATTAAAATGCACCTAGTTCTTTTAAATTTTTTTAACAATTATGTACCATATGTAAAAAAAATTGTAAATATTTTGAAATTTTGAGAATAAAGCAGCCCAAGAAGAACACTAAGGAAACAAAAAGTTGTATTATATTATGGGTATGTACAGAATCATGATGGGCCAAAAAGTGGCAATATAATGGGTATGTATAGGGTATGTGGCTGACAACTTTTTTTTTACCCAAAATTGATGAAATGAAAAAGGTTTTTAAAGGAGATTCTCAACTTTCCACGAATATAAATTATTCTTTACTTTGGATTTAATATATAATTATTATTCATTTTCTATTTGAATTATCACTAAAGTCCTAATTGATAGGCTAATTGAAAAACATCTATAGCTTTCAAATGGTATCACATTTTTTGAATCTAAAATATGCATCACATTATATGCTTTGCATACTATAGGATAAAAAAAATTGAATTTCATGAAGTTTTGACCAAGTTAAGGTGGTCAGACATACGAGATTTTCTATTTTTTAAAAGTTGTAATAAAAAAATCATAATTAATTATTTACTTGTAAAAAACTTACAAAAAAATATGCATCACATCAGGACATGAGTCCTCTGCTTATATCTAAAATCTTATAAATAAAATATTATCATTTTATTGTGGTTAAGGTGGTTAGACAAACACCTACTTATTTTTCCCCTGAAATTTAAGTACTATTGCATTGAAATTTCAAATTTTCACCAAATATATATTTTTTTCAAATAAACCTAGTAGTTTAGAAACTACAGTCAATTTGCTACATATTCTATTCTTACATATTTTTGAAATAATATAGATAACTTATTCAAATTTTTACACCAAGTTTCCTAACTTTGATTTTTCTGAATTTTTTGCCACATAAGGGCCTATTTTTTCCATGATGATTCTGCACATACCCTTATATTCATTAAGAATTACAATATAATGCACAACTTGATGCTTAGGATTGAACATAAAGCTCTCTCAAGCAAAACCCAAAAGAAGTAGCAAGTAAAAAGAAGTAAAAGAGAGGTATTAAGAAAAAAATAGTAAAGTTAGGCCTCTAGTTGTTGATGACAAAGCAAAAAGGGCTCGTTATTGGGTTCTTCTTCTCCTTATTTTTCTTCTCCTTCTTTTCATTTCACGAGTTGCAAATAGGGGCTGAAGACATAACACATGTGGGCCACACAACACAAACCTAGGGTATACTGATCATGAATCTGCACCAAAAAGTTGAAGTGCTTCCTCTAGGTAATCCAAGAAACCTACTCCATGTTGTACTCCCATAGCAAAAAAGTGGTCATTGGCTGAGAAGAGCAGCGATGCATCTCAATGTCCATGGTGTAGAAATTAGTGAGGAAGGGCAACTGGGGTACATCTATTCCAAATTCCATGTGCCTACGGAGGTCCATAGCACTCAAAATGCCAATGCTAAGGATGACCAATCACACTATCTCACTGATCCCTTCTATCAGTGAAGTGTCAAACATCTTTTGGAACAATTCAATTATCATAGGTTTGGAGACATTTAAGTCCAATAGTGAGGCCATGAAGTGGCAAAGCACGTTGCAGTTGCTCCGAAGCTAGTTCTTGTCGGTAATGTAGTCTACACCAAATACCCACTTAAATGCTACCATGACGAGGGGGTCACATTTCTTCACCAAGAACTTGATTTGGTCAGTAATGACCTCTCCCATGAAGCAGTGTTGCAATCTCCATGGAAATAGTCGAATAGGGGTACCTAAATTGGCAGACATTCTAATAAAATAATGAATTATGGTGGAAAGGGAATAAGCAAAAGGCCAACTAACATAAGAGACTATATGTTCAAATGAATGTTGTAAAAGGTAGCATAGCTATATATAGAAAAGGTGAGCTAGTAAACTCAACAACAGAATGTCTACTTTTAGTTAGACAACAACAAAAAATTTTGAGACAAAATGGAGTAAGGTTGATAAATCATACGGAGGATCTGATGGAATTCCTTAAGAAATAAATTTGGGCATTGGGAGTAAATTATCTCATACGCCAATTGTTGACATGTGTCCTTTTCCATCATTTGTGCCAGCCAACTTACTAATAAGAAAAGACAAGGATTAACATGCTAAAACTCTCAAAAATTAATGGGCACTTCTTTTCAAGAGTACCTTGTATCACCTCAACACGTTTCATATGATGAAAAGAATGCTTTTCAATACAATAAATTTATTTGTAAAAGAGGCGACATGGAGAATGTACTAATTCCATTCTCATGGTGTTCGTAGCATTCCTGAGGGATAAAAATCTCCTTTTCACACATATTTCCTTGTGGCAGAAATTAATGGACCATTGATAATGGAGTAGTCTTAACTACATGCACAATTGAGAGAATTAATTTCACTAAAAAGTAGATTTTTCTAAAGAATCAAAAGGAAAGTAGCTATTGTCACTTGAGAAGCTCTCCGCAAATTTCTCATACAGTCATGGCAGAAGCATCTACCTTAGGTGGGAAAGTTGTATTTTCAAATAGAAGACCTAGTTACACCGATGTTTTTTGGCGCTGCTCATTCCCTAATGCCCCAATAGCAGAAGAATGACCATTTGAGCACTTTAAGAAGGTCCAACCTAATAAACACATCTAAAGAGAGGTGGTCCAAGACATCACTAACAATTTTTTTGACCCTCAGTTGTCGGCCAACTCTATAAATCTTAGGGAGGGTGTGTTTTAGAGGATACTGGAGCATGAACCATCAGAGCATTTTGTGTTTTGACCCTGGAATAGTGGTCTGCCATAGTTTATGCTACCTATTATGCATCTGTTCCTAGACCTAGTTGACACATATGCAAAAAGGTTTAACAAAAATTTAGAGGCCATTTAGAGTTGTGGGCTCAAGATTACCATTTTTGCCAAATCTATACGAGATATGTTGTGTATTCCTAGGAGTTGGGGTGCTAAGATTTTTGACGAAGAGTAGATGGATGCCCTAGGAGAAGATATGTTCAGGAAAACAAATTTCTATAAGGATGAGACAAAGGAAAGGCCACAAAGAGGATAGATTCGCTAGCCTCTTTCGCACAAGAAATTTAAGAAGAATTCACAGTCTATATTCTCAATGTTGGTGTAGGTTTTTGGCCTCGATGATGATGAATACGTTAAACCTTTCTGATTTTCCCTAGCCCATGCAATCAAAAGAGAAAAAATATAGAGGTGCTATGATTTTACTAAGGTGATAGCTAGGAACATGAGGGAGAAATTGAAAAACTACAATCTTGAGTCTAAATTCAAGTGTTCTTCTTTCTTGGTTCATTTCCTTTTGCAACAAAATTTTGAGTGCATGGACAAGAATGTACCAATGTCTTGGCTAGATGAAAGGGGTTGTATCCAACCATTTTTTGTATGAAACCTTGTGCTTTCAAGGATAGGATATTATTATTGGCTTACAGATAATTTTCTGAGGTCGATACTCCAAGATTTGTTGCCTTGCCCCATTGGCTGTTTCTCTCAAGAGGTTATAGAATGGATTAAGGATCCACCTATTCCATTGGATTATTTCTTGGGTGAGGATTTCAAGTTTGTTAGATTTCATGGCTTTTCTAGGGGGGTTTTCTGACTTCCCATATTTTTAAGAGACATGGTCTTTGCATTGGAGGCATGCCAACAAGTAACAATCATTGACAGGAATTATGGTGTTGTAAGGAATAAAACAAACCTTTACGATCTCCCTATCATGATTGCTAAGAGCCAAGTAATATTGACTAAATAGAAGGTAGAAGATGAGATCACAAATTTATTGACATCCTTGGGCTTAGTCCTCATTTGTGAAAAATGGAATTATAGCCCGAATGGGATTTTTAGTTTAAAGCATGAGTTTAGGGATTATTTCTAGAGAAGAAGGAACCTGAGTTAGGAAAGTGCAAAGATAGACATTGACCTGGCTCACATTCCAAAAGAGTGGCAAAAATGGCTAAGTTTTTATGAGCCATAGGCACAGTATCAGAGGAATCTCCCTATGAGAAAGTCTCTCACTATGCAATTGAAGAAAAAAGGCTATTCAAAAGGAAAGAAGTTAGACTTCTAGAGATTTCAACAAGAGATGAGATGTACAAGTGCCCCATTTGGTAACTTTTAGCTTGCTAATGAATTTGAGGACTTATATGACAAGAAGGTTGATTCTAACACTAGCAATCCTAAGATGTGTCATGAAATTAGTGAAGAACAAGTCCCACCATAGGCTTCTAGACCTCAGTAATCTGATAACCAAAGATACTCAAGGAAAAGGGGTTCACAAGCTCCATCTACCTCTAGTGCTTGAAGTAAAGGAAAAGGGGCACAATGGTCTCCAAGGAGATCCAAGTTCTGGGTACCCCTTATGTACTGATCTAACAAGAAGAAGTTGAGTCCTTCATGGAAAATGTTTCATCCACTATGACTCAGGTAAGTTTCGCTCCCCCTCTTCTTCCTGTTTCTACATCTTTGGTCAATCCCTTTCCTCCTCCCATGGAACAAAATCCTCCATCCTCAGCCCTCAAATTGGTAATTTTGAATGGACCCTCTCTCATTTTCAATCAATGTGATGAAAGCATCCTATGTGCCGAAGGAGTGTCATTCGCCACAACTTTTCTTGTGTCATTGATTTCCTTTTCAAAGGACCTTATTGGAATGAGTGAAAGCACTGCTTTTCCCATTACTTCTGGTCCATCTACTTTCGGGAAGGCACCTCTCCATCAACCTATTTTTGTATTTACCCTTATTGGTATTTCCCTTGCTCAATTTGGCGTTCTGCCCTTTTCCATGATCACGCTGCCTTTTGCATACCCCATGCTCACACATCTAAAGTTTCTCCTAGCATCACCCTTTTTGGGCTGCCCCCTTGTGCTTCCATTGCAACACAGAGTTTCAATGTCCCTTAGACTCTTCAGGGCCATTTTAATGCTACCAAATAGCCCCAAAAGTCTAGGAAGTAAAAAAATATATCAAAAAATGTTGAGAAGCTGACTATAAAGAAGATCAAATCCTATTTTGATGTAGTGGAGAGACAAACTCTCTACTTATTACCACCATGGAGCTACTCATTTCAAAGCCCAAAGGGAAAATGCATATGGAAGATTACGACATTCATGTCGTAGGCATGGACTTGAGTGAAACTCACCCGCAAAATAAATTGGTCCTAGCCACAGCCACACAGAAGGTAGTACATGCTAACTATGAGAGGATAGAAAGTAAATTAAAGAAGCATGAGGTGGAGTTGGAAAATGTAAAAGAAATAGTAAGTAGACTACAAAATGAGATCCAAGCCAAAGGAGCTGAAGTGACCCACCTAAGGAAAATTCAAGGTCAGCAAAGAGACACATCTAGGTTACTTGTAGATGCTCAGATTGAACATGTTCAACTTCATGTTGAAATTTAAAATTTAAGAAGATAGTTAAATGATGCCTGATCCTGAAATTTTGATGATCTTCGTAAGATCTAGGTAGAATCAGAAGATTGAGCTCTAAATTGGAAAATTCCCTTTAGGAGAAAATTCAAATGGAGGAAAACACAAGGGCAAGAGAGGCTCGATTTAACCAAGATTTAATTGTCGTACAGGGATCTGGACCTCTCCCTATAATGAAGAGGTTGATAGCTATGCATTGGGAGTAGATCCCAGCTAGTGTTGTTATTTTGGGACCCATCTTACAATTTCTAAGGGATTTTCGGGAGCTAAATGCCAAGGTTGGTCCGATGGCTAATCACTTTATGCAAAAATGTTCATCCTGAGTGATGGATTCCCAAAGTTTCATATCAAAATTATGCATCGCCACTGACCACGTCCTTGAAAGGACAAGGATTCCCAATTGATATTTCACCTCTGTCAAAGCCAATGAGATTATCAACTATCACAAGGTTGTGACAAAGTGTAAAGAGTGCCAGATAGTGCTGAATAAGTTGGTCATTGCGATCAAGGACTTTGACATCTTGGTTAGTTTTAGGTTGCCTCCTCTTCTTTCACCAGATGAAGATGTGCTAACAATGGAGTAGTTCAATGATGCAATCTCACACAAGATTTAGACCTTAGAAAAACTTCTAAGTTCAAGTGCCATACCCACATTTGATGATGTTGAGTGCAAGATCTATCTCTTTCTTGACTCTATTATCACCTGGGCATGGTTTCTTCCAAATGGGGGTTCATCTCTTTTAATGAGATTTTCAATCTTGAGCAAGCATACAAGAAGATTTAGACCCTTATCCTACCAACTGATGCAGATTGGGAGGCTCAATGTGCCACTCTCATACAACTCCAAGAACAACCAAAAGCCTAGGTTCATATCTCCTTAAAGAGAAGACCCCTGTGAGTCACGAGCTCTGTGAAGTACTTTTTCCTTAGTGTTAACTATTGAAATTGCACCCTAGCTAAGTTGCAAGATTGAATAGGATAAGTTGCATGACTTACATTTTTAGAGAAAACATAGGAAGACATCTAAAGTTGTGGGTTACTTATATGCATAGGTCAACCTCTGAAGTAGGCCAGCTTCCTATTGGTATCTCCTATTCTACTGACTTTCAAGGAAAAGGGACAAGGATTAAACTTAAATGAAAAACTAATAAAAAATATTCTATGGTGCTACACCTAAATGAATCAAGACTATGAAATTCAGAAACTCAATACTTAACTACAATGAAAAAATTCTATATATTGCATGATTAACTGTTGTATAACCTACATAAGTGTTTCACAGAAGGGTCACATTGTTTTAAATTCTAGTAGGAATAATAATTTCACAACTAGAGGCATATTATCAATGTTTGACATAATCTGCAACCTACAATATCATACCCTTGTATAGAGGTGTTAAAACTAAAACAAAATTATTAGGAAATGAACAATATTTCTCAAAATAACTTGATCCATCAACCAAATACACTATAAGGAATTAAAAGAAAAAACCTTAAAACCAATGATATCCAAGATTTGAATTGCATTGCATACTCCAAAATGAGTTACAAAACCTACAAAATTCAGTTAGAGGACTAAAAAAATACTAAGTATAGAAAACCATATCCAAAACTGCTTAATAATGAGTTAAAAATGAGAATATATCATTATGTCCAAGTAGCTCCACCAAAAGGGGCTCTTGAAGCTTCATGAACTTGGATGCCTTTTAAAATCCAAAAAAGATAGCATCGACATCCACTCCAAAAGGCTTCAATATGCATGAAATGGTCAAACTTGACCAAGTCTATCATAAAGGCGTGCAAAAAAATCACCAAGATGCTATTCCAAGCCCATAAATGAATCAAAATTAGCTCCTAAAACTTTGGCATATGTTGGCCAGCCACCTTCATTCTTCTAAATACTTGCAAAGGCATAAATTCAAACATATCTATATGCCCTATGTACCTCATAAAGCATAATTCATCATTTTTTCCATTTTAAAAGAGTAATTTGAATTAAGTGTTTTATAGTGACAACACTTAATTCAAATTCTTTACATTCATAGTTAATGTAAACAACAAAAGTAGTATAATTTAAAATCATACAAGGCATATAAAATGAGTAAAAGGTCCTTAGACATGAATTTAACCAAGGAAAAAAAGACTAATATAAAATGTTAAAATAAAGTGATAAAATATCACTTACTATCGGCCAAAGAAATAGGATTTGGAAACCCTAAAGGAAACTTGAGCTTTCATTCTCTCATTTCACATCTGAAGAGTTCTAAGGCCGCTGAAAAAAGTTTTCATCAATCTTCTTCAATGGCTAAGACTGAATTAGAGAAGCATTTCTTTTGGAAAAAGAAAAAACATGAAAAGGTTTAAGGTAACATTCAAAAGACATTTCTTTGGTATTTTATTTCATTCTTCAGAAGAAAAGATGGTCAAAAGCGAGCCTTGTTTGATGAAAATGTTTGCATTTTCTCATTCTCTTCTTGTTTTCCTATAACTTTTTCTTGTAAATACAAATACTTTTCTGAAATCATATGGCCATGATAATTCTTTTTATATTACATGAATTCAAGGGCTCTAACTTATAAATTTTCCTTCAATGCATTATAAATAATTCACAAGGGTTTCATTCCTATAAGTCTCATACATACTTTCTAAAGATTTCATGCATTTAATAAACAAAAACAGTGATTCTAGGCCATGAGCAAGCTTAAAATTGTAGATTTCTTTTCGACCTTTTATTCATGGTTGAGGTTTTTCTATTTTATGTAATTCTTTTAAAATCCTCCAGACTTTAGCTGCCGTGGATTTTGAGATCTTGCCTTTGCTACAATTTTTTCTTTCCTAAAGTTTAATATAATACATTCATGGCATAAGCAACATGGGATGACAATGTATTAGGTGTATAGCAAGGATCCCCTTGTTGAATAGGTGTACAATCATTGTCTTGTCCACATGCATATTCCAAGTTTTGTCTAGTTAGAATAATCAATAATTACATTCTGAGGTTGGCCGACCCTTTAGATCCTCATTGAATAGAGCAAAGATAAAGGTCTCAATGGTTTTATTAGGACTTAGAGGGGGCCCCACCATAGATGTCACATGCTTGATCAGATTACCATTACAAACAATGGTGTTATATATGTTCACCCTTGCTTCATTAGGATCTTCATTTGATGGCCACCCATATTTTGAAAATAATATATCCTTCTCTATATAACCCAAATTTTATATCATTGAGTACATTGCATCAACTTGAGTATCAAACATGTTGGTGTAATGAAGACCTGTTAGTCTTGTATGGTATCTATGTTGTTCAAGTCTAACACTCTTCAAGAGCAATCAACAACCACCATTACTTTCCTTCACTATGCCCCTTGCAAGGAAAACACTATCATGTATGCATGATCCTATATTGTTCTATCCAATTTTGAAATGTAGGGGCATGGAAAAATGACTGTTCACTTGATAATAATGTTGAAGCTACATTTTATCGCATAGTTTGTACAACTCTATGATTGCTTTCCTTTTCTTATAAGTTTGATGATTGATATATGCATTCATTGAGGCATTCTCTTGGAAGAATATTATAATGTTGTCATTATTTACCTTTGAATATGATAATTGAGATTGCTTTCTTTTACATGCTGCTTCATTGTCCTTAAAGTTTCTTCAACCACCTCTATCATTTCTTACCAATAGGCCACAATGATATGACCATGATTTTGCAAAAAAATTCATAGTATTTTTCTTTAACTACTGCTCCTTTGACTCATTATCTCCATACTATCATGACCGTTTTAGTCAAAGATGATAAAATACAAATAAAAATCTTCCATTATTGCTTTGTGCCTTATCTTCATTCTTGTGAGCATGTTATCTATTCTTGTGTCTCTGAACATTTCTCCTTTTATCTTTTATATCATATTGACAGATGCTTGAGGATTATGGGCATAAGGAATACCACCCTTGTCAATCTTGTTTATTGTTTTTTTTTTTAAATATTATGGTAGTCCTAAATTGTATTTGTATCCCAAATGATCATCCACCTTTAATAACTAAAATATTGTTACAATGGTATTTATTTTTATTATCTTTGGATGATGACTTTATTGAAGCTTCAAAGATCACTTCCCACTTGAATTTGCAATGAAATCTGAAAATGAAATAAACTTGCAGCACTGATATTATTCATACTTTGCATACTATTTTTATGAGCTAGGCTCAACCCTTATGGGAGCCACATTTTTCCCCACTCATATTTAATCTGATAGATTAAATCAAAATCACAAATGCACATGTATATGCACATGAAGCAAACAAGTTAGAAAAACATGGACGTTTTTTTCTAAGATGTGTTAGTTTTATAGCTTCAATGTTTTGTCTCGGACATCAAGGATATAAATGTTCGGTTAATGCAATTTGATATAGGTTTATATGTGCATAGGTAAGTGATCATGTATGGTATGTAACCTTTCAATGATTAGAGAACTTCTCTAACATATTGCTTTGACATAATGCAGGAAACAAAATACAAGAGCTAGGAAGGACAAGTCAACTCATGTAGTAGTTGGAGAAGAAAATAAAACAAAACCAATCATTCTCAGACAATGATTGGTTACCCTCCCTACATGCCGAATCTTTTCTCTTCATTTACTTATTCATGTATATGTCTATCTTGATTTGTATTGAATAAGAAGAAGTTAAACTCACAACTTTTTTGAGTCAAATGAACATTTGTACATTCATATTCAATAAATATTTCTTCTTTAGAAAATATTTGTAAAAATATTTCTTATATTTCATGCATCTATATAAATGTAATAATTTAAATTTCTGAAGTCTTAAGTTATTTCATCTGTACACATGAATGCAATGTAGGGAAGATAAAAATGTATGATTTCCTTTTAAATATCAGTAGGCTATACCTGATTGAGCCATAGGTAAATGTTGGTAACATTTTTGGCGACATTTTATGGATGTTTGCTTGCTAAACATGTAAACCAATAGCCTAAATTTGTGCATTGGGTATGGAGTCACTTTGTAAACTCTAAATTAGAGCTAAAACAACTTACAAATAGCTATAACTCACTTGAAACTAGTTAGAATGTCAGGACAGTGATTGAAAATAGGGAAAAATCTTAAATGAAAAATACCTACTATACTAGAACAACACTTAGGGAATAAAACTTGCAGCTAAACTATAGTGCAACAATACTTTATTGAAATCATAAACCTAACCTAATATGTACAATGGTAATTCATACCTCAAAACAACATTTGAGGTAAATCCCATTAACTGGGATTGGTAATATTTATCCATCCATGTTTGATAACTGGAATGTGTTATGCTCCTTGCATTCAGTGATTAGAAATGGACCAGTCTACAAGTTGTCAAATTTTGTGTGCTTACCTAGCCCACTTTTTAGTGCATCCCACTTGAGAACAATATCACCCTCTTTGGCAACTTTGGGTGTAGCTTTCTTATCAAAGGTTCTCTTTGTTTGGAGTTGATGATACTCTAAATATTTGAATGCTTTGTCTCTTATCTCTTCAAGCTTCATGAGCTCTGCATATATTACAAATATTGGGTCCTATTCTTCAAACATCTCTAACTAATGGACAATGCAAAGAGCCGAAAGCTCTACAGATAAAGGCAGTCTTGCCTCTTTTCTGTAAACTAGAATAGATGGTGAATTTCCAATTGAACTGTTAGGGGTAATTCTATCTACCCATAGAGCTGATTTCAATTTGGTGTGCCAAACTCTTTGATTCTCCTCCATGGTTCTTTTAATAATCCTGATCGGATTTTTATTTATACTTTTAACTAAACCATTACACTGTGGGTAATAATTTGAAGAGGTATTTAGATGGATTCAATGTTTGATAGCCCAATTTGTAACTCTTAATCCCATAAACACAAGAGCATTATCTGAAATAATGGAATCAAGAACTCCAAATCTGGTTATTATGTCCTCATAAAATTTTAAAACTGAAGACTCATTAGCTTCTTTCAAAGCTATTGCTTTTGTCCACCATGTAAAATAGTCAGTGGTTATAAGCACCCACTTGTGACCAGCACTAGAAGGTGGATTTATTGGCCAAATAAAGTCGATGCCCCATATCATGAAGGGCTGCTCAACCTAAATTGGCTACAAAGATGTAGCTTGCAACTTCTCCTTTCCTGCAAATAAAGCACATTTAACACATTTATTTTCCAAAGCATAGGCATCCTTAAATAATCTAGGATAGTAATAGTTGGCTCTCATAATTTTCCATGCCATTGTTCTTGGAGCAAGGTGACCACCTAAAGCTCTATCATGAAACTCATGAAGCACTTTTCCTATTTGATCAATGTCAATACACCTTAATAAAATACCATTCAGGTCTTTCCTAAAAAGAATATTATCAATGAGTACATATGGAATTGATTGTAACCTAAAGTATCTTCTTTTTTCTTTGTCTAGACGTAGTGGACACTCACCTGTTTGTAGAAAATTGGTCATAACTTGAACGCAACTGGATGCTAATGTAGGTGCAGCATTTTGAATCCCATTATCATTGACTAAAAGAGTATTTGATTCATATTTTTGTGCATCTTTAGGGGTTGAGGCTAACTGTTCACACATTCCTCTACCTTTGACAAGATTTTTGATCTTTTAATAACAACATAAAACTCCATAACTTTTGTGATCCACCCTACTCTTTTCTCATTTAGATTTTTTCTCAATAAAAACTCTTTCACACTAGGGTGTGAAATTAATAGATGAATCTTTTTTTTGGAGATTAGAGTCTTAAATCTCTTCAAAATCCTAATCACAGTGAGAACATGTTTTTCAAAAAATGTATATTTATGCTCATAATCAGCCAGACCTCAAGACTAAAAAAGTCTATTAGCTACTCTAAATCATCATTATTATTTTGAACCAGCATAGCAGAAATTGAACTAATGTTACCAAATGCATAAAGGATGAAATCCTTTGAAAAATATTGATTTATCAGTGTTGGGGCTGATGCTAAACTTCCTTGATTTCTTCGAAACTATTGTTAGCTTCTTTAGTCCAACTAAAACTACATTCTTTTAAACCATGGCAGTAAAAGGCTGCAATAAATTTAGAACATTAGGAATGAACCTTCCCAGAAGGTTGATTTTACCTAAAAATATTTGTAGACCCTTCTTGTGATTGGGGAATGGCAGTTCGAGTATGGCCTTGACTCTCTCAGGGTCAATAGTAATTCCTTGCTTTGAAACTATGTGTCCTGAAAAATTTAACTTCATGAATAGCAAAGATACTCTTTTTTGGATTGATAGAAATACCATATTCTCTGCATTTTTCAAAAAATTGTTTGAGATGTGACAAGTGCTCGTCTGCATTTTTGGAATATACTATTATGTCATCTAAATAAACAAGCATAAATTTCTATATTAAATTCTGAAACGCCATATCCATGGCCCTATGAAAAGTGGCACCAGTGTTAGATAAGCCAAAAGACATTCTCTTGTAGGCCATAGTGCCCCACTTTGTTGTAAATGTTGTTTTATATTGATCTTCTTCCTTGACTAAAATCTGGTTATAACCAAAATAACCATCTAGAAGAGAAAATCTCTCTAAACCAACAACAACTTGAATAATTTGTTCAATTGAAGGTAATGGGTAATGATCTTTTAAACATGCTCTGTTAAGATCTCTAAAATATACACATAATCTTATCTCCCCATTCTTCTTTCTAACCAAAACAAGGTTAGAAACCCAAGATGTGTGTTTAATTGGAAATCCAATACATCCCTCAACTAACTTAGTTAGCTCCTTGACCATTAAAGGCTCAAGCTTGGGATTCAAAGGTCTTTGTTTTTGTCTAATAGGCTTAGCATTAGGTTCTAACTCAATTGTATGTTGAGGAATATGAGGTTCAAAACCTTTTAAATTAGAATATTTGGACCAAGAAAAAACATCATGATACTCTTGGCATAAAGCAATAAAAGCTTTTCTATCCTCACCTGAACAATTTTTTCCTAATTTAAGAAGTTTATCTTTAAATATTTCAACTTCTTCATAATGATCTTCCTTGACTCGAATATTGATTTTACTTTTCTTAAGCTGATCATTAGTGTTGAAAATAGATTCCAAGGTTACTAAACCTTTGGGAAGCTTATTTGTCTCTAGTTGTATAATCTAATCTTGGTATTGTTGTTTAAGCTTCTCTTGATTTTCTATAGAAAATTGATCCTCCTCGAGCAGAAAAGCTAAAATCTACTCGTCACTGTCAAACACTTTCTAGTTAATGTTATAAGGAATTGATGGCCTGATTAAAACTTTTACATACTGCTGTATTTTATCTTTTTTGATATCATTTGGGATATCAAATTGTGCTCCAATTGCTACAAGCCTATCAACATGTTTATTCTAGTTTCTTGGGATTAAAACCAAGTTGAAGGCATCAAAATCCTCCATTATATTCCACACTCTATTTTTGTAGGACTTTAATGCATCATTATTGGCAACACTCAAGCTTCTTACTTGATTAACTATTAGTTCACTATCTCCATAAACTTTCAAATAGTTTATTCCTCCTTTTCTTGCCCACTCAAGACCTTGAATAGGTCCCTCATATTCAACAATGTTATTAGAGCATGCAAAGGAAAAATGGAAAGCTGAAAAATATCTATCACCTTGTGGAGAAACAAGAATTACACCTCCACCAACTCCATTTTTACCTCTAGAGACATCATAAAACATCTCCCAAAGTTCATTTTTTTGTTCTAAATGTTGATCTGTACTCTTTTCAAGGTTTGGAACCTCTACATCAATTTCAAGCATCACATAATTATCCATGCGAGTATCATGAATGAGGTCATTAGGACTTTCCATTACATTTCCTGCTACCCATTCATGCAATGATATATCAGGAACACTCTATGCTTGCAGTTCTTGAGTAGCAACAAGCTCATTGTCACTAAAAACAATATTATTTGTGTCTTTAGTAGTTGGAACAACATTAATAGCACTTCGATTGTATGGTTCTATATGATCCTTGGCCAATTTTCCATATTTTATGGTAACCTTAGTTCCATATCTCATTCTAAATAGCATATGTGACCAATCAGTTGAAACATAACCTCCTATCTTGGTTGTAAAGTCTCTTGAGAGACACAGGGAAAAGGAAGGAGGTAAATCAATAACACATATGTCTTGGGAGCTGAAAATTTTTGGAAAAGCATGAAGTGTAAGGCTCAAGCTTTTGATAATACCTAAAGTATTGACTGAAGTTCCATCCAATTGAATAACTCCTTTCTCTAAAGGTTGATACTTTAGTCGTAGTTTATCAACAATTTTCTTTGGCATTACAGAGCTACTAGCTCCACTATCCACATTCAATTATGGACCAACTTATCACCTATTATCATAGAAACATAAAATGGAGGTGGTTTAATATTATTACCTGCTTATTTGTTGGGCTATTTTTCATTATCTTCAGGATCATTTGTGAAAACCTCTCTAACTTGACCTACTGGTGGCTCATCAGACACTTTCAAATTTGACAAAGATGATTGTAACATGACTTTCTGGCCTAGAATAGCTAAAGAGTACCAAATTTACATCGTTACACTCATATTTTTCATATTATCAATAATATTGTAAGGCGCAACTAGATTTACCTTTTGATGTACCTTTACACCAGCATGATCAACTTGTAGGTGTGGTTGCTCCTTGGCAGCAACTTGTTGATTCCTTTGCAAAATGTGAGAGGTACTTATGATGTAGATGTTCCTGCAGTTGCTACTTTTTCTTTATCAACTACTTGTTCAAGTTCAAAGGCTCTTTTATTTTCTCTTTTATTTGCCGCAACTCGAGAATCATCTACATTTACTCCACAAAATTCTTCTCCCTGCCAGTTAAGCAAAGTAGCTTCACGATGTAGACCTGGGAGGTTCAACTCAAACAATATGTTAACATACTTTTAAGAGGAATCTAACAAGATTAAAATACCACCTTGGACAATCTAAACCACCCACAAAGCTTGAAAAAAACCAAAATTTAGATATCCTACTTTCACTCTGTAAACCCTTGTAATATAGAAACTCAATTTTAGCCAGTTTTCACCCAAACTTCCCAAATGAATCACCAAATAAACAATAGTTTTAGATACCCTTTTTTGTCCTACAAGACATAGCTTAGACTCAACATCAACTCTTTTGGAGCATAGTTGAATTTCAATAACCCTAGCATGGAAAAACCTAGTGAAATAGGCCTCTTTTACAAAGAGAGTACCCTTCAAACTTCTCCAATCCCTCTTAAAACTTGGGTTAGAAATTTATATGTCCTCAAACCACCAAAACCACAAAAACATCCCACTTGTACAGAAAAATACATGGAACATCATAAAACCCTTGTTTTAGATGCAAAACATGAGGGTTTATTGAATCTAATGCATCCACAACCTCCCAAGCACTAAAACTAGCTCAAACACAGTTGTTTAACCTCACTCATGCTTAAAAGTTCAAAAAAAAATGACTCCCATGTATATTTTAGCAAACTCTAGACTAAAACCTCTTTATTCACATACATTCCTTCATAAAACCACTCAAGAATAGTAGATATATATTCCTTATTTATTTTCCTATGCCTTACCCAAGCACCCTACATATAAAACCAACTCACAGGGTAACTTACACAAGTCACATTGGCTATAGAAAGTGTAAGGGCCATTTACTTCATCTTTAACTCACAAAATCCTCAAAAATAGGGTATGTGGGTTGTCTATAAGTAAACAAGTTAAGCAGGCTTCAAAACATATGTTAAACCTTCAAAATAGGTAAATTTAAATGCCAACACCATGCTCTAAAGGAAAAAAAAGTTTACATATCGTAAATCAGCCTGTATGTCCTGTACAAGCTAACAAACAAGAGGAAAACACATAAAATTTGAAATAAACTCAATATTTTTATTGATAAGATCACCAATTTCAAACCAACCAACCTTACCATGATCTTTCCATGCCTTTTAAAGGCCTTTCAAACTCAACCACCTTTACAACTGTATTTTGAATCCCTTTTGACTGTTGGAATCACAAAACATTGCATTTACAAGTTTGTTACCATCATTTTCCATACAAGGCAATGTTTTAACTTTTGACCTTTTTAAATGCATTGAAACTCTTAGACTTCTCTAAAACCATACTAATGACTTATAGTCAACCTTATTACATTAACAAGACACCATCCTTGTACAATCTTACTAAATTTCCATCAAAGGCTACAAAGGTTCTCAAGTGTAAGATCACAACCTAAACTCAAAATTTCACCTTAAAACTTACTTAGGAGTCTAAAATAACCTTATTCACATCAAATAACCTCAAAACAACTTTAATCCAAGCATTTCAATGCTCAATGATTAATGATCCAACTAAAGGAATAAGGTGGAGGCACTCCTGCACCTACACCCCCCCTAAAAAGTATTCATGCCTCATGAATTAAGGTTGGTACCACAATGCCCATGTTGGAAATAGACTCCCTTAGTTCTTAGGCCATTGCCACTGACTTATGCCTTGTGCTCCATACTAATTTATGCCTATATTCTTCCCTACACCTATAGTTTGTGCTTCCACTGGTACATTAGGCCCTATCAAAGGCCTTTTACCTATCATCACCTATCTTCCTTTATCTTTCCAACCATCTGCATTAGTCAGCATTACTTCTATTTGCTTTCCATGCTTTGTTTTCTACCCATTGGTCTTCATATTTGTTACCTTACCTTTGTTAGACTAACACCTATTGTGTTTGTACCTTTAAGCTCTGTCAGACCTGGTTTTTCCTTATCCATTGTGTTGGCATTCTTGCAAACCTCTATACCTTCATTTAGCATTATCCCAACTTCAGTACTTACTATCCTTTCATACATCAACTGCCCCTCAAATATTTTTCCTTGCTTATGTACTTGCTTGTGTTCAGACATCAAACTTATGAACCCTGTATATATAGTCCCATACTTCATTGCATCATCAAAATTTAGAGTCATTTTCCCATCTTTATTTGACTGTCTCTTCTTTCCATGAACTATTATAGGACAACCCATTGCTCCAATAAGAATTGCTTGCATTTTCTTGACTCTTTCCTATTGTATCTTCAACAACTCACCATGATCCTTTCTAAGTCCAGTTTCCTCCATGGTCTTCATATGAGTCTACTTTTTCATATGAGTATCAACCTTCACCTTATGAGTTACCACTATCTTGGTACCATTCTTAGGTGTCTCTCTTTCTGTTCTAGCATTATAACTCTATTCCAAACCTACAAACATATCATGCTTACTATCCTCTAACCTTAAAGGTTCCTTCTTACCAAAAATTACCACCTTAGACTTTCCTTTATTGTTCTCTTTTCCCTACAAAGGAGTTAGCTTGAAAGTTTGATTATCTTTCCAAATGGTGTAAGTGTTTTCCCAACCATCATACATAGACTTCCTATCAAATTGCCATGCCCGTCCCAAGAGAAGATGGCAAAAATCCATTGGAAATACATCACAAAGGACACTATCCTTGTACTCCCCAATTTGAAAGTTCACATAAGCTTGCTCATTCACCCAAGAAACCTTGTAGGGTGCTACATGAAGAATCTTCTTTAGACTTAACTTATCTACCAACTCCCTAGACACCATATTGTCCTAAAAACCATAATCAATTACAACTTGACACACTTTACCTTTGCATTTTCATGAGGTTTTGAATAGGTTCCTTCTTTGGCTCAGATCTTCTTCTTTTTTCCTTGCAACAAGGTTTTTCTTATCATGAGTTCCTCCCCTACTTCTAGATTTGCAGGTCTGCTTGATTAACTCACACTCTCTTCTTCATCGCCTTGCACATATTGGGCTCTTTTATCTCCTTTCGTCTCCCTTTTCAAGGCTTCTATCTCACTGTCATGAATTTCCATCTTCCTTTCAACTACACTTCCTTTAGGTGGAATTTTCATAATCCTTGCAAAACCAATTCAAAGCAACAACACAAGATCTACTACCCTCTTTGATACCACTCTGATGCAAACCTAGGAAGCTCAACTCAAACAATATGTTAACCTACCTCTAATAGGCATCTAACAAGATTAAAATTACCAACCACGCACAAAGCTTGACAAACACCAGAAGTCAAATTTCCTACTTTCACTCCTTAAACCCTTGTAATAGAGGAAACTCAGTTTTAGCCAGTTTTCACCCAAACTTACCAAATGAATCACCAAATAAACAATGGTTTCAAATACCCTTTTGGGTCCTACAAGACATACCTTAGACTCAATATCAACTCTTTTGGAGCATACTTGAATTTCAATAACCCTAGCATGGAAAAACCTAATGAAATAGGCATCTTTTACAAACAGAGTACCCTTCCAACTTCTACAATCCCTTTGAAAACTTTGGGAAGCAATTTATATGTCCTCAAACCACCAAAACCACAAAAAAATCCCACTTGTACAGACCAATACATGGAAAATAAGAAAACCCTTGTATTAGGTGCAAAACATGAGGGTTTACTAAATCTAATGCATCCACAACATCCCAGGCACTAAAACCAACTCAAACATAGTTTTTTAGCCTCACACATGATTAAAAAATAAAAAAAACAAGACTCCCGTGTGTATTTTAACAAACCCTAGACTGAAACCTCTTTATTCACATACATTCCTTCACAAAACCACTCAAGAATAGTAGAAATATCTTCCTTATTTCCTTTCCTACACCTTAGCCAAGCACCCTACATAAAAAAAACTGCATAGGGCCCCTTACACAAGTCACAATGGCCACAAAAAGTGTAAGGGCCCTTTACTTCATCTTTAACTCACAAAACCCTCAAAAATAGGGTATGTGGATTGTGTACAGGTAGACAAGTTAAGCAAGCTTGAAAAATTATTTTAAACCCTAAAAATAAGTAAAGTTAAATGCCAACACTGTGATCTAAAGGAAAAAAAAGTTTACATATCATAAATCAGCTTGTACGTGTTGTACAAGCCAACAAACAACAGGAAAACATAGAAAATTTGAAGGAAACTCAGGATTTTTATTGATAAGATCACCAATTTCAAACCAACCAACCTTACACTAATCTCTCCATGCATTTTAAAGGCCTTTCCAATTGAACCAATGAACAACCACCTTTACAACTATATTTTGAATCCCTTTTGACAATTGGAATCATAAAACATTCCATTTACAAGTTTGTTACCATCATTTTCAATACAAGGCAATGTTTTAACTTTTGACCTTTCTAAATGCATTGAAACTACTAGACTTCTTTAAAACCATACTGATGACTTACAAACAACCTTATTACTCTAACAAGACACCATCCTTGCACAATCTTACTAAATTTCCATCAAAGGCTACAAAGGTTCTCAAGTGTAAGATGACGACCTAAACTCAAAATTTCACCTTAAAACTTACTTAGGAGTTTAAAGTGACCTTATCCACATCAAATGACCTCAAAATACCTTTACTCCAATAATTTCAATGCTCAATGATTATTGATCCAACTAAAGGCATAAGGTGGAGGTGCTCCTGCTATTGTGGAGGTCCATCATTAGGTAGGTTTTGTTGTGAGCTTGAAGGATTCTGCACCATTAGACCCTGATTTATAACTCCATTGGAGCATGTGGCCTGATTATGTGGCTGGTTGCATGGATAACACCACTCATAATTAGTAGCAAGATTATTTGGAATAGGAATGAGGTCCCTAGCTACACTAATAGGTGCTAGATTATATGCCTAAAAAGGCCTCAGATTCACATTCTGTCTTGGACCTTGGTATTGCTACTTGTTACCTTGATATTATTGTTTTTGACCTTGAAAAGGATGATTTGCAAGTCTATTATATGATTGTTGCTTCTCTAAGTTGACCAATTTGTTCCCAAAAGTGTGTAAAATGTTCTCAATCTTTTGTTGTCTCTCTTTAATTTCTTGCAATTCATGTGATTGAACTAGGACTAGAGATTCTTGTTTACCAGTAGTTGGTAATGCTGGAAAAGCAGGAAATGGTGCAAAAGGTGGTATCTGAAGTGGCATACTAGGCTATATTTGTGGAAAAATAGGCATTGGTGGCCTAGGGGCAATCTTTCCTACCTAAATCAAATAATTTTCTACTCTAATTGTTGTCTCATATGCATTTGGTAAAGACACTCCTCCCATCGATTGTGTCATAATAGCTATATCACTATTAAGATCATTCAAATAGTACAAAAATGCATATTATAGAGGGGGTCTCACTATTGCAGGGATTCTATCCCAAGTCCTTTGGAATCTGAAATTGAGGTCTGTCATTTGCTCCTAAGGATCTCTCTTTATAGTAGTCAATTTCTCCAATAAGGACAAGTTATCAAATCTATCCTAAAATTGTTTGTGCAATTTATCTCCTAGCTCATCCCAAGTTGCAATAGTACCAACTCCTAGACTACTAAACCACTCCAAAGCCCTTCTTTTCAATGATGCAGCAAGTAGCCTTACAACTGCATCTCTTGTGTTATGTGATGAACACCACACAAAGAAGCAACATCCCTTATGTATTCAATGGGAGTTGTTTGATCTTCCCTAGTGAAGATTGGAAATTTTCTTAAGGCAACACCTAGAATGTCATTATGCTTAGCAATATTTAATGGACTGCCTCCATTAAATGGCACAAAATTTTGATTTCTAGCAGCCATTAAAGGTGGCTGAGATAGATGAACTTGAGTATGAATAGAAAAAAATGAAGTAGAAAAACTAGAAAAAATAGGAACAAAACTTTAAAAAGTAGAAAATGTAGCCTTCTTTAGGCTGCTTGAAGGTGATGTAACTATTCTAAAAATTGGTGAAGCAAAATGAGTATCACTTTCTCTATTTGATGGTCTACCTCTTCTCCTTGGTGGTGAGAAGAAAAATTTCTTCCTAACACCAGGTATTAACTGAACTCTTTTTGATGGAGGATTTCATTTTTTTGTCACGCCTTGTCTTCTAGGTGGTGACAGTTGCAGATACTCAAAATTTTTAGAACTCCTAGTTTGTATTCTTCTCAAATGCTATAACAACATTGATTTTATTGTTCTTTCACCTCACGGAGTTTCCAAATATGTTGTAATAACCTCTAAAAGGTATGAAAGTCACTGGTTGCACATCAAACCAACAAAGAGATTTAATGGACATGTCCCACCGGGTATGCCAAAACTGTTGAATACTAAAATTGTACCCTAGCTGAGGTACAAGATTTAACAGGATAAGTTGCATGACTTAGATTTTCAAAGAAAACACAGGAAGACCTCTAAAGTTGTGGGTTACTTATAGGCAGAGGTCAACCTATGAAGTAGGTTGAATTCCTATTGGTATCACCTATTCTACTGACTTGCAAGGAAAAGGGAGAAGAATTAAACTTAAATGAAAAACTAATAAAATGCTATTCTATGGCGATACACCTAAATGAATCAAGACTATGAAATTTAGAAACTCAATACTTAACTACAATAACAAAATTATATATATTGCACGATTAACTAATTCATAACCTGCATAAGTGTTTTACAAAATGTTCGCAATGTTTAAAATTCTAGGAGGAATGATAATTTCAAAGCTAGAGGCATATTTTCAATGTTTGACACAATATGTAACCTGTCGTATCATACCCTTGTATAGAGGTGTTAAAACTTTAAAAAAATTATCAGGAAATGAACAATATTTCTCAAAATAACTTGATCCATCAACCAAATACACTCAATAATACAAGGAATTAAAAGGAAAAACCTTAAAGCCAATGATATCCAAGATTTGAACTGCATTGCATACTCCAAAATGAGTTACAAAACCTAGAAAATTCTATTAGAGGACTAAAAAATCACTAAATATAGAAAACCATATCCAAAACTGCTTAATAATGAGTTACAAATGAGAATATATCATTATGTCCAAGTAGCTCCACCAAAAGGGGCTCTAGAAGCTTCATGAACTCGGATTCCTTTTAAAATCCAAAAGTATAGCATCCATATCCACTCCAAAAGGCTTCAATATGCATGAAATGGTAAAACTTGACCAAGTATATCATAAAGGCATGCAAAAAATGCACCAAGATGCTCTTCCAAGCCCATAAATGAGTTAAAAGTAGCTCCTAAAACTTTGGCATATGTTGGCCAGCCACCTTCATTCTTCTAAATACTTGCAAAGGCATAAATTCAAAAACATCTATATGCCCTATGGACCTCATCAAGCATAATTCATCATTTTTTCATTTTAAAAGAATAATTTGAATTAAGTGTTTTTATAACAACACTTAATTTAAATTCTTTACATTCATATAGTTAATGCAATAAATAAAAGAAGTATAAGTTAAAATCATACAAGGCATATACAATGAGTAAAAGGTCCTTAGACATGAATTTAACCAAGGAAAAAAAGACTATTATAAAATGTTAAAATAAAGTGAAAAAATATTACTTACTATTGACCAAAGAAATAGGGTTTGGAAACCCTAAAGGAAACTCGAGCTTTCATTCTCTCATTTTGCATCTGAAGATTTCATAGGATGCTAACAAAAGGTTTCTTCAAGGTTCTTCAATGGCTAAGATTGATTTACATAAGCATTTCTTTTGGAAAAAAAAAAAACATGAAATGGTTTAAGGTAACATTCAGAAGAGATTTCTTTGGTATTTTATTTCATTCTTCAGAAGAAAATATACTCAAAACTGAGCTCTGTTTGATGAAAATGTTTGCATTTTTCATTCTCTTCTGGTTTTCCTATAAATTTGGCTTGTTAATAAAAAGATTTCCCTAAAATCATACAACCATGATAATTCTTTTTATATTACATGAATTTGAGGACTCTAACTTGTAAATGGGCCTTCAATGTACTATAAATAATTCATAAGGGTTTCATTACTGTAAGTCTCATGCAATTTCTAGAGCTTTTTATACTTTATGAAGATTTCATGCATTTAATAAATAGAAATAGTGATTCTGGGTTGTGGCCATGCTTAAAATTGCAAATTTCTTTTTGACCCTTTATTCATGGTCGAGGTTTTCTATTTTCTATAATTCTTTTATAATCCTCCATATTGTGGTTGCAGTGGGTTTTGAGATCTTTCCTTCACTACAATTTGTCCTTTCCTAAAGTTTGATATAATACATTCATGGCATAAGCAGTAGAGGATGACACTATATTAGGAGCATAACAAGGATCCCCTTGTTGAATACGTGTAAAATCATTGTCTTGTTCACATGCATAGTCCAAGTTTTGTCTGGTTTCAATAATCCATAATTGCATTTTGAGGTTGGCTAACCCTTTAGATCCTCATTGAATAGAGCAAAGATAAAGGTCTCGATGGTTTTATTAGGCCTCATAGGGGACCCCACCATAGACGTCACATGCTTGGTCAGATTACCATTACAAACAATAGTGTTTTGTATGTTCACCCCTACTTCATTACAATTTTCATTTGATGGCCACCCACATTCTGAAAAACAATATATCCTTCTCTGTATAACCCAGATTTTATATCACTGAGTACATTGCATCAACTTGAGTATCAAACATGTTGGTGTAATGAAGACCTGTTAGTCTTGTAAGGTATCTATGTTTTTCAAGTCTAACACTCTTCAAGAGCAATCAACAACCACCATTACTTTCCTTCACTATGCCCCTTGCATACAAAACACTATCATATATGCATGATATCACTATATTATTCTATCCACTTTTGAAATGTAGGGGCATGGAAACTTGACTGTTCACTTGATAATAATGTTGGAGTTTCATTTTATGGCATAGTTTGTACAACTCTATGATTGCTTTCCTTTTCTTATAAGTTTGATTATTTCTATCATGCATCCATTGAGGCATTGACTTGGAAGAATATTATAATGTTGTCATTATTTACCTGTGAATATGATGATTGAGATTGCTTTATTTCTCATGTTGCTTCATTGTCCTTAAAGTTTCTTCAACCACCTCTATCATTTCTTACCAACAGGGCACAATGATATGACCATGATTTTGCAACAAAATTCATAGTATTTCTCTTTGACTCAGTATCTCCATACTATCATGACTGATTTAGTCAAAGATGGTAAAATACAAATAAGAATCTTTCATTATTTCTTTGTGCCTTATCTTCATTCTTGTGAGCTTGTTATCGATTCCTGTGGCTCTAAACATTTCTCCTTTTACCTCTTAGATCATAATGACTGTTGCTTGAGGATTATGGGCATAAGGAATACTGCCCTTGTCACTCTTGTTTATATTGTTTTTTTTTAAGTATTATGATAGTCCTAAATTGTATTTGTATCCCAAATGATCATCCTCCTTGAATATCTAAAATATTGTTACAATATTATTTCTTTTGATTATCTTTGGATGATGACTTCATTGAATCTTAGATCACTTCCCGCTTGAATCTACAATGCAATCTGAAAATGAAATTAACTTGCAGCACTAATATTATTCATACTTTGCATACCATTGTTTTGAATTGGGCTCAACCCTTATGGGAGACACATTTTTCCCAACTCATATTTAATCTAATAGATTAAATCAGATTCAAAAATACACCTATATTTACACATGAAGCAAACAAGTTAGAGAAACATGGATTTTTTTTTTAGATGTGTTATTTTTATAGCTTCAATGTTTTCTCTTGGACATCTAGGATATAAATGTTTGTTTAATACAGATTGAGATAGGGTTATATGTGCATAGGTAAGTGATCATGTATGGTATGTAACCTTTCATTGCTTAGAGCACTGCTCAAACACATTGCTTTGGCATACTATAGGAAACAAGATATAGGAACTAGGAAGGACAAGTCAAGTTGGACAATAGTTGGAAAAGAAGATACAATAGAACCAGTCATTCTTAGGCAATGATTGGTTACCCTCCCTACATTCTGAATCTTTTCTCTTCATTTACTTATTCATGTATATGTCTATCTTGATTTGTATTGAATAAGCATAAGTTAAACTCACAGCTTTTGTGAGTAAAATGAACATTTCTACATTCATATTCAATAAAGATTATTTCTTTATAAAATATTTGAAAAAATATTTCTTATATTTCATGCATTTGTATAAATGCAATGATTTAAATTTTTGGAATCTTAATTTATTTCATTTGTACACATGAATGCAATGTAGGGAAGATAAAAATGTACCATTTCCTTTTAAATATCAATACGCTCTACCTCATTGAGCCATAGGTAAAAATGTGGTAACACTTAGTCATTTTCAGTTTTGGCTTGTATAAATGTTTTTAGTTTTAGTGCACCCACACTCAAGGATAATTATTAGAAATATGTGCAATGTGCCATGTGGTGGTTGCACTACTTTAATCTTTCATCTTCCTTTTGGGAGAAAGTTCAGGACACATGTGGACTCGTTAGGAATTTTCTTGGGAGTTGTATTCATGAGCTCAAAAGTTTCCACCTTGTTGACACACTACTTCTTTGCCACTAGCAGTATGTGTTTCCCCTGAAGTGATATGATTAGGGAGTTTTTCAGAGTTGGCTAGCATTTTTATTTTCTTTTTTTTTTGGGATGGAAGTTTTGAGTCGGTGCCTCGGGGTGATGTGATCAGTCAACTAGACCTTTTTCTAGGCTATTGTTTCTAGGGCTTGATCATTTATGAGCCTCTATCTTTGCTAAATATCTAAAGGGAATTAATGCAGCAACTAAGAATTAATGAGCAAAGATCACTGCAACCTAACCAAGGATCTATGATTAGATTGTGAGCTATTAACTGTCAACACCTACTAGTATCATTTTTTGTGTTGAGGAGGTGTGTTTCCTTTTCTATGGCTATATAACGAGGGTGATGACACAATGGGGGGTTGGAATTCCAAGTTACAGTTTCTTTGTTGAAAGAAAATTTTCTTTAGTTTTCTTAGGGTTTTTAGAATTATTCTCAAAAAAAGGTTGCAAAACTACTTTTCTTTGGCATGTTATATCTATTAAGGTTTAAACTATTGTCAGATTGGAATTTGACCTCTATTTCAAAGTTAATTTGATATTTAAAAGCACATGTTATCAAGGAGAAATTATTGAGACTATGCATGTATGGCCTTATTCAAGCTTTCTTTCTTTATATTATCATTTTTAATGAAACACTGTGTCTTGCAAGCTAAATCTAGATAGTTTGAGTAGCTAATTTTCATGTTATATGCTTGTATGGTAGAGTAGTAGCTTAAGAAAACTAGATTATGTCATTGCACTTCTCTATTTTTTGAAAGTTGTTGTTTTGTCATGCTATGTTGTATTATGAGGAAGCATTCATGTGATTTTTGATATATTGTTATGTTACTCATAAGAAATATTTATGGTTGATCATACCTTAATGAACACTACCTGTGGAAAGATTTGAAATTTTGTACTATGCTTGAAGTTCGCCTTTGCTTTACATTCTCTTTCCAACAATGAAGGGTTGTTGCATTCTGTGTCTATTTATATCACTCATAGGAATGATTTTGGTTTGAAATGTTGTAAAAGATTTGGTGCATCACTTTTTACATTTTATGTTGAATTTTCTTCTCCCCTTATCTCCAAATCGCAAAGAAGAGTTGGCTTTCTATAAAAATCTCAGAGGTATTCAGTGAGACGCAATTTTTCCCCCACTCACTGAATTTTCCATAAGACTATTGAAGAGGTGCAAGTTTTGATGATCAATAATACCTCAGGGAATGCTAGCCATAGGATTTCCACCAAAGAGAAATTGTATGCCAAGAATAGGTCATGCTCTTATAGGACACTAGGCCTACTATTACCATAAAAGTAATACTTCACATAAATCAAGAAGGCCACACTTTGATTAGCATGACCACACTTCCTAGGAGATGTATGACATCATCACTAAGAAGGGAACATTCAAATAATATTTGGGGGACTATATGCCCCTGCTTAAAATATTAGTTTACTTTCTACACTAATGTTTTAAGGAGAAAGAAATGGATCCCAAGAAGGAATAAACCTAGGACAAGTCTACCTAACCCTTTGCCCTGTAAGTGTAAGGAAAAATGTGAGCCCAGTGGATGATGATATGCTACTCCTTGTAAAATAAAAATTTTCTTAAATCCATGTTTATACCTCCACGCATGGTAGTGAATATGTTGAGATACTACAACTACCACATGGCAAGGAGCATAAACTAATGCTATTTTTTAATTGAAGGACAATAACCAAGACCTCTTGTTGTTTCCTTTGTTTTAGGCTCTATAGGGACACATATGCCTTATTGTCTTACCCCACATCCTTTTCCATTATAGCCAAATTGTTTTAAAATCTCATTACCTCTTCCATAAAGTACTTTCATTTCATTTTGATGAAGGTGATTTTTCATGATAAATTTTGTCATATCTAGGTGTTTAATTTATTTCTTCTTTGCTAAAAGTTGTGTAATCAAATGCTTTTAATGATTCAATTGATACCATTATCACTTGTTTAGATCTTTTATTGAATTTAATTGTATAATTTTGTATTATCAATTAAATTTATGTGGGAAATCTAATGATCCCCAATCATCTTCCAAACACTTGATGATGAAGATGGATTTGGCCCACACTGATTTAATGAGATAATGTTGAAGGGATTGAATTCATTTCATGAATCAAAGGTCTAACCAAGAGAATATTATATGAAAGATCATGGAGAATGACATGGATGGTATTTTGTAACATAACCTTACCAACTTTCCTAGGAAATGTTATCACACCCAGTTATCTCTACCCCACATTATCAAAACCATAGATAGACAAAGACTATAGTTGAATTTTAGTCTTGTTTTCTCCTATTTTGTCCAAAATATTTATACTACAAACATTGAGTGTCCAAGTTGCATTTTCAACAAGGGTACATCTCATCCAAAACTTGTTAATGATGGCCACTATCATGAAAGAATCATTTTGTTTCCGTATTTCCAAAGGAGGTAACTCACTTTGATCAAAGATAATATCTAAATTAGGTGAATTCATTTTCTCAACCAAAAATGCCACATTATTTGGTTGCACACTAGGAGGGATGAAATTTCCTTATAAATAATTTTGAAGCATGCCATGGTAAATAGGTGATTCTTGAATCAAACCCAACAAGGATATCTTAGTAGGAGTGTTGTGAAGTTGTTCAACAAGATCATATTCTTTACCACTATATTATTGGATATTAGGTGTAGGTGGGAGGTATGGGTGAGGAAATGAAATGGATGTTAGAGTTTATCTTGGTTTCTTGTTATTCCTTGTGTTATACATGTGAGAAATTGTGTGATAACTTGGTTGGTAGGACATATGATTACTAGTAAGTTATTTTACAAAAATTAGGATATGACCATGAGGTTTAGCAGGTCCTATAATGAAAATTGGCTTAGGAGGAGGTCCAATAATTAGATGACTCTTGGGAGGTCCAAAAGGATTTTTTGGAGGTTCCATACTCAAGGGAGATCTAATGGTCAATTTTTCATTCATAACCTCAATGAATTTGACTTCTCGTTGATGATTTCTTACGAGTGGGGACCTAAGGTGGCCTTAGCATCTTTAGCTAAACAAGCCATCTTACTATATTTTGAAAGAAATGTGTCAATCATGTCATCTTCTTACCTAATAATATCAAACAAAATTATTATGGCATTCAGTGATTGGGTCTTCTAACACAATGATATCTTCTTCACAAATAGGAGAGGTATTAGGAGAAGGAAAATTATGGTTGTCATGACTTTCATTCATCAGTTTTTATGTGCCTACAAGGACTCATTCATCCAATGGTGAATGGGTCTTTGTACAAGGGTCCTGATCAAATTTTAGTGTGCTTTGTTGTTAGATCTGAGGTTTTGTTTTCTACCTACAAATTTGTCAAAATTTCAAAAATGAATTTTGTAACTTACTTTTCATTGGTTGACAATAGTGATGACAAAAATATAACAATACAAAATTTCTTTGCAGTATCTCTTCAATCCTTCTTCAACCGGTAACTCACACATACATAGAGAGGGAAAAATGATCATGCCATATAGTGGTTTTCCTTAGTCAAACCTCATGAATAGTGTCCCTACTTTCATAATGATAATTTCAACAATAAAAATATTAATGGAAAGAAATGAAATGATGAATGAATAATTTTTTGTAACTCACCACCTTTCGTAGCTTCCTTGAAGGACTAAAGACATACTCATCACTTTAGGGGAATTGCATCTTGATTTCTTGATTTTCTTGAATACTTGATTGTATGAAGACTTACAAAAATTGTTAGTGTTCACAAGACAACATGAACACATATAAAATTTGACATGATGTTAGGATCTCTATTTCTACTACAAATGAATTTTAATGTTTCTCTTCAATGCTCTTGAATTTCTCCTAACAATGATATTTTCTCTTAAATTTTCACCTCTGGCCTATTAGATTTCAAATGATAAAATAAGTAGGTATTATAAGTGTTTATCCAATTTACCAAAAAATAGATTCCAAAAGCCAACACTTATAGTTTAAATTTTAATCATTAAAATACTACCAAAAACATATTTTGATTTTTTTCCTCTCTCATAAAGGGGACCCATCACCCATAGGTGAATGGGTCCTAGCCTAAACTTTAAGGACACACATGATCCAAGGAAATTTAATTATTAAATGTATCTATTTAATTTTGGTCCCCCTTTTGAAAAATGGTTAGAATAAGGCTTTGGAATACATAATTTGGAAAATTAGAAGCTTAGTTAAGTCCAATAAATTAAGGGACCCAAACATAGTGTGAAACTGTAAAGGAATACAATTTTCTATACGATAGTTTTTTGTCCCTAAATAAGATTCTTTCCCATAATTTTAGGTCACTTAATAATAGACCTATAAATAAAATCTTATTAAAAGTTTCATTTTAGAAACTAAGGTTCATATTCTTTTTCTCCAAGAATTAAAATGTCTGAATCAACTTTTTCTTAAATTTTTAAAAATATGTGGCCTTCTATTGGTTTTTTTTTATTAGCCCTACTTAAGGATCTTCAAGGTGAATTTATACTAGGGAGAAAGGGACTTTTTTGTAAAAAAATTATGTTAGTCTGCTTTCAAGATCTTAATAGCTTTTCTATATGGAATCTTCATAATATTCATGTTCCTAACTCAAAAACTACTAGGTAATAGTTATGGGATAATCTCTCAAGAATGATAGGTAAGAATCATAATAATTGTTGGATTCTTGGGGTTAACTTCTATACCTATTTGTTCCCATAAGAAAAACATGGGGAATTGGAGAATTATTCTAATAGCATGGTTGATTTTGTGGACTTCCTCTCTTTTGTTGGCCTAATTGGCATTGACCTCTAAGAACACTCTTTTACTTCGTCAAATAGAAGGAAAGGCAATAAACTCATTCAAGTTAGACTTGATATATTCCTTAATTCAAACAATTGGAATGTTTTACCCAAAATTTCTCTTCATGTTCTTCCTTGGAATAATTTTGATCATAGTGCTATTATTTTTAATTAGGAATAAATGGTCAAAAGGTAAAATGAAAGAATGGAATATAATGTCTTTTGGAAACATCTTCCATAAAAAGGAGAAGATTTTGAAGGAATTAAAATAGATACAAGATGAAACATATAAAAATAGGTAGGTAGGTTCACGAATATGAATAGGGATAAGTTTAGTTGTGAATCTTCACCAATTGGAAAATATTAGATATCAGCCAGGTCAAAATTGGAAAATCAATTGCACCCAACAGGATGGAAAAATAACCCTAATTTTATGAATCATCAATCAAATGCCTCTCCATTCACCATCGATTTTTTTTATGAGAAATATTTAACTAATAAATTTGGCATAACAAACTACATGTTTCAAATGGATCGATTAATATTTGGTCCTAAAATCTCAGAAGCATGTACAATAAATCACCTACATATTCACCAATATTATTAAAACAACATTGTGTGTATCAGAACCCATTTTTCCAATTAAAATTTACAAATAGCTGCTTATGAGGACCCATTTCACCGATTAAAATTTACAAATAGGTTCTCATGAGGACCCATTTCACCAATAGCATTTAAAAATAATTACATTTGAGGTCACATTTTTCCAATTGCTGTGACACCTCTATGCTAATCATAGGGCCATAATATCATTGAAAATTACAACGTATCATTGTATAATCATGCAAAATTTGCAAAAAAAATTAGATACCATTTAAATATCCTATAGAATTTTCCAAACATGGATTGCTATAAATATAATCGAAACTATCATTTATTCTTACACATTTTATTCAGTTCTAAATTTGTGAGCTCTCAATTCAAAAGTTGGACTTTGTATTGCCCCTCCATGATTTACACTTTCAAGATGTTCAATAATTATTACTTTGGGGTGTTTGATTTAATTTTTCTTTATTAATTTTGTTTTGATTAATTGAGGTATTAATTTAATTATTAATTAACAAGCATTTTGATAAATTGATATATCTGTTGTTCTTAGATATTTTGTTTATTAAATTAAATTATTAAGTTAAAAAGTAACTCAAGCATTAAATATAAAGATATTGGTTATTAATGTACAGTTTTAATTATAAATTAAAAAGTGGGAAAATATTAATACATGGAATAAAATACTTAAAATAAAGTATTAAATTGGGTAGAGATATTGGATAATCAGTTAAAGAAATTTAAAAGATAGAAAAAAGTGGATTTCATGCACATGCATGACTCTGAACTAATTGTTGAATGGAAACTTGTTTTTACGATAGTTTTATCAACTTTTTTCTTTCAAAAAATAAAAGATTTCCTTGGTTATTAAATATCATTTTTGGGAAGATTTTGTGGAGGGTATTTGATTTTTAGTTTTTGAATGAAAACTAGGTTGCAAGAAAATTGCTAGAAGGAAAAAAAATTTCTATAGATTTTGATGGGGAATAATTGGTCTCCTTCCATTTGAAAATATCTCATAAGATAAGTTTTGTTATGAATTTCACTTTTGTTCTGCTAAATGAAAATAATTTGATGAATATATTAGATTCGTTCATTCTTATTTAGTATTTTCTTACGAGAACCTTTATGAATTCATTATGGAACTGAATGGTTTTGTTAGTAGGACTATGGGCACTCTTGATGACATATAGCGGATTCAAAGGGTAACAAAAGGAGAAATAAGAAAAAGATGTTGTGAACTTAACCATCTCTTCTCTTCAGTACCATGGTTGGAACAACACATATTGGGCTGAAATTGAGGTATTTTGTTTATCTATGTTGGTGTAATTAAATATCTTGTACCTTGTCCTAGGTCTTGATTACACCTTAGTTAAGTTTACTTAGGGACCACATAGGAGGTTGTTGGAGATTTTCCACCTTTTATGGACTTGACATCTCATACCTCATCACTTCCACCTTTTGTGGACACATCATGTGATCATCTCTCCACCTTTTGTGGAGATTATCACATTATCCTTTTCCACTTTAGATGGAGTGATAACTCTTCTTTGTTGTCACATGTCATAAGATTACGACACTTGTCATAATCTTATGCCCTCCTATGTTCTCACCTTGGCTATATATCCAAGGGGTCTCCTATGCATTGTATTGAGTATTGAGCATTGTATTGCATATCATATTATTGACATTGAATACAGTTTATTCTTGTCATATTATTCTCTCTCTCTTTTGTGCTTTCTATTAGGCCTCTAGATCTTGGGTGGCTACCTTCATAGCCAATTCTTACATGGTATCAGAGCGATTGGAGAGTCTTTGGATCGCCATTTTAGAGAGATCTTGGTGCATTTGAAGAAGGATTATTTTCAGATTTATGCTGCTGCAGCATTTTGGAGCATCCTACGCCAAATCTAAGTCCACCATTGCGTTCGGGAGGCTGTTTCCAGTTGAGATTGCCTTTCGTTTCATTCAAATCGGACATCGGGAGCTCCAGATCTGAAAAATTCTCCAATTTGGGTATTTTTTCAATTTTCTAAAAATTTGAAAATTTGATTTCAGTTGAAAATTTTTGAAAATTTTTTTACAAAATTTTTAAATTCTGCCCATATAAATTCATTTGTAAAATTGGCAGATTTATTTTTTTGTAAAATTGTCTTTTGAAATCAAAATTTTGTCTAAATCAAAATTGTATTTATATTGTTTGATTTTTTATAAATAAAAAAAAAAATTAAAAAAAATAAAAAAACAAAAAAAAATAAAAAAAAAAGAGAAAAGGTTATTTTCTGTAAATCGTAGGGTACAGAGCGTACCGCTCTGCAGATCGGCAGAGTACCACGTGGTACTCCCTCTGCCACGTGGCCATTGGCCGTGGGAGCCTCATATCCTCCTACCGGCGATCGGCATTCCCCAATCGGCGGACAGTCTTCAGAAATTCCGGCATTCACCCATCCTCCGGCGGTCGCTCTCAGCCATTTAGCGGGCCCTCCATACTCCCCGGCAGTCACAAATAATTCCGGCAAGACTTCAAATCCAGCAGAGAATAGTCCGTGGAGCATATACCGACAACCACGATGAGATTCCACCAAAGATTCCGGCATCAGCAGACGAAGAGAATATTCTGGCATTGATTCCGGCAAGTTCTGACAGACCCGATGACGTCCAGACGGGCGTCAAATTTACGCCCAAGTTTGCTGACGTCAGAATATTCATTTTTGACGTCAGCATGACGTCAAAAAGCTCATAATTTGAAGTTTTTGATCCAATGAAGTTTTTGAATTTGCAGTCCAAGTTCGGAGGCTCATATCTTGCTCATTTTTGCTCCTTTTTTCGAGCAATTTTTTTTTATTTGGGATAATTTTTTGTGTAATTCGCAGTGGTGTACTCGGTTTCTGATTTTGGTGCACAGATTTTCCAGAATTTTCAGTTTCTCATGACTGTACTTGTCTTGTCACCATTTTTGCAACTTCAGAGGCTTCGTTTAGGCTCATACGAACTCCTTTTCAGGTGCCGTTTTTTTTGAAAGTGCATGATTTTTCGTCTACTTCTTGAATCTGCAATCAGTTTGAAGCGATCTTGAGTAGATTTTGTACTTTCAGCATATGGTCCTTTTTGGCCTATTTGGTACTTGTATTGCATAGATCTGGATTTAGGTCTTTGTTTATTTGTTCTAGTCTATTATCAGCCTCTCTATTGGCAAGTTGTAAATCAGAAATCATAATCCCACTTAGCCAAGTAGCAAGTGGCCTATTGTACACGCACTATATTATAAAGTGCCAAAATCATCTATTTGTGGGAGGGTACTTTGATTGAGTGAATTTGGGGGGGTGTATCTCTTGTGTGATTGTTCCTATTTTCTCTCTTGTGCTCTTGCATTGCATCATGGGTTCATCTAAAGTTCCACTCTTAACTGCACATAATTATGGTACTTGGAAAGTACGTGCATGGAGTAAACTAATGGAAAAAGGTTTAATTTACTACATTGATGGAACCATAACTGCACCTTCAGATCCTAAGTAGATCCAACAGCATTTATGGATTGGCTCACTAAAACTTCTATGGCATTGGGTACATTAAGGAAGTTCATTTCAAATGATCTCATTTTCCATGTTGATAAATGTACTACAGCTAAGGAAGCTTGGGATAAACTTGCTGCTTTGTATGGTAAGGTTGATAAGGTTAAGGGATACAAACTTGAACATGATCTCTTAAGCCTTGATCCCAAAGATTTTGATACAATTCAAGATTATGTCACTAAGGCAAATGAATTAAGAGCACAACTAAAAGATTGTGGTATTGAAAAAGAGGATGATCAATTGGTCTTCAACTTGTTAGATAAACTTCCAGTTGAGTATGCAGCCTTTGTTTCAAGTTTTCAAACTCAAAGATTGACAATAAGTAACTTCAAAACACCATCTTTTGAGGCTCTCACAGATCTATTGATTCTTGAGCAAAATAAGTTGATGAAAATGGGAATTCTCAAGTCTTCAACTTCAAGAGCATTGGTGGTCAATCATGGAAACAATAAGCAAGGCAAAGGGAAGGACCAAAAGCAATCTTCGCCAAAGCCAAAAGGAGAGAACAAACAATCCACTCCTCCACATCAAAGCTCATCAACATCATCTTCTTCAAAGAAGTACAACAATTCAAGCAAGAGGGAGCAACCAACATGTGCATATTGCAAAAGGATTGGTCATGATGAGCATCATTGTCATGTTAAACAAATTGATGAGTTGAAACACATCCTTAAGAAGAAGAACATCAACTTGCCAACTGCATATCAAGAGAAGGACACATTTCCTTCCAATTCTTCTTCTAAGGGAAAAGGAACAACTCTCATGGCAACAACATCAAGCTCTTCTCCTTCTTCTCAATATGATAAACATAAGGAGCAATCATTTCTTGCAGTTGCAGATTCCAATACAGATCAGTGGATCCTTGATTCAGGAGCATCGCATCATATGACTTCGTGCAAGGATATGTACTTTTCATTTGATTCTTGTTCCTCACCACCCATTTTGATGGAAAACAACACTTCTTTGGAAGTTTGTGGGAAGGGTTCTATTGATGTTGAAGGTGGAGCATTCAATGATGTTCTATGTGTACCTACTTTGTCAAGGAACATTCTTTCCATCTATCAGATTACACATAGTGGTTCAGGAAAAAGTGTAGAGTTCACACCAGATTCTGTCATTGTTCGGGATTTGCATAGCAGGGCTCTTGTTGCAATTGGGGAGGTTGATGATCGTTCTCGATTCTACACCTTCTCATATTTTTCTCCTATTGATGATTCAGTTCACCCTAGTGTGGACACACATGATGAGATTGAGTATGGTTACTTGAATCTTGGAGTGCTCTCTACTCCTGAGGTTCTTAAGCCTATTGATGATACTCCATCTCCTACATTGACTGATGTACCTGATGACACTTGTGTTCTGACAGTTTCAGTACCTTGTGATTCAGTGCAACAGTGTATACCTTGTCTTCCAGTAGCAGCTTCATGGGATGACTACTTGACAAACATTAGCAGTTTGTTTGTGAAATCCTACATTGCAGACTTGGGAGACACACTTGATTACTTGCATCTTCTCTTTGATGAAGATGATTCTTCTTCAGTTGTTGCGAGGGAACACTCTGAGCCTCCTCTACATGATCAGTCTTTTAAGGTTGATGTGATTTTGGATGCATCTTTACAACAGTTGGAGGAGGCCACTTTCTCTTTTGAGAAGACATCGTCTTTGGAGTATGTTCTATCTTCATCCTTGCTAGATCCTGAGTTGTCTTTTTCAGCAGATCAGATTGTTGTTGCAAAGGGGTTCTCACATATTCCAGGAAGTGACTACATTGCAGCTTCACATGGTTTGGGAAAGGCATCTTTCGGCATCGACACAGGGACACTTGAGCAGATTTCAAAGACTTCTTACATTTTGAGGGTTCTTCCTTCTTCACTTGTGGATTGGGGAGACTTCATTCATACACCTTTGGTATTATTTCTTCCCAAGGGGAGGAACGTTGTTCGATAGTTTTGGAGCAGTTTCTTCATTCCTTCTCGAGCATCTTCCATTGGTGATCATTGTACATTGAGGGGGGGCTACCTTGTCTCTCTTCTTCTCTTGTATGGGGGGGACTTTTTCCTCACATGGGGTTTTTTCCTTCTCATGCTATGTTCATAGCTTTTTGTATCTCATCTCTCTTTTGGGGGGTAGTTTTTTCCCACTGGGTTTTTCTATCTTTACTCCACTTGTGAGAGATTTCATTGTGTGTACATGGGTACCTAACATGGCCTCATAGCTAGGACCCATCTTGAATTGTTTATTTTTGCATAAATTCTCCCTAAGTTGCACTTAAGGGGGGGTGTTGGTGTAATTAAATATCTTGTACCTTGTCCTAGGTCTTGATTAAACCTTAGTTAAGTTTACTTAGGGACCACATAGGAGGTTGTTGGAGATTTTCCACCTTTTGTGGACTTGACATCTCATACCTCATCACTTCCACCTTTTGTGGACACATCATGTGATCATCTCTCCACCTTTTGTGGGAGATCCACCTTTTGTGGAGATTATCACATTATCCTTTTCCACTTTAGATGGAATGATAACTCTTCTTTGTTGTCACATGTCATAAGATTATGACACTTGTCATAATCTTATGCCCTCCTATGTTCTCACCTTGGCTATATATCCAAGGGGTCTCCTATGCATTGTATTGAGTATTGAGCATTGTATTGCATATCATATTATTGACATTGAATACAGTTTATTCTTGTCATATTATTCTCTCTCTCTTTTGTGATTTCTATTAGGCCTCTAGATCTTGGGTGGCTACCTTCATAGCCAATTCTTACAATCTAGGAATTGGTAAGTTTTTTTTAGAGATATTTGATGAACTAGTCTTGGACATTGTGATATTTTCTCTATTAGCATGCACAACTTCTGAAGGAATTATGAATCTTGTCTATCTCTCTCTTTCCCTTCTAGTATGAATTTTTTTTCATTTAAAATCCATGAGCCCCTTCCTTGGAATCGACAATAGCAAGGGTAATTTTTGGATTTGCTAGTTTTCTATTGCATGATACTTTCTAAAAAATCATTTCTTTAACCCTTGAGTGAACAACCCTTCAAAACGGCCTTCAAAGTAGCTCGAGCAAATATTTCATTTGGATCAAATAAGAAACCAAGACCAGCAAGCTAAGAAGGAATCTATCAGCAATAAATGTGATGTCCACAACCTCGAAACTATCGAGGAAATTAAAAATGTCTTTATTGGAAACGTGTGTACCCAAAAAGAAAAGAAAGGGTTCATTGATGCCCTTTAGAAGTATCATGATGTGGTTTCTTGGAGTTATGAAGATTTGAAAACCTGCGACACCTCCATCATAACACATACCATCCCTCTCAAGCCTGATGTGAGGCCCTTCTGAGAGAGACAACATCCAATAAAATGCCTTGTTGGAGCCAATTATATACAAAGAAGTGTAGAAGCTGCTTTCGGCAAGGATTATTTTTCAAGTCTGACACTCTACATGGGTGGCCAACTTGGTCCCAGTCAAGAAAAAGAACAGTGAAATTAGGTTATGTGTGGACTTCTGCAATTTGAACAGAGCATCAAAAAAGGGCAATTACCCTATGCCTTCATTGCATGAAGTACTACAAATTGTTAATGGTGCAGTATGAAAATTTCCATAAGACAGTGTTCACCACTAACTGGGGTACCTTCATCTAGAAATGAATGCCCTTTGGGCTTATCAACATTGGTACAACCTTCCAATGTGCTATGGACATTACATTCAAAGATCTAATGAAGAAGTGTATAATCATCTATATGGATGATCTGATAGTGTTTTCAAAGAAACAGAGTGATCATGTCTCTGACCCATCTAAAGTCTTCCAGAGATGCTAAGAGTTTGGTGTCTCCCTTAATCCCAAGAAGTGCATCTTTGGGGTTACTGAAGGGAATCTACTCGGGCATGTCATTTCAGAGCGATGCATATCCATTGACCCAGAGTGCATTTAGTCTCTATTGAAGATCCAACTTCTAGGTAGCAAGAAAGAGCTCAAATATTTCTTTGGAAAGATTAACTTTGTGAAGAAATTTATTATAGGTTTTGCTGAGATCATTAAGCCCCTCAACATAATGCTAAAACAAGATGCTAAGATTGAGTGGCCCCTGAAGCAAATAAGAATTTTGAGGAAATTAAGCAAGCAATTGTCGAAGCCCCTATGCTGGTCAGTCCAAACTATTTGAAGCCTTTCTACATCTATTCATTTGCTTCAGATCACTCATGCACCAACATCTTGACCCAAAAATATGGCGAAGGGAATGAGCACCCAATTTCCTTCATGAGTGCTCCTTTGAAAGATGTTGAATTGCACTACCACAACATAGAAAAACAAGCATATGCCCTTGTTAGAGGAGTGAAGAAGTTAAGGCATTAAATCCTATGTAATAAAGTGTTTTCCATAGTTCCTGACCCAACTGTGAAGACATTGCTTATGCAGAATGAACTACGAGAATGGAGAGAAAAATGGTTCATGTTGCTGCAATAATATGATATGGAAATCTAGCCAATGAAGTTTGTGAGAACAAGCACTTACCTAAACAATTGTTGAAGCAACAATCAATGTAGGTCTAGAACTCATCGTGCAGTAATACTAGCTGGAGGATGTTTCTCTAGGGGAGTACTACGAAGATGTCATTTATTATTTGTTGAATCATAAGTGCCCTTCCCACCTACAGGGAGTTCAGAAGTGTGATCTCCTCTTGAAAAGAAGAAATTAAATGTTGCCAGGGTCCATTTTATATAAAATAAATCATGATGGTGTCTACTTGAGATGCCTTGGTAGAGAAGAAGCAGATTGCGTCCCAAGGGAGTTCCATGACAAGTTCAACACTAGTCATGGATTTGGATCCTCCACTGTGCATTTGATATTAAGAGTAGGATATTATTGGCTGATAGTCTTCAAAGATGCCCATAGCCATGTTCGCTCTTGTCATATATGCCAGACCACTACCACTAAGGAGAAGAATGTTGTTGTCCCATTACAACCTGTTTTGGAGGTGAGACAGTTTGCGCAATGGGGTCTCAATTTCATTGGTCTGGTAAGCCTTCCATCATCTGCAGGACATAGGTACATTCTTACCACCTCTAATTATTGGACTAGATGGATAGAAGCAATTACATGTAGGAAATGTACAACTGAGTTAGTCACTAATTTTCTGGAAAGCTTTATTTTAAATCACTTCGGTTGCCCTTAGGCATTAGTATGTGATAATGGACTTGCATTTGCTTCATTAAAATTTGCTAGTTGGGCCTTCGACTACGAAATTTCCCTCAAATTATCATCCAATTACTACCCCTAGGAAAATGGGCTTGCTAAATCCATGAATAAGAATTTGATAACTATGATTAAAAAAATGCTAGATAAGAATCCCAAGGACTGGCATACCTAGCTCTATTTCACCCTCTGGGTAGATCGTACCCACCATAAGGCCACCCTTGGTGATTCCCCATTTCATTTGGTTTATGACTTAGAGTCTATCTTTTAGATCCACCTAAAAATTCCCACTCTCTAGTTTATCAATTATTTTTATGAAGAAGGGGATCGTAGAGAATCTTAGTTAGCTTAGCTTTTGCATTTAGAAGAAGTACTAGACCACATAAAAGAAAATTTCACCAAACACCAGAGCATAGTCAAACATTGATTTGATCGATGAGCCAAAATTAAGGCCTTTAGAATTGTCGATCTACTTTTATGTTGGGATAAGGCCCACAAAAAGAAAGGGGGACATAACAAATTTGGAAAGCTTTGGTTTGGCCCCTTTCAAATAGCTGAAATCCTGGGAGACAATGCTTTCCGCCTAAAGAACTTAACTGGTAAGGATGTCCCATTGCCTATCAATGAGAAACACCTAAGGAATTACTTCCAAGCTTGAGCTCTATCAAGATCTTCTTTTGTAAATATTTGTATATAGGTTAGGGTAGGTCTCCTTTTGGTTTTCTTGCATTTCATTGTTTTGCATCACATCATTTTGTTTATTTCCCATTTTTTTTTTTGAAGAGGGTGTTCTCTATTTCTATTGCAGTGGTTGTGCTCAACCGAAAAATGGTTCGCCTTGCTGCTTGTCCTCAATGTTCTTTGGTTAAACATTCACTCTCAATCATTGGTCTTTGATTACTACTATGGAATGGCTTCCTCATCTAAACTTCATTCTAGAACTTGATCCGTGGTCGAATCCTTTTACATTCATCTCATATTTTGCACCAAAACACATGATTAATTATTTCCAAAGGGCTATGTAATAGTCGTTATGATAACTCGGCAAGCAAAAAATCCCAAGTCCTCTCCAATGACCACTATGGTTCTCAAACCCATCATAGGCTTTAGTGCTTACATAGTTGAGAAAACAGATAAATTACAGAAAGACATATCAAAAGAAAAAGAAACAAAGAGAGGAAATTTTGAAATCAAGGAATGGTATGGGTATATAAATAACTCTAGTAGGGCTATGGACATCTAGCTGGTAGTAGATCAATATTCGTGGGGTCACAACAAAAACTCCACTAAGGCTATGGATGCCCAGCTGGCAGCAAGGAAATTTCCAGGTTACTTTTGGTGCTAGATGATCTATGTAGCTTGCTTTGCTTGATTAGCCATTACTTGTCATAGTTCTTGAAGAAAGGAATGAATTCACTAAGAACACACACTTCTAAGATGTTTCGTAGGATTGATTCACCTAAGGACCCTATTCTCCTAGCTCACATTTGGATGTCAACCCCTGGTTTGTGAAACCAGATATTCTAAGTTCCAAATGAATGCTTACCCTTAGAATGATTGGGAGCATCCCCAACAGAGTCGCCATTTGTTGTTCCCTCAGTACACATGCGTCGTTTGAAATGGGGACCCTCTCTTTCCTTCACCTTGGTGGATCACTTTTTTTGCTGCCTTGTTCTACAAGCCCCTATTTTGGTGTCTCAAGTGGTTAGTGAGCCTTAAATTTTCATATTAGGTCGACCACGTTTCACCCCACAAAATTTTCTAAGTCTTAAGCCCCCATGGAGTTCCCTTAGCAATTTTTCTCTACCAACATCCTTGGTATCCTCTAGGCATGACCTCTTGGGTTTCCCATTGCAAGTTTCCTTTGGTATTTTTCATTCTAAATGGCTGAAGGACTTCGTCCTTCCACATCCCAGGTCTCAGTGAGTCGTTCATCATTTCTCTGTGCCTTCGGTGACTAAGTTCAAATTGTATGACTTTGAGACCTTTTGAACCATGCCTGTCCATATGCTCCTACCATACTTTCATTTCTCTTCCACCATTTCCAATGACCATCCTTCACCATCTTCCCACCAATCAGAGTTTGACAGCTTCGTCATCGTCTTTGTTCCTCAAAAAAATTTCCAATGACCATTTTTCAATGGCCATTAGCTTGCATCCTTCCTGCCTCTGGGTTCTAGACCTCCTGCCACTGTCTCAAAATTTAAATTCATCAATTTTTTTCCCGTCTTACAAGCATTTATGGGCGTCCATTAAATGAACTCAGGGGTATAAATATTTGACCCAACCTATCATTTTCACATGTTAGGTTGGCTAGAGGATTTCAGAGCAAGTTTAGAGAGATCCAGAGCCCTCATCATCCATAGCCTTCAAGTGTGCTACATTCATTTTCTGATTCCACATGAATTTAACAACTCCCTTCATCATATTCTTGTGGTAGGTTCACCGTCCTTTCTCCCTTTTTTTCTTTCAGTGATTGCATGTTAAAATAATAGAAAAAATAAGGTTAAAATGCATTCATTTGATAGAGGAGAGCTAGCTTTAGAAAACCCATACGATGAAATCTTGAAAAAACCCATCAAATCACCATATAGCTTAATCCAAAACTTCATCGCCCTAGTGACATTCCTTTTACATAGTGAGGGTTCCCTTTGGGATTGAGACTCCCTTTTTCCATCAATAAAACCTCCAATTTGAAACAACTTGAAAACAACGAGATGCCTCCTCGAGTCCGCGATCCCAGATCGCCATTGTCAGTTCAACAATGAGACTTAACAAAAATTGAACTCCCTACCTCTAGGCATGCTTGACAAGTATACTCCCATAGGATTCCATCCCCTGGATGTCGTATAACATTCACCATTCTGAATGGAAAAACAACCCAATCCACTCGAGATTCTGGACCGGCCTTGCAATTTGCCACCCGAGTTAAAAGAGAAAAAAACTGCCACATCCTTGGTATCCTTCGGGTCCCAGTTTTCAGAGTTCCATCTATGGACATCCATTGCAACTTCATCACTTATTGTATCCATCAGATGACCACCTTCTGCCCTCTAGGTCCTAAGCATCCTTATGCCACATGAACAACCAATGATGAAACTTAAGTGCCTTTGCCTCCACTAGACCCACTCTGTTGGACTTCTTCCATCGAGACTCTATCCCATCTAAGTCGTCGCATAAGGAAAACTGAGCACATCTTTATGACCTGTGGATACCTATACCCCAAACATTGATGAACTCAACAAAGGAAATCTAAAAGCCAAATGCGATGTCAGGTCTGGTCCACCAGGTTGCTCCCATTCGACTTCCACCCACTGCTCGTCATTCTCAATGGAAATCCTCGAGTGGCTTCTTGAACCTTTCAACCCAACACTCAGATGATCAAAAAATGATGCCAACTGTCCTTCAAACTCATGGGTTCCAAACTCTAGAACTCTGCCACTGGAATGTCATTTCATCATGGTCATCTCAAACAACAAAACCCAAATGGCTTTCCCTCCTGATGACTCTGAGTACTTGAATGATGGTCCAAATGACCTCTAATTTAAAAACAAATCTTAAACCACATGTTCAAATGGGACCCTCTCCTGCATGAACCTTTCAAATCATCTAAATCTAAAGGTAGGAGAAAACATGTGGATTGCCCTACCTTGTTTGGCCTTTCAAAGCAGCCATCTTGGAAGGGAAGTCTAGCCCCTGGGAACCGAACCTCCAAATTCCCCTCAGTTGATTGCTAATGACCATCCAGAATAAATATTTGGTTTCTTGAATGATATATTGTCTGATTTGACTCCATGTGTAGTAATTTGGCTAACCATTTGTGTCTCCATGCTTGATTATGCTCACCATGCCTTTGTGTGCAAAATTTATGGAATCGAGTGCAAGATCCTCAGGGGCAGCCGCAGAAAAAGACAAAGGAAAGAAAATAGGCATAGCTCCTCATGGAAAAGAGGACAAGGATCAAATGAAGTACCAATTCCAAGGGGATCCTTGCATTCAAAGATCATCATGGATTGGAAGGAGATTATAGATAACAACATTGGGCATGTTGATATTGATGAATTTAAACATAGAGTTAGAATCAGTCCTAAGACAAAAAATGTCTGATTGATCAGAGGTAGTGGAATTGCTAAGGCTATAGGTTTCCCTCCATCTCTTATTGCCCTTGAAATAGTAATGGCTTGCAGGGCAACATACCAGCCGAAAACCAGAACCATTGTAGATAGAGATGGGAACATTCTAGCTGACATGTTGGGCAAATCAATGATGAAGACCTTCCACATCCCTACCTTTGGGGAGATGGAATTTCCAACCATAAAGGAATGTAAAGCAATGTGGGACAAGGACCCAATTGGGTGTAAAAACCTTATAAATCAATATTGGCTGAAGGAGAAGAGGGGCAGTACTACAGAGGTTCCTCAAGAGCTTTTCTACAGTGATTTCCATGAAGACTATCATGACCTGGTGACTATGCTAAGCAAGGTAATGGGCCTTCCTTTTGTGGCCTACATTCAAGAGTGGATGGTCTACTTTGTCAAACATATTCTCCATAGAAAGGAGGATGTTACCACAAACACCATATTTTTCTAGGGAGGAATAATAAGTGATTACTTCCATGAACAATGTATGAACATCAAGAAAACCTCCAAGTTCAATATGACGTGTTATCTAGTTTATTCACTGGCTGAGTGGAGGAAATACAATGACTTGTTCAGAGCTCCCAATGAAGAGCAATGTTAGGAGCTAAAGGTTTATGATAGGTACCCTCAATTGTAGTACAAGAATTACAAGAAGGATTATTGCAGAGTGAATTATGCTTTCATCAGTCATATTATCAAGTTGCTTGGAGGCGATTTTGAAAGGCGGGTCTCCCACAGTTCTCATGCTTTCCTCAAACAATATTTCCTTTTATTCATCCAATATCCCAAATTCACGTACATCCACAGTCAAGGCTTCACATAGAGGCCAAAAAAACTACCTCGGTACCCTAACAGTCAAAATATAATATTAGAACTCTCTCGGCAGCTACAACATGTACTTACCCTTCTTAGGAGCAAGCATTTGCTAGGGTTCCCTTATCCCCTTTCTTTTTTCCAAGGGATGTATAAATTGTATTCATCTCAATGTGTAGGGAATTCAGAGAAGAAGTTGGTTGAGTATCATTTTTGGCTTCATACTACCCATCCACGAATGGACCCTTACGGGCATATAAAAAAGGCACTTGGACCCGACTATGCCCATCTGCACCATGTTGAAGATTTCTGGGCAAACTACCAAGATGACAGAGAGGTGTTGATGAGACATTATATGCGGATGACCACATACTTTGTGAAGAGAGTGAACCTATTTCCTGTGCTTGATTAGGTTGAAGGAGATGAAAGCACAATTATGGATCCTAGGTACAATGATATCACTAACTTGTCATTTTCACTGATAGATTAGGACGAGTAGGAGTTTGATGACCTCGATATCATAACTAAGCCAATTAAAGATTGTACAAAAGAATGGGTCAATGAGAAAGTTACCTAACTGAAGCAACAAGGGGTCATCTTGACCTATGAGAGGCTCAAAAGTGAGCCTAGTGCAACGAATGATGGAGCTACTACAACCTGAACAAGCGAAACATCTAAATCCCCTCTACTCACGAGGTCAAGGAAAGAAAGGAGACTGACTAGCAGCAACGTAACCTGAAGGTGTATGCTAGAAAGACCTTAGAGGGTGAGTCATCCAAGAGACATAAGACCTCAGGCGATGCCACTATAGTGCCTATATTATACAAGAAGATCCACTCCATGAGGGAGAAGAAATGAAGGCTGATCCATCACAGTCTCTATCAGGTATGTGTAGGATCATCATGGAAAAAGCAAGCCCTTCAGTGGCAAAAAATTCAAAAAAATCAAAGTTAGGCAACTTGACGTAAAAATTTGAATAAGTTATCTATATTATTTAAAAAATATATAACGATGAATCTATAGCAAATTAAATGTAGTTTCTAATCTACTAGGTTTTTTTTTTTTTAAAATCTATTCGGTGAAAATTTGAAATTTCAATGCAATAGTACTTAAATTTCAAGGAAAAAATAAAAGTAGGTGTTTGTCTAACCACCCTAACCACAATAAAATAATAATATTTTTTTATAAGATTTTTAGATATAGGTAGAGGACTCATGTCCAGATGTGATGCTTATTTTTTTGTAATTTTTTTCCTAGTAAATAATTAATTATGAATTTTTTATTAGAACTTTTAAAAAATATAAAAAATCGTGTATGACCACCTTAACTTGGTCAAAACTTCATGAAATTTATTTTTTCTTTCTTTAATCCTATAGTATGCAAAGCATAGAATGTGACACATGTTTCGGATTCAAAAAATGTGACACCGTTTGAATGCTATAGATGTTTTTCAATCAGCCTATCAATCAGGACTTTAGTCGCAATTCAAATAGAAAATGAATAATAATTATTTATTAAATTTGAAGTTAAGTATAATTTATATTGGTGGAAAGCTAAGAATCTCCTTTAAAAAACCTTTTTGTTTCATCACTTTTGGGTAAACAAAAGTCATTAGCCACATACCCATCATATCGCCACTTTTTGGCTCGTCATGATCCTACGCATACCCCACTAGCTACCTCCACTACTGTTGTTCTCTTGTTAACCTCTCAAGCCATGGTGGCTACCTCCCCACCTGTGGTGGACATCTCGTTCCACCTTGCTTCTTCTTCACCAACAGGACCGATTATGATGGTTGTTTTTTCTTTCACCACCACCTCTCCACTTTCTTCCACCTCCATGTCTCCAACTACATCCCTTTCACTAGCAACAATAACAATACCCATGTCTACACTATCACTTCTAGAGGAATTCTCATGGCATATGTGGAGTACCCCCTCCAATATTTTAGAAGTGTTGTTGAATCTAGCCATCCAAGCTACCCTGGCATAGGTCCTAGCCAGTGTTCTTGTCCCAAAGCCTCCAACTGAACCACCTAAGATGAAGGCCACAATGGAAATATCTTAGGAATGGGAATGATGGGAAAGGGAAGCTGTAAAGGCATTGGAAGAGGAAGCAAGTGACTACCATGAGAATCCATAACATCAACATCTATAAATTGATAAGTTAGTTCATGAAGAAGAGGAAACTGAGTCTTTTGAGGGCAGTGATGAAAGGGATGCTGATACTAAAATTATACAAGCATTTGATGCTAAATTTGATGAAGAGATGGCTAGGAAATTAAAGGATGTTGGAGAAGAAATAGAATGGCCACCCTTAGAAGAAGGGAGACAAGAAGATGATAAAATGGAAGAAGGCATGAAACTTCCAACAAGTGAGCAATAGGAACAAGGTTGTAAGCACAACGAGGAGATGCCTCTCTCAGAAGGGCAGGAAGAATAGGGAGGGAAAGAACATGAAGATGTGATGCCCCCACATGAGGAAGAAGAGAACAAAGAAGAAGACAAGCCTAAAGAAGAGGTTGAAAGCTATGAGAATCTAGAGACTGAGCAACCCGAGGGGCATGAACATGAGGAAGAAAAGGGTTTCGAAAAGGAAATCAGCCCCAGGGGGCGCATGCCAACTAAATCCCCCATCAAGCGCATGGTGTTCATCCAGGACTCCGATGAAGAGGAAGAAGATATAAAGGTAGAGGATGAAATTCCTAAAGAAGAGGAGATTGAAATCAGAAGGGATGAAGAGGAAGGCGATTGTGAATCACTTAAGGAAAAGTATTTAATGCTTGAATGGCTCGAAAAACAACTAGAAAAGAAAGCTCCTACTCCAAAGGATTCCATATCGAGATTGGAGGCCATCTTGGCTTGGGCACAAATTACAACTAAGAATGAAAAGAAGCCTAAGGTTAGATCAAAGCTGACAATGGATGCCTCTATATTTAGAATGGTGTAATTAGCCACACCGGTGGGGGAGAAGAAGGAATAAGCTATAACATCTCCACTATCAACTTGGGAACTACTTCAAGAGATGGAAAAGGGGATCACCTCCAGGAGTCCATTACCATCGCGGTGCATCTGATACAACAAGATAAGATCTCAAAGGATGAGCTCAAGGCACAAGTGGTTGATCTAATATCCTACATCCAACAATGGTCATTGGTAGAAGAACAACCCACCACATCTTCGGCTCCCCCATAGTTTTTGTCTAAAGAACAAATAGACAAGCTTGAAATGAGAAATAATTTGGATAAGACCATGGAGGGCTAGTTCTGAAAAGTCTTGTACACTAGAAACATGGGAATCACTCATGTAGTTAGGATGAAAAAAAATATTCTTGGACATACAAAAGTCCCTTGAGAGCACAAGGAAAATATGCATTGACTTCCCAAAGGGGTATGAGTCTACTTACTCGAAGATTGAGGCTATCCTCAAACTACCTAGCGGGACTTGGGAAAATGAAGTTGCTTTCAAGAAGGATGATTATTGGATGATGGATGTATAGAAAGGGGACTTCGAGAACCAAAAAGAAAGGTTGGAGTAAGTGATCGACAAGGTGAATCCAGATATCGATTGGGCTAAAGATGTTTGGGTAGATTATAGTCAGTATTTGAAGGTAGTGATGGGGTATGATATGCTTGTCATGCAAATGGATTTGGAAAAGATAAAGCCTCATTTCCAGAAGAGGATGGAGGATGGGATGTCAGATGAGATCGCTACTGACTTCATGAGTTTTTCTGCCTGGGCCTTTGTACAATCTAAGGTATTCAGAGATCACGCTACCAAATATGATGAAAACTAGGAAAATCTCATAGATAGATCCAAGGAGTGGAGTTACCAACTATTGTGATCCAAGATTTTGGAGGTTAATAAGCTCCAGCTACTAATCTTGAAGTTCATGGAGTATGCCTCTTTGAAAAAGTAGGAGGGAAACCCTATTATTGATGAGGAATTCCTTAAGGAATAGCCACAATAAAGAGCAATTAGCAAAAAGAAGAAACACTACAGTGTTGTGACTAGAAGACAAAATAGGGATAAGGAAAAGAATGTATTTTAAAATATAATATATTGTGTGGTAGGTAGAACCCTAGTTTGTAGTGAATCCTTGCCAGAAAATGAAAATTAATATTGGCCATTCATTCTACTTTTTGGGCACTATAAATAGGGGGTCTCCTCTCATTTTCAAGAGAGAGTTTAGTTGTTGTAATGACATTCTATAGAAATTTTAATAGAAATACATTGAATTTGGTGGATTTATGAGTTTCTCTACATGTTTCATGATTCATCTCCCATAGTTAAATGTTTTAGTTAGATTTTTTTATTTTTTTATTTAGTTTTGGATTTATTTGATAGATTTGGTAATGTTGTTCTATGATTATGAAAAAAATTGTTGTGTAGATGTCTTCCTAGTCCATACTTTTTATTGTTTGTTGCTGGTAGATGGTTGTGTAAATTTAATCTATACTTAAATTCAAAGTTGCTCCACATTTTTATCTTTGTTCATGCATGCATATGGTGAACGAATGGTGAAATACTTACAGGCTTTAGAAGATGGCACAAATTTCATGAGACTGTGAATTTTCTAGCTAAGTGAAATTTTGTTTGGAGGAAGCTCTCCATAGCAAAACCTCCATGATCATTGTTCATAGTTAGTTGCAGATCCAGGAAACTTTCCTCTTCCCTGCCCCTTTTCCCTTTTTTCTTAGAAATAACCTATGCTAAGGTTCATTGAACATTGTATTAAAGCCAAAACTTAAGAAAAACATTGAAGTTTCAAACTATTGTTCGAACCTACAACAAAGTACATTTCAACTCCCCATCCTTGGAACTTCAATTCACAAGATATACTTCATTCTATCTAGCTTCATAAGTCTGCCCTGTGATTCCCAGCAAGATCACATCAAATACCAACTGATGAATTCCATGCAAGTTATGACCTGACACTCGAGAGACCTTGGGGTGATTTTCAACAACTTTTTGTTGGAAGTCTCCTTTTAAGAGAGGCAGTGCACCTACGTACTACCTATGTTGAGAAAGTGTGCAAAACACCACATCAACAATACCCTTAAAGAGTGAGTTGCATACAGTGTTTATAGATATTATATTATTCATTCTATACAGTTTACAACATTTACAAATAAATTAACGCTTGAGGATTAACATATTCACATTATTTTATAAGGAGGATGGCATGTTTTAACTATCATAACTATTTAGCTTGATCTAAAAAGAAAAATAAATTTACAAACATGTGTTAACTCAAAATATTAACACATGTTAACATCCCCTTTAATCTGAAGGGGTTATCATGAGGGTATGTGCAGGATTGTGATGGGCCAAAAAGTGGCGATATGATGGGTATGTGTAGGGTATGTGGCCGACAACTTTTTTTTACCCAAAATTGCTAAAGTGAAAAGGGTTTTTAAAGGAGATTCTCAGATTTCTACCAATATAAACTATGCTTTACTTTGAATTTAATAAATAATTATTATCGATTTTCTATTTGAATTACAACTAAAGTCCTGATTGATAGGCTGATTGAAAAACATCCATAGCTTTCAAACGGTATCACATTTTTTGAATCTGAAATATGTGTCACATTCTATGCTTTGCATACTATAAGATTAAAAATAAAAAATAATTTCGTGAAGTTTTGAACAAGTTAAGGTGGTCAGACATATGAGTTTATATATTTTCTAAAAGTTGTAATAAAAAAATCATAATTAATTATTTACTTGGAAAAAAATTACAAAAAAATATGCATCACATCCGACATGAGTTCTCTACTTATATCTAAAATATTATAAAAAAATATTATCATTTTATTGGGGTTAGGTTGGTCAGACAGACACCTACTTCTTATTTTTTCCCTAAAATTTAAGTACTACTGCATTGAAATTTCAAATTTTCACTAAATAGATTTTTATTTTTTTAAATAAACCTAGTAGTTTAAAAACTAAATTCAATTTTATATAGATTCTATTGTTACATATTTTTGAAATAATGTAGATAACTTATTCAAATTTTTACGTCAAGTTGCCTAACTCTAATTTTTCTAACTTTTTTGCCACTTAAGGGCTTATTTTTTCCATGATGATCCTACACATATCGATGAAACTATGCAGTATTTTGAATTTCTCAAACTTTGGTGAAGATTTGCTAGATGATCTAAAGAAACTACTATTATGATAGATATTGAATTTACTTTAACCAGACCTACTACCATAATAGGGTTCAAACTTTGATATTGAGCCCGTGGGCTTGATAGGTCTCAAATTTGATAAAGAGAATGTTACTTTGATAATTCTAAAATTTTGATAATGAGCTTGTTGCTTTGACAAGTCTCAAATTTTGATAATAAGCTTATTACTTAGATAGGTCTTAACTTTTGAAGAATGAGATTGTATCTTTGACAAGTCTCAACTTTGGGCTAATTTTTTCCATTCTATAATTTTAAAAAATAACCAAGCTTTAGTGGCCAATATGAATAGTTACCAACTATAAATCTAGGACAACCATTATCATTAAAAATTATATATGAAACTTATTTGAAATAGTACGTGTAATAGGTTCAGTCATTGAAAATAGTATCTCAAATGGGACAATTGAGTGTAATAAAATATTGAAATTGAAGTGTAATTACCACACCAATAACAATATGTCACAATCTATGAAATCTCCAGGGTATGTGTAGGATCATGATGGGCCAAAAAGTGGCAATATTATGGGTATGTGGCTGACGACTTTTTTCTTACCCAAAATTGATGAAATGAAAAGGGTTTTTAAAGGAGATTCTTAGCTTTCTAAAAATATAAATTATGATTTACTTTGAATTTAATAAATATTTATTATTAATTTTCTATTTTAATTACAACCAAAGTCCTGATTGACAGGCCGATTGAAAAACATCTATAACTTTCAAACGGTATCACATTTTTTGAATCCAAAACTTGTGTCACATTCTATGCTTCGCATACTATAGGATTAAAACAAAAATGAATTTCATGAAGTTTTGACCAAGTTAAGGTGGTCAGACATATGAGTTTTTTATATTTTTTAAAATTTGTAATAAAAAATTCATAATTAATTATTTACTTAGAAAAAAATTACAAAAAAATATGCATCACATCTAGACATGAGTCTTCTACTTATATCTAAAATATTATTAAAAAATATTATCATTTTATTGTGGTTAGGGTGGTCAGATAGACACCTACTTCTTATTTTTTCCCTGAAATTTAAGTACTACTACATTGAAATTTCAAATTTTCACCAAATAGATTTTTAAAAAAAAATAAACCTAGTAGTTTAGAAACTACATTCAATTTTCTACATATTATATTCTTACATATTTTTGAAATAATACAGATAAATTGTTCAAATTTTTATGTCAAGTTGCCTAACTCTAATTTTTCTAAATTTTTTGCCACTTAAAGGCTTGTTTTTTCCATGATGATCCTACACATACCCTTCAATTAATCTAACATACACACAAGATTCCCCCCTTGGAAGATGACAAAGGATCATTTCAACAACACAATCTTCTTGATCATGGAGTGATTGAACAAGTGACAACATATTTATCTCCATAGCCTCAAATAATTGGAATATATTATTAAGGACCACTATCATCATATTCATCATAAACTATATCTCCAATATTAGCAAAATCACTCATGGGGGAAATATACACTTCATCAATCTTCTAAATAATTGAAGTCTTATCAAATATACAAAGTGACGTCTCAGAAATATCAACTTAATTTGAGTTAATGTAGGTTCAATAAGATCTACATCATCATCAAAAGAATTACGAGAAATAACATCACCACTATTATGAGTAGGCACATTATCACCATCATAATAGATTGAATTCTCTTATAAGATTTGGATAAAAAATCAACCTTGAATCTCTACCTTGAGTAATCTATCCAACCAAAATTCACATGCCTCATAGATTTTGAAGGTGGGTTTGGTAGATAACAATGTTTGGTAGAATGAGTATACAAACCACATGATGTACAAGGGTGTAGATCAAAGAAATTACTAGAAAGATGACCTTGATGGTCATAATGGGAATAAATTTGGATATTATTGGACTTAGCACAAATTTCTTTTGGTTTCTTATATTTTTGAATTTCACAAGAATCATCAACACATGTAGACTCAACATAAAATTTATTCACCTGCACCTTGATAAAAAATTTATGGGTTTGGAGTATTTTGGGATATTAGAGCCAACAAAACCCTTCTATCCAAGACCACATTTCCCTCCATTTACTGTTTGAGATTCCCAAACTCTCACAATGGGTTTGAGTAAAGTAGAAAATATTGACTCAATGGATTTATCCTTTTGTAACTTTGGTTGGTGGAAGTTTTGATTCATAGGTTTAGACATAGCATTTTGTCTATGCAACTCATCTTTCTTTAAGGAAATTCTTGTTTTACATGTTTGCTTTGTTAAAATTCTTGAAGAAAGTACATCATGCTTATCATCTTTCTACTTTACATCTTTCTTATATGCTTCAACATTGGGTATTTGATTGTGTAACCTATCTATCTCTTGTTGTAGCAAGATATATTGAGCACAAAACAACATAAAAATAGATTGAAATTGCCTCCAACACACAGATATTAGTTTTTCCTCATTTGGAGTGCTTGCTAAAATTTATAGGGACATAATACCATTAGTATATAAGGTAGACATGATTGTAGGGACATAATACCTCTATTCTTCTCTCTCTATCACATCTCTCTCTCACTTCTCCCTCCCCCTCTCTCTTTACTCTCTCTATCTCACCTATCACCCTACCTATCCCTCCCTCCTAAATTTATCACTATCTCACCTCTCTCCATACCTATCCCTTCCTCCACTCCTTTTTATCTCTCCTCTTTCTCCCCCTTCTTTCTATGTCTCCTTACCCTCTCTCTATCTACCTCTCTCTCAACTTCTATCTATCTCAACTATCCCTCTTTAATTCTCCCTCACTACTTTCTCTCTCTCCCACCTCCATCCTCTCTCTCTTTCTCTCCCCTCTTTCTATCTCTCCTTGCCCTATTTCTACCTACCTCTCTCTTATTCTATTTATCTCAACTATCTTTACCTCTCCCTCCCTCCCCTCTTTATCTCCCACACTCCTACCTCTCTCTTCTCCTTCCACCCACCTTCACTCTCTACTTCTCTATCTAACCTATCCCTCAATACTTTTTTCTATCTCCCTCCCTCCCTCTTTCCCTCTCTCAATCTCTCCACCTTCCACGTTACCTCTCTACTTCTCTCTTTATTACATCTCAAGCTATCACATCTCTCTATCACCTCTTTCTCACTTCTCCTTCACTCACTCCCCTCTCTCTCCCCCTCTTTCTATCTCTCCTTGATTTCTATCGACCTTTCTCTCTCCAATTCTATATATCTCAACTATCCCTATTTACCTCTCCCTCCATACCCTCTCTTTTTCCCACCCTCCCTCCTCTCTCTTAGCTCTCCCTCCCTCCCTCTCTCCTTCCCTTTCTACTTCTCTCTATCTCCCTCTCCCTCTCTCCCACCTATCTCTCTCCTTCCCTACCTCTCCATCCATCTCTCCTTCTCTCTATATCCATTATCCATATCTATACCTACATATCCCTTTATAAATCCCTATCACTCTCTCTACCTACCTCTATCTCACCTATACCTCTTTACCTCTACCTCCCTCTCCTCTCTCTTTGTCTCCTTCCTTTTCTCTCTTTGATGTCCACCAATATGAGATACAAAAATGGGAGGAAGATGTGTAGATTGAGAGAGAGAGAGGGAAGGAGGGAGGTAGAGAGGAGTGGGTGAGAGAGAGAAAAAAGGAAGAGAGATCAATAAAGTGAGAGAATTAGTGGTGAGAAATAGAGAGAGGGCGAAGGAGAGGTAGGAAGAGATAGAGGTGAGATAGAGAGAGAGAAGATATGGAAGGAGAGAGGGGAAGATTGAGAAAAATAGATAGGAAAGGAGGAAGGGAAGGAGAGAGAGGTGAGATAGAGAGTAGAGAAAGAGAGAGGGGGTAAGAGAGAAGTAGAGAGGGAAGGAGAGAGTGAAGGAGAAGGAGGGAGGGAAAGAAAGACAAAGACATAGATAGAGATAGAGACATAGAAAAGACACAAAAAGAGACAAAGATAGAGAAAAGACAAAGAGAGAGAGGGATCAAGGTAGGGAGGGAGAGGTAACAAGAGAGAGAAGTGAGAGAGTATAGAGAAAGAGGAGATGGAGAGGGGAGATAGAGAGATGTATAGAGGGATGTACGAAGTGAGGGAGGTAGATAGGAGAGAGAGAGATAAAGAGAGACAGAGATAGACAGAGAGACAGACAGAGAGAGCATCAAAGAGATAGACAGACAAACAGACAGACAGACAGAGACAGAGATAGACACAGACAGAGAGAGATAAAGACAAAGATAGAGACATAGATAGAGACATAGACACAGACACAAACAGAGAGAGAGAGAGAGAGAAAGACAAAGAGATAGACAAAGATAAAGACAGAGAGAGATAGAGATAGAGACAAAGATAGAGACAAAGATAGAGATAGATAGAGATAGAGACAGAGACAAACAAAGATAAAGATAGATGTATAGAGACATAGAGATACAAAGAGATAGAGAAAGAGCAGATAGATAAATAGATAGAGAGACAAAGACATAGAAAAAGATAAAAATATAGAGAGAAAATATATATAGAGGGGGAGATAAACAAAATTTGAGAGGGAAGGAGGGAGAAAGAGAGAGAGAGTAGATAGAGAGAAGTAGGTAGAATAGAAAGATAGAGATAAGTAGATAGGAAAGGTGAATGGGAGGAAGGAATAGAGATATGGGGAGAGATAGAGAGAATAATAAAATGAGAGATAAAGAGAGAGGAGAGAGAGAGAAGAGGGAGGGAGAGGTAGGGAGAGAGGTGAGATAGAGAGAGTAAAGAGAGAGAGGGGGGATAGATAGGGGAGAGAGAGTTTGTGTGAGAGAAAGAGAGGGGAGGTAGAGAGGAGGGGAGAGAAAAATTAGGGAGGGAAGGAGGGAGGAAGGGAGAGAGAGAGAGAGATAAGTGAGATAGAGAGAATTAGAGAGGGAAGGATAAAGAGAGAGGAGAGAGAGAGAATGGGGTATGTGCAGGATCATGATGGGCCAAAAAGTGGTGATGTAATGGGTATGTGTAGGGTATATGGCTGACGACTTTTTTTTTTACCTAAAATTGATGAAATGAAAAGGGTTTTCAAAGGAGATTCTTGCTTTCCACCAATATAAATTATACTTTACTTTGAATTTAATAAATTATTATTATTCATTTTCTATTTGAATTACGACTATAGTCCTGATTGATAGGCTGATTGAAAACCATCTATAACTTTCAAATGGTATCACATTTAAATCGAAACATGTGTCACATTCTATGCTTCATGTACTATAAGCTTAAAAAAATGAATTTCATGAAGTTTTGACCAAGTTAAAGTGGTCACACATACGAGTTTTAATATTTTTAAAAGTTTAATAAAAAATCATAATTAATTATTTACTTGAAACAAATTACAAAAAAATATGCATCACATTGGGACATAGTCCTCTACTTATATATAAAATATTATAAAAAATATTATCATTTTATTGTGGTTAGGGTGGTTAGAGACACCTACTTTTTTTCCTAATTTAAGTACTATTGCATTGAAATTTCAAATTTTCACCAAATATATATATTTTTTTAAATAAACCTAGTAGTTTAGAAACTACATTCAATTTTCTTCAGATTATATTCTTACATATTTTTGAAATAATATAGATAGCTTATTCAAATTTTTACATCAAGTTGCCTAACTTTGACTTTTTCTGAGATTTTTTCCACTTAAGGGCCTATTTTTTCCATGATGATCCTGCACATACCCAATGGCGAGATAGAGATAAGTAAAACGAGAAATAGAGTGTAAGAGAGAAATAAGGGAGAGAGAGGGAATGACAAGATAGAGAGTAGGGAGAGAGGGGAGGGAGAGGTAGGTGATATAGGTGATATAGAGAGAGAGAGGGAGGGAGTGAGAAGTGGGAGAGAGAGGTAATAGAGATTTGTGATAGAGAGGTAGACATGGAAGGAGGAAGGTGGAGATATTGAGAGAGTGAAGGAGGGAGTTAGGGGGAGAGAAAGAGGTATAGAGGGATAGGTTATATAGAAAGAAGTAGAGATAAAAGGTGGGCTGGAAGATGGAAAAGAGAGATAAATAAAGAGACAAAGGAAAAGAGAGGAGAGGATATAGGAAAAAATAGAGAGAAAATGAGGGAGGGAGAGAGAGAGAGGTGAGATAGAGAGAATTAGAGAGGGAATGAGAGAGGGGGAATAGAAATATTTAGAGAGGGAGGGATAGAGAGGTGAGATAGAGAGAAGTGGAGAGGGAAGGAGAGAGACATAACTATGAGATAGAGAGAAGTGGATACGGAAGGAGAGAGTGAGAGAGAAAGATAGGGAGAGAGAGAGAGGAAAAGAGAGTGAGAGCAAGAGAGAGATGGAGAGATAGAGTAGTAGAGAGGGAAGGAGAGAGTGAAAGACAAAGATGGGAGATAGAGAGAGAGTTAGAAAGAAAGATGGAGTGAGAGAAAGATGGATAGAAAAATAAGGACAAAGAAATAGATAGAGACAAGGAGAGAGATAGAGGGGGAGGGAGGGAGGGAGAGGTAGGCAGAGAGAAGTGAGACATAGATGAGAGAGAGAAAGAGAGGGGGGATGGAGGGAGAGAGAGAGAGAGTAGGGAGAGATAGGAGGGAGGGAAAGAGAGGTAGGAAGAGAGAGGTGAGATAGAGAAAGAGGGAAAGAAAGAGAAGTGAGAGAGAGAGGTGATAGAGAGTTGTGATAATGAAAGAAGTAGAAAAGTAAGGAGGAAGGTGAAGAGGTTGAGAGACCGAAGGTGGTAGTGAGGGAGGGAGAGAGAAAGAGGCATAGATGGATAGATTAGATAAATATAAGTAGAGAGGAAAGGTGGGTGGGAGGAAGGGATAGATATACAAAGACAAAGAGAGGAGGGGACATAGAGAAAATTAGAGAAGGATGGAGGAAGGGGGGAGAGAGGTGAGATAGAGAGAAGTGGAGAGGGAAGGAAAGAGATAGGAGGGGAATATAGAAAATTAGAGACGGAGGGAGGGAGAGAGAGGTGAGATAGAGAGAAAGGGAGGGAGGGAGAAGTGGGAGAGAAAGAGAGGTGATAGAGAGTTGTGATAGAGATATTAGACAAGGAAGGAGGATATTGGAGAGATTTAAAGAGGGAAGGAGGGAGGGAGGGAGAGAGAAAGAGGTATAGAGGGATAGGTTATATAGAGATAAGTAGAGAGGAAAGGTGGGTGATAGGAAGGAAGATAGAGATATAGAGAGACAAATACAGAGAGAGGAGGTGAAATAGAGAAAATTAGAGAAGGAATGATGGAGGGAGTATGGGAGAGAGGTGATATAAAGAGAGGTAGAGAGGGAAAGAGAGAGACAGGATGTAATAGATAAAATTAGAGAGGGAGGGAAGGAGAGAGAGAGAGAGAGACGTGAGCTAGAGAGTGAGAGATAGAGGAAAAGAGAGAGTGAGAGTCAAAGAGGGGAGGGAGAGAGAGAATTAGAGAGGGAAGGAGAGAGTGAGGGAGAAAGAGGGAGAGAGTTAGAAATAAAGAGTGAGGGAGAGAGATAGATAGAGAGACAAAGATAGAGATAGAGACAAAGATAGAGATAAAGGCAAAGAGAGAGACGTAGAGAGAGGAAGATAAGAAGGGAGGGAGATTAAGGGTGGCAAACGACTGAGATAAAAAGTAGAGAGAGAAAGAGAGGGATAGAGGAGATAGAGATGTAGAGAGGGAAGGAGGTAGCAAGGGAGATAGAGGGTAGAGAGAGAGGGAGAGAGTGAGAGAGAGGGGGGTGAGGGTGGCATTGGGAAGTAGATGTAGCTATCAAGAGAAAAGAGAGAAATAGGTCAGAAAGAGTAACAAAGGGAGATAGAAGAAGGGAGAGGTAAGGAGGAAAGGATGGATATCAGATTAATTAGGGAAGGCAAGGTATAAAGGGTGGGTGAGACCTAGACATGGTTGAGAAAAAATAGGTAAGTATTGGTTACGAGGGAAGGAGACAGAGAGGGACTGAAAGGTAGAACTTCAACTATACATCATTGATAATAAATCATAAAATTTAAGCCTTATCAAAGTGGGGGTAGTGAGAGACAAATAGAAATCAGTGAAGTTCATGTTTTTGTAAATACATCACCATTTGGTGAGCACTGAATTTAGAGAAAGCTGAATTTGGAGAGTGCCAAATTTGGAACTTTCCAAATGCAATGCAACATTTGGCGAGCACCAAATTTGACAGTCTCCAAATTTGGTGCTCACCAAATTAGCTGCATTGGGGACATCATTTTCTCAAAGGGTAATAAAATTTCACATATTTTTGGTTGTGCTAACTATCATGTTTGCATGACTTTCAATGCACATTTAAAAAAAAAAATCATGATGATGTTAGACTCTCTCTTTAACCATCTAAATATATATTTATTTTACATTTTGATTATGTTAAGGTTTTCATTCATAACTTCTCTTGTTATTGCCTTCTTTTTGTGTCAAAAACCAACATGTGCTATTTTTGGAATAGATTTTTACTTGTTCATCTAATTTTGAAAAAAAAATTACATTTTTAGTAAACAAGACTCCATTCTACATGTAATAAAAAATAACATTGATTTTTTATTATTTTTCAAAACATTTAGAGGGGAGCACACTCAAATTTATGGTTTTCAGGATGTGTCAACTTCAAAAATTCATAAAATATTATATATTTTTTTTAAAAATTAGCTGAAAGAATTGGGATAAACAACATGGTATTAGATAATTTCTCAGCACTCAGATTTTTGAAATTATAAAAAAACTTATGAAAGAGGGATGGGCCCACAAACACTATGCTATTTTTTTGATAAAAAAAGGAGCTCTTTTGCCCCCTCCCCTCACTTTTGAAACCCTTAATATTCATTATTTAAAAAAAAGAAACTAGTAGCTTACAAAGTAGACTCGGAGCACTTCAACTCTTGTTCTTGTTGCATCTTCAAATTTTGAGTGTAACTATCTTCATTTTCTTGTGAACATTAGACTTTATTGATTTTAGAAAAATGTGGCATCTTAATAGCTATTTTTTTGTCACAGATTGGTGCACAAAACCCACTACTTTGCACAAAGAAAATCTATAATATAATAATAACAATGAAAACAAATGAATTCCAAAAAATTACCAAAAACTAAGAGGTTTCCCACTATTTGTAAGAAATTATAATAAACTTAATGCTATAGATTAGATCCTCCAATCGCCAACTCTAAAATTGAAAACACAAATCTAAAACCAACTCCATCTCTAAACAAGTTCACTAAGCAAAATTGGGTGAAATGTGGCAGCTAAGAGAACTATACTTTTAGCACATATACAGTCCAAGTAAATTTGGTTTCTAATACATGACCAAGTCACCTTATTTCAACTTGCTTGTGGTAAATTTACTAAGTCAAAATATTTTCTATGGTTTCCTTCTAACTTTCTACTACTTATTGTGGCTTTTTTCAAGCCAAGTTTTTTTCTCATGGCACCTACAATGGAGGCTACCAATCATATATAAAACAAATACTCTTTTCTTTCTACCAACTTGTAGCTTTGACTAAGTCTCACACCTTTTTTCACTCCTATGTGTGGCTTTTAATATACACAACAAACTTTATTGTTTTAAATGCATTTTCATTCCCTTCTACATGACACACCATATACAGGTGCATCATATAGTTTAAGATTTATTAAATGTTGTTCACATTATAACATATGTGCTTTATACAAAGCATTATAATGCCATTGATCAATATTTATTCCATTACATACATACATGCATAGCACTTAGTTTATACTATGTTTCTCTATAAAAATTTAAACAATTCAAATCTTAAGCCCTTTAGAAAAATGTAAATTTATATTTTTAACAAGATCAACAACTTATAAACAAATCAACACTTCATCAAATCAGTAGTAATGAAAGATAGGACAAAGAACACACATGCACAAGATAACACCAAATTTACTTCAAATCCCTAGGAAAGGAAAAACAATAGTGAGAAATCTCACATTATAGGAAGCTCACTACTTATAGAATTATAATATTTTTTTTAGGCTTTCTACCTAAGGATGCACACTACTTCGTAAAATACTTGCAAGATAAGGCACACAACCTTAGGATAAGATACAAAGGACTTACAATAATGAGGTGCACAACCCCATGGTAAGATACAAATTACAAGGACCTAATAAAGAGAGTCATTCTCTAATAGTAGGATATATGAAGATTTAGAAATTACAACATATGCCAACAATACACTCTGTTTACTGAGGCATTAAAGCTCATCTAATCTTCATTTTCGACAACTCACTACATCATTCTATACTTTCACACCACCACACACTCACTCAACTTGCAACTGATTTGTTCTTTCATTTATATCCTCCACAAGATCACAAAACACCAATTAGGTTGGTCAAAATATAATACAAACAATATTTTTAACAAGTCGGCCACAAAAACATATTGCGATCCTATCCAAGAGATAGAGAGGACCAAAAACTACTCATTACAACTTCCAATGTGATGCCAAACAACACATGTGTTGGCACACATGGACCCAACATTATGTTCATTCAAAAGATAATGAAATACCTAGAAAATTTTAGTTTGGTGAAAATGTTTAGAGCTTATTTTGAGAAATTATAAGCAACGAATCCAAGTGGATTTTTGGTACCACTTCTATCAAACTCAATGTTCTATCCTTTCTACTACTTCATAACTAGCACTTGCACCGAAAGGAGGTGCAATGGTTAGTTGACTGTGTTTTATATTAATCTGAATCAAAATAAAACATATGTATAAACATAGTTAAGTAACAATTCCAAATAAAAGAAGTACACATAGTTTTCCTTTTAGTTACTATCACAGTAGATGCAAAGTTCCATAAGGGGGTGGTGAGGAAGATTAATCATAGAATCATCTCTTTCTACTTCCCAAGATTTTAGAACCAAATACCAAAAAAACATGTATAAACATAGTTAATTAACTTTTTCTAGCGTCTTAACTTCTGTATTCTCTATGGACGAGCGTTGGGGCTCATATTACTCACTACTTTTTTATAAAAATATTTTGGACGCCATTTTTTCAGACTTGGACTTGTGTAGAAAAGAGTTTTTCAAGAACCTCTATTCAATAGATTTTTCTATAAATTTGTTGATAGAAACTACTGTAAATGAGATTAATTTGAACCTAAAAACGGTTTAGGTAGAACAAAAACAACCACATAAAGAAGACAATTGTTTTCGAATGAAATAAAACACAACAAAAATTCACAACCCTACAAAAGCATGCTTCATAAAATCTAAGGCCAAACTACCAAATAAAACCAATGCCCCAATGCCTTCATTTAACAGATAACAACAGAATTGTTTTAGAATGAAATAAAACACAACAAGAAAAACGATCCGGTTGGATACAAATGAAAAATAAAATAAAAAGGCTCACTAAAACTGTTGCTTAAATCGATTCATAGCAAACGAAAAGTGAATCTCAAAATATCGAGGCTTCAGGGCTATTAGATTTTTTGAGCTTGATACAAGATTTCACGCATGTGGTGACTCAAATCCGATTTGAATGTGGTGATTCAAATCCGATTTGATTCTGCGGACAGTGAGATTTTTATCATCATGGAAGTTACTGGTGCACATTCCCTATTTCTAGTCCACCATATTTTACGAAATGTAATCTGGATTAAGAAATTTCCAGATTCTGTCTATAAAAATTTCTTATTCATTTTAATAGAATCCGCTGAAGAGAAGAATTTATTGACAAACGGCTACAAGTTCTGCCTATTCTATTCTCAGAGAGATGTTAGAGTTTGCAGACCAAATCAAATCTCTGTATTCGATGAGAAATGGAGCAGTAAAAAGTTATCCATTTGAGCAGATTAAGTCAAGATATGCAAGATCTTGGAGGAAATGCATCTGGTTTGGCTCTAAAAATGTGTAATTACTGGAGATGGTTCTGGTATTCAAATCATCTTGTATAAATTCACATGGTCAGAGGGGCATTACAAAGAAAAGCATATCCACAGTGATTTACAGGCGAGGAAGAAGAGAAGAAGAAAAATATTTTGCCATGGCTACTACATCAACATCCATGTTGATTCTTTTCTACTTTCTGGTGGGAGGATTTGTTGCATGTAGCTTTCTTTCCATTCAATGTAATGCCAACGCAGAAGTTGATGCACTGATAGATGTGAAGAATATGCGGCATGACCCACAAAATGTTTTGGGTAGCTGGGATCAAACCCTGGTCGATCCCTGTACATGGCTTCATATCACCTGTGATGACACCAACCATGTAACGAGGGTGTAAGTCTATATATTTTTCTTATATGACATAAAAGTTTCTATACAACTTAAGTTAACAATGACTTGCTCTAAGTACTTTACAGGGAGTTGCCATTTGAGGGCCTTTCTGGTATTCTCTCACCACGGATCGGTGACCTTCCCTACTTACAGTACCTGTAAGTTTATTAGCAGAAGCATTTTAAGAATGAAATGTTTTAGTTCAAGGTGAATTTTCTTTAAACCTTTATGTATGTGTATTATTGTTTCAGAGATTTATTCCGCAACTCATTGAGTGGAAGCCTACCACCAAGTTTGGGGAAATTGAAAAATCTGATTGCCCTTGATCTTGCTCACAACAAGTTTAGCGGAAAAATACCCACCTCACTTGGCCAACTCTCCAAACTCCGCTTCCTGTAAGTCACCATTTTCCTGGGCTTTTATTGTTAAATTTTAAATCTATTTTAAATGTTTTTCTTTTTTGTTAATGCCAACAATAACAATCATAAATGTCTGATTTATATCTGGATTTACATCTGGGTTTAAAGATCCTTTGATTTTAGACTTTTGGTGATCTCATTCTTCTTTCTGTTTGTTATGACCTGTGCTGTATGTTGTAGCGCTGTACATGATCTTTAGAGGGAATGTAAATTTAAATATTCATTTTATGTTCTGCAAATCATGTTTGATGATATTTCTTGCAGGTGGCAGAAATAATCTAAGCAGGTTTTTAATGTTATATTAATTTTGTTATCATTAACTTGGTTTTTTATGGCTTGAATTTTTCAGGCATCTTTCAAACAATCAATTCAGTGGCCCTGTTCCAACAAGAGGATGGCTCTCAAGATTTGGATACAATAGGTAATTAATTAATATATTTATTTCATTTAGCTTGTTCTTTCAAAGTATGGTAAAAGCTATTCATTGGTATCTACATGACTTGGATTTAACTTTTTGTGGTTGCATGATATGTTATGGGCTAAAGTTTTAAAGGCAATCCAGGCCTTTGCGGTGGTGTTGTACACAAGCCATGTTCAAAAAAGGAATGAAATGGAGAGCATTGCAGCTTAAATAATTGTTGACAAAGCAATAGTAGTTTCTACTTACATGCCAGACAATCTAATATGTGCAGTCATGCATATAATTTTGATATAATAAAGATGATATTAATAACTATGAAATAAGACAAGCATTTGCATATATTAATACAATATTTTTGTTAATATTTACTGTAAAATTAATTTTCTCTTCTATAAGATATTCTTCATGATCTATTATTGTTAAAATAACTTTCAAGTGTGGGAACATAACATAAACATTCCATAGTTGTTTTAATGAATTATTGACCTTCGTGAATGGTCTATTACACTTTTCTAAAACACTTGGAATGACGAAGCAATCGCTTATAAATTTTTGTGGACTTAGATTTTTATTTCAAATAAATTATTGCACTTTTAAATTAGTAATGTGGAAGGTCAAGTTACCCTAGAGATTGCACTTCTATTAATTACTATTGAGGTTATAACTAATGGTTATTTTTCTTTAATAGAGCATGTTTTAATTTATAAAATCAATTTGAAAATAACCCACGAAGGTGCCCATCACGAGAAAATAATATTTTGGATATTTGAGGAAGCTCAATAATTCAATCACTGCTATTATTAGTGATTGGCATTATTAGTACTTTTAAGTATAACTACCTAAAACCATGCCATTAATTCCTTTGCAGACCAAAATTTACTTGATTAGTCTATCACTAATTTTCTCAAGACTAACATTAAAATCACAAATGCAGTTTCCATATTGGTGAATCTTAATTCAATCAAACATTAACTTAAATGTATTAGTGATTTTAATATTAGAAATTCCTAGTCTTAAATATTTCATTTAAATTAGTGATTTTAATGTAGTAATTTTTAAAAGTATTATAATATGGAAATTGGATACTAATTTTCAAGTTAATTTAAATGTATTAGTGATTTTAAATTAATGATTTTAAAGAATATTAGTGATTATATGTCACACCATAAACTAAGTCACTTGTTAACTTAATATATTTTCCATACCCAAAATCACTAATACATTATTCAAGAAAATATATTCCCATTAGGGGATTTTATATTGGTGAATCTTGTCAAGTGATTTCTCTAGGTTTAATTTGGTCACTTAATTTTTAATAAATTTGGAATATTTGATTTAAGGTATTAATTTGGCATTCAAGGGCCTTTGATGGCATTAATTAGTGATTTGGGTGTACTTTTAAGGCCCTTAATGTGAGTATCAATACCAATTTCTAATATTCAAAGTAGAAATTTGAATGATGAAGCAGTTGGCATCATGCCAACAAATGATACTAATAAGTTAAGATCATACTACTTAGAAATTCCATTTTTGAGGAAGTGGTTAGCAAAAAGGTCACAATCATAATCCAAGAAGGCGTTGATCAGGAGAATATAGAGTCCTTGTTATTAAAGGGGCCCTTAAATGATAATTAAAAGTACTATAATTCCAAAATATTTTAGATATTCCAAATTAATACCTTAAATCAAATATTAATAAAATCAGCTTGAAACTAATAAATTATAATTCAATCACTTTATCTTATATCAAAGTCAAAATATAAAACCATCCAATGAATCTACATCCTGGGTTGATTGATTCATATTTTAGTTTGTAATTCAATTTAATATCCTTGTAGATCTACATTCTTTGATTTTTTAGAAAAGGATTGCTTTTAGTGATCTAGCCATTAGACCTAGGATCCCTTTTCCAACAAAACAATTGATTATTAGAAAGTGCATATTTATTATTTTTAAATATAACTAGTTTTGGAACTTAAGAAATCATATTTGAGAACAAATTTTATGCACATTGAGATTTCATGAAATTGAAAATCCATGAAAAATAACATTTGAACATAATGCTTCTTAAAAATGAAAAAAATGTCCAACAACATTAAACTAGCTAAAGCAAGACTAAATTTGAGACGCATAAATAAAATATCAATCATAATATGGACTATATAATAGGAGAAAGTTTAAAAATTGAGGCACCACATAGGATGATACCAACAAAAAATGATGAATTGAACTTGGAAGTGCAATAATTGTTAAAGAAATTATTGATTAGAGAAAATTTGAGTCCATGCATAGTACTTTTGGTACTAGCACCTAATAATCATGGCACTTAGTGGAGGATATTTACACATTATAGAGAAATAAGTTATATTACCATTAAGAATAAATTCCCACTACAAAGGATGGATGACATAATTAGTTGTTTGAGGGGAGACAAGTATTTAACAAATTTTGGTTTGCAGATCATTTTCTATAGTTATAAATTATTAGTATTAATATTTGATTTAAGGTATTAATTTTTATGGATATTGACATTTTCTTAAATATGCTTCTCAAAGCTCCAACAAAAGTCTACATTAGCCATAAGGGTTCATAACCTGATGAATGATCACATATGAAAATTGGACTCAAAATATGGAAAGATAATTCAATGCAAAAATAAATAAGTTGTGAATCTCCAAGATAGGTCCCAATGAACCTAAGATGCTTATAATGTGTCCCATTAAGCTCCACATGATCTAGAATAGGTTTACAATAAGTAATCAGGACTAGGTCGGCCCAAAATGCTTTGATAGTGAAATATAGTGAAATTATGAGAGTGATAACTTTCGATAGACAAATGCAAATGATGTGAAATCTAGATATGTGATGGATGTCGATGTGTATATGCTATATCCTTCTTTGTGACCTAAAAATGAAGATGTGGTAAAATGCGGAAAGGAATACTAAAATTGCTACTACGCATAATGCAAGAAAAGAAATATTTTTGGTTCATACAGGATTTCTTTACAACCAAGGATGCTCCTACATCAATATAGATATTCTACCACAAACATATGGACTCACAATTCTATAATCAAATTATAAATTATGCAAAATGAGTGTTTGTCGGTTGATCTCCTCTTTTCCTCTTCCTGATTTGATGCATTCCTTTCTTCTATAAGATTTGAATGTGTATCTTCTCCCACTTTGGAAAAGGTCTATGATCACTTAGAGAGAGTCATACTTTATTATTTGTGGGAACTAATGGAGATTCATTCCTCTTCATTAACATTCCTTAATCATTTCTTCATTATCATTCCTTAATCACTTCCTTGTTTCATTTTGGATGATTATTTTCTTATTGATATTAATTCCTATTCACAATCATTGTCTACCTTTATGACTCAAGCATCAATCTTAATGAATTCATTGTTGCTATACTATATGTGATGGGTCTTCACCACTACTATTGGTAGTATAGTTTATATTAAATGTTTCTTGTTAATATATATATATATTATTATTATTTTTATATTAATTTTTCTTGTTCTTTTTTATATCCTTTAGAATTTGTATATTATAATGATATTTAAATGATCAATATTTATTTTTTATTGTTAATATTTATATTTATATTTATAATTATAATATTATCTCACAATAATTATATTTATAATAATATTAAATTGCTAATATTTCCTTTTCTAATTAATATTTATGTTTTTCATTTATTTGCATTTTAATGCATTACAATTTTGGGGTCATGACAACAACATATCATGTAAAATCACACAACAAAAGCTATATGTATACCTTAATGATTGAACAACACTACTCAAGAAAAATGTTTTTTTAAGGACACATAACTCAAAAAAATGTTTAGTTACCTTGACTAGAGTTGATACAACTAATTGTACTATTTATTTAGACAAATGATCAAAATGGAGAGGACCAAGAGCTTCAATAGAGCCTCCAAGCATACAAATTTCTAATAGTATACATTTTCAATCCTACAATTCACAAATTCAAAAAATTGACCATTCATTCTTATACAAGAGACAACACATTACATGTAGCCACAAAAAAGTTTAAATTATAAATTTAATCACTTACCACAAATACCAACTCAAACAAGTTGAGACTGGCATAATTTTTTAAAGAAAAAATGTGTAACCTATCACCAACATTGCTCATTTTTTACCAATATGAGTTTACATGCATTGTTTTCTCTTTGAAAATACCTTCATCTCTCTTGGTATATCCCTGGGAATATCCAAGAAATGAAGATAATTAAACATAATTCATTCTAGAGGTGATCCATTCAGAACTATTGTAGCAAGTAAATTACTGGAAACTATGGGTTGTATCCCAAAGCACCTCTACATTGTAATGGTTTGAGGACCTATTCTTACTAAAATTGCCAATGCATGTGCCACAAATGTTTTCCTAGACCAAATACCATCAAGATCAATCCTATCAGCATTAAAGAAAAAATATGTGTAGTGTAGAAAATGTACTCCTTTACATTTTCACACTTAGTTTGGGTCCCCTCAATTAAATTAGACTTAATTATTCCTTAATAAGATCTATTTTAAATCTACAAGCGTAATAAATTATAGTTTTTGAAGGCGAAACCTAATAACAATTAATACCAACAAACAATACTTTACCTTGAGCAATGTGTGTTCCAGGAATAGGAACATGGGACCCATTCACCTATGGGAAAATGGTTCCTTCGTAGGCCTTTGAAACCAAATTTAAAATATGTTTTTGGTGGTATTTTAATGTCACTGAATTTAAATTTTAATGTCAGTTTGTAATACTTAATATTCAATAAATTAAAAATACATACCTATAAATATAAGGTTATTTCATCAATTCAAATCCTAGAAAGAAAATTCATGAGAGCATAATTTAAGTTTGCAAGAGCAAAGATTATGATCAAAGGAATTCAAGAGTATATTTATTAGTGATTTATTGCAGCAATGAAGATCTCAAGCATCATGTCAAATTCTTTTGCAATCATGCATGTTTCTGGAGTTAACATTGTGATGTAGGTTTCAAAGATCATGTTGGGTCTCAAAAATGTAGGTTACAAATCCTAAGAGGATACTAGGATCTATGACCAGACTTGAAGAGTTTTTGAACAAAAAAATGGAGTTAACCTATATGGTTTATGACTCCCTACACTTCAAGCTCTGCTAAACCTAGGCAGGTTGACCTTGATAGCCCAACCAGATATAAGGGTTGTGTGACTTAATTCGATTTAAGGATCTATCCACAATGGCATAAAGTGTGGAATAGATGAAGGCTTGTTAACTGCTCCTATTCATATGTGATAATTAGAAATTTAGAATATGAAAGTGGATAAGTAAGGTATAATGAAATGTGAAGTGGACTAGTGCCTTATTGGGTAAGCAAAAGTCAATGAATTTTTATGATAAGTGACTAATATTAGTTACAATTCTAATTGTTTTGCACATATGTTTGTTTATACCTTATATAAACATGCAAGAGTATGACTGATAGACTCTACTTATTGATCCAATTGATCCCATCAGGTTACTATGACTTATTTAAAAGGATTTTAATCCTTCTTTGAAAGAACCAATTAAAAAGAATCACACAATGACACCAAATGTGTATTGACAAATGAAGTATATACTCAATTTGAATAACAAGATAATATCAAGTTGGAGATAGTTTGGTAGTCTTATCAATTAGAGGGCTCTTCTTACTGATCCAAATATTACTTCCAAGTTACTACAATCAATTAAAATGATTTTAATTCTTTGATAGAAACCAATCAACTTGATTACACAATAGCAAAAAATTTGTTTGATGAAACTGAATATCAACTTGGATACACAAGTTCAAATAACAGAGAAATAACAATGTGGAGACAACCAGATAATTGTTCAAATCAACAAACAATAGACACCAATGTCAAGTCACACATAGTCAAAGATCTTTTATCGATTTCTGCCAAAATTTATGCATGCATCATGGTCCTTTATAGTATAATCTACATGATATATATTATGAAAGTCTCTTCTTTTGTATATCTCTCTCTTCTCTCTTTTTTTGCTCTTCCCATTCAATCATCACATGTTCAACTTATATAGCAATATCTTGAAGAGGGTATACCTCTTCATAAGTGTCTTTTGGGACTTTAACAACACATACAATATTAAAATTAAGCTCTAATGAGCCACAAATGACCTTGTGTAACATGATATAGGTACTACTAACTCAATTACATATCAGCATCATGCACAACATTCCTCTCTACAATCTCTCATCCTTCTTCATTGTAACTTCTAAAAATTCTTTTGGTTCAATCTTTTTTCAATCTGAAATGTTCATATAATGTCTATTCATGCGGCTATTAATTTACACAACTAGAAATGATTGCAACAGGTTTTTCAAATTTTGAAATTTCAGAGCGATACAACAATATTGCATCGGTGGAACCTCTCTAGTCTCAGGCATATTTGTGTGCTTTATTTAGTGCCATCTTTGTTTCTATGTTCATAACTAATTGCCAACACTAATTAAATTTCCTTTAGATATGAAGTGTCCCTTTGGTTCTCTTATTCAATCAGGAAGACAACTTAATAATCTCACTGATATTGTACAACTATCTTTTCTCTTGCTTTTCAATTCCTATTGTTTCGGGGAGAACATTATGAAGTATACCCAATATTAGGGTGGTCAAGACCATTAGAAATCCTTTTAAGCATCATTCGGTGTCCTTCCAATAAATAGTGGTCATTCCATATTATCATCGGGTTGACATGTATCATTGCTAAGAGAATAAGATGCCTTTCTGATATACTTGGTCTCCCTGATATGTTTCCTCTACCACATTGTTCTTTGGGATAAGTCAATGGGACCTTCCCAAAAAAAAATTTAGTTTCCCTCATTGGACTAACCCACATAGTCAGAGAGATCTAAGGAGCCCACTCTGATCATACATGTCTCTCCGATACAATTTTTCTCTTGTTTTATCAGTGAAAGTATTTTTATTTCTCCCTGATAAGGTCTCCATCGGTGTGACACACGAGCTTGGTGTGATTTGAAAATTTATCTCCGACTAGCTTGCTTTTGTCGATAAGTTTTTCATTGGTTAAATGTTATGCATTATTTTCCCGATTATCCACACCTATTATTTTTGGGATCTTTGATCACTGTAACTTTATTCATGTCTTCCTAATATGCAAAAAATATTCAATAAAGGGCTATGACTTGTTGATCGGAAAGAAATGCACATAATCTTCCTGATAAGGATCAATTGCTCTTAAATTTTTTGCTAAACTATGATCAAGGAGATGCTTATATGCCAAAGGCGATATTCATAGAAACATTAGTTAACATGGGTTATAAAATGGATCTGGTCACATGAATTTCTACAATTTATGAAATCAAGTGTATCAAATAGTGAATAGGATTTTTAGTCCTAATAGTGGCTTTGATTGGTAATGTATACCCCTTGTGGGTATAGCAAGAATCCAGGTTTCTTGGGAAGCAGACCAAATGTTTTATTTATCTGGTACAAAAGTTGAAGTGAATTTAGGAATGGGTGAGAAATGGAAGTATAGTGGAATTCTATACTACTATGGATGGAAAAAATTATTTTAAGAGGTTTCTCAAGAATTGTCCATGCACTGAAATTTCTTAATCCTCTTTATGGTCTTCAAGAAAAGAAGTTCCTTAAGAACTGTCCATGTACTGACAATTCTTGTTCTTCTCCTACCATGTTTTGGAGGTACTATGAATCTTCACCACCCTTTCCTATCATAAAAAATGGTCCTAATGATAGATCTTCAAATTTCCCATGCTTCCCTTTGTCTTGACTCTCGACATTCCACATGAGAACCATGTTATTTACTTCATTTTTTTTTTTTAGCCCTTTTTTCATATAGGTATTTTATTTGTAATTTATTCTTCTTATTGTGTTGATGAGCTTGGTTCCTGACCTCATCAAGTTCCATTAACTCTTCCATCCTCTCCTCCATAGGTTTAGGAACATCTAAATATTCTTGCAAGATGAACTTACATACTGGTAATAAATTATGCAAAGGGAGCCTAGCTTGAGTCCCATACACAAGTTAAAAAGGTGATTTTTTGATGGCCTTCTTTACGGTGATTCTATCTACCCATAAGGCTAGTCTCACCTTGGAATCCCAAGGCTTTTTGTTATTATTCAATATTCTTTTTATGATCTTTAGGATGCTCTTGCTGCTAGATTCATCCTACCTATTTTCCTGTGGATGATATGGTGAAGAATATGAGATTACTATACCATAACATTGGAAAAATCCCTTAAAATCATCTAACCTAAAGCACATCCCATTATCAGTTATTATTCTTTCTAGCACTCTGAATCTGGTGATGATATTTTCCAATAAATAGTTTGTTACAACCATACTAGTTTCTTGTTTGGTAGGTATAGCTTCTACCAATTTTGTGAAGTAGTCTATGGCTACTAATATCCATCTGTGTCGTCCACTAGATTTTTCTGCAATCTCTCCTATGAAATCAATTCCCCATGGGTGAAATGGAGCCTCAACTTGCAAAGGTCTTAAAGGAAATGCCCCTTAATACTTCAATTTCCCATAAAACTTTTGACATGCTTCAAATTTCCTAGTATAATCATAGGCATCATTGAAAACTCTAGGCCAATAGTAACCTTCCCTTAACACCTTATGTGCAGTATTTTTCACTGAGAAATTCCTTCCACATAATCCTTCATGCATTTCCTTCAAAACATTCCTTGCTTGATTTTCATCTAGGCACAACAACAAAACACCATCCCTATTTTTCTCATAGAGGTCCCCTTTCATGAATACATACTTTAAAGCCTATAGTTTAAGCGTCCTTTTCTTGTTATCATTAAAACCTTCAAGAAATTTCATATGTTTAAGATAAAACATGATATTAGTGTACCATGATGTGTGCTCAATACTAGTAATCATGTTATCTTCATTATTCAAATTGCACACTTGGAAGCTTCAATATTTGTTTGAGACATTAATTTGGCTAATCCTTGTCCTCTTACAAGCTTGATGATTTGAAACTCAATGTCAAATTCATTGGATTTTGTTTATCCATTTACACCTATGGCTTATTAATTTAGTTTCTACAAACACATCTTTTACTACAACATTAGGTACATAAGCTATTACTTTTTCTCCCACTAGATATGATCTAAATGCTTTGATAGGTTTTACTAATGCATATGCCTATTTTTCTACAATGTCATTTTAATTTTGTATTTTGGAGGGATTTTTGGAAGAAAGAATTTTTTTTTTCATACCCCTCATCATTTTTTCTAGCATTACTATTGCAATTGTGTGATAAGATGCAAATGAAAAGATCTGGAATGGTTTAGTAAAATCAAGGAATTTTAAGACTGTGGCTTCTTTAATTTCCCTTTTGATGGATATGAATGCATCTATGGCCTCAATTTTCCAATCAATCTTTGCACCCTTCTTTAACATCTTTGATATTGGTTTCACTATCTCAGCAAAGTTCAATATAAATCTTCTCACAAAATTAATTTTCCCAAAGAAGAATTGGATAGCCTTCACTATCTTAGGAATTTGGATTTATCAATAGCTTCTACCCCTCTCAGGGTCAATCCTTACCCTTTCTTTGGACACTATGTGCCCTCATAGTTTCCCTTCTATGACTACAAAGTGGTACTTTTTAGGATTTAAAGAGATATCATATTCAATGGATTTGATGAATTTTTTTCGAGATGCTAAACATGGTCCTCCGCTTTCTTTGAATATGTAGTTAGGTCATCCTAGTATACCACCATTATTGTGTTAATTAGATCAACAAAAGCAACATCCATGGCTCTCTCGAAAGTTGCACCAGCATTTGTGAGTCCAAATGTCATTTTGACATATAGATATGTTCCCCATGGTGTGGTGAAGGTTGTTTTGTATTGTTTTTATTCCTTAACCTTCCCTTGGTTATAACTTGAAAATACATACATCATAGATAGCAGCTCACATCCCATGACCTTCTGCAACATAGCCTCTATCTTTGAGAGTGGCTATTTATCCTTAAGAGAGGATACATTCAAGTTTCAAAAGTCTACACAGAGCCTTATGCCTCCATTTTTCTTTCTGACTGGAACCAAGTTGGAGACCCAAGTGGAATGCCTAATAGGTTTGATGATACCTCCTTCCCTAAGCTTCATAAGTTCTTCATGCATATTTGGCTACAAAGTTGGGTTTATTGTTCTCCACTTTTTCCTAAAATTTTTGCATCCGATTTGAGTGGAATTTCATGTTGGAACAAATCTTCCCTATATGCATTGAGATCATAATAAGACCATGCAAATACATGCTTATATTTCCTTAATAATTCAATCAAAATCTTTCTAATTGTTGGGCTTATCTTTTTCCCAATGTATACCCTTTTTGATGCCAATTCAATTCCCAAGTTAATTTCTTCAATGTCTTCCCTTTTTAATGGTGTTTGTTTCATAAGGGCTTGATCATTTCCATAAAACACCCTCTCCAATGCCACAATTCCCTTAGGAATCTTGTTAGTCTTGAGCTAAACAACTTCCTTACCAAATGTGGTTTGCTTTCCATCTACTTCCAAAAATGCATTAAAATCAATTTCTTAGGCTTCATACTGATTAATGAAATATAAGAACTTAATCAAATCAGTATCATAATTAAAAACCTACCAACTATAGATGTTATCCAGAATTGCAGGTCTTGTTTTGATCTCAACTTGTGAAATTCCTGCTAGATTAACATCATCTTTCTTCAAAGCCACATTCGCTAAGAAATCTGCCATTAAATTCTTGGATCTATCTATCCACTCAATAGAGAAAGCATTGAACAACTCAATGGTGTCCCATATAGCATTTCTATACTATTTTAGCCTTCTATTTTTTGTAGAATACTTTGCTCTCACTTGCAAGTAACCAACTCAGAATAGATCCAAAAATAGTTATTAGTTTAATTTTGTGTTTGGCAGCCATGTTCAATCCTATCAACAGGGCCTCATACTCTGCTATGTTATTTGTGCATTCAAATATTAACAAGAATGAATATTTGAATGTTGTACCCTCAGGTGAAATGAAAACCACTCTTGTTCCATTACCTTCTTTATTGCATGCTCCATCAAAATACATTCGCCATACACCATGCTCATTCTTGGAAACATCCCTATCAATTGGGTCATTGTTCAATAATTTAGGTTTTGAATGTTCTATTCTAAAGCTTCCTAAGTCCACATCACATAAGCAATTCATTTGATTATGGTCAAAGAGCTCAATTACATGTTTAGATCTAGGCTCCCTATGTAGCCTGACCTCTTTTCCATTGACAGGGATAGTAGCATAAGACAAGTCCAATTGAACATTCCCTCCTACTGTTGCTATGCATTGCGTTGATAGTAGCATCCCATAGTAAGGAGTATCAACCACAGTAATTTATTTTTTATATGTTCCATTTGGATATGATGCAAGTTTCAGTTCTACATCCTAGATTACTCCTACCACTAGAACTGATCTAGTATCCATGGCATAACATTTTCCATACATAGTATTTACCCATAGACCTAGCTCCTTCATGATAGCTAAGCTCATGATATTGATTGTTGCCCCTGAGTCAATCATGTAATTCTTCACCTTCTTATTGTTGATGACTAACGTAGTATAAAATGGATCTACTTGGGATTGATTCTTTGTGAGTGTGTCTCCAAAATATACCTCTAGTGCTTTTGTGACTTCCCTTTCCACAACATTTTCTTCTTTCTTTTGAGCTTCATGTTTTTGAGATGTGTTGGTAATCATTTTGAGAGTTGTATCTCTGAACTCTTCAATTTTCCTCAACTCCATTAAAGGAACTATCATTTTCATCTATGCCAATGCTTGGGCCATGTCTAATGAAGGGGTAGTGATTCCTTGTTCTCCCTTTTCAGTTTTAGTAACTTTCTTCACTTCATGTTGAGTTTTTTCATCCTTTTGTGTTTTTTCTAGCTCAACATCAGTAGTCTCCTTTTGGATGTATTTCTATGGTTTCTTTTCTTGATCTTTCTTTTGTTTAGATGGGACATTCTCCTTGTTTTTCTATTCTTTAATGAACATACTCCTAGGTGTTCCTTTATCTCCCTCTGTGGGGTCAGCTTCTCAAATTGTATTTTCTCCCTTTTTCCTCAACCATTACTTTTGTTGTGATGGCCTTATTTTCTTCTTCTATTGGTGTTCTGAGTTGGAACTAGGGTGTTGTATTGTATGCATGTGTTGCCTCATATGAGTTTTCCTCCAAGTCCTATAAAATACCTCTTGTTCTACATTCACATTGTACTTTTGATTATCAATGTTATATTCCTATCCTTCTTCTAAAGAAGAGTATCCTTCCTCTTTTTTATAAGACCTCCATCCAAGCATATTCATAGTATGGTCATCCCTATTTTTTCTCTTGTTTCCATTCATCTTGACAAGCTTGTGCCACTACACAATATTCAAGATCATGAGGTCTATGGAAAAGTGAGAACCATGGGGTAGTATCAAGTGCATGTGCTCCATGTATTTTCAATGGGTCTAAGGTTTCTTTCCAATTTCTTCTTGTTTTTGGCTTTCCATCTTTCCAAGTAGTGTTATAGGGCATGTCTTTTAATCTTGGTCTTTCATTTCTATATGAATTCTCTGGATTATTCTAGGGGTTGTTAGAGTTTTGGGGAACTCTAAGGTTGTCCATTTTTTCAATAATCATTATGGCTTTTCTATTATTCTCAATGGTTAATGTTGTTTTTGGTTCTTTATTTAAACTTCTAGGGCATCTATTTCTGAGTTCATACCTTATTTCTAGATCAAAGGACTTTAGATAGATACTTAGGGTTGTTGGATTAGATAGTTTGGATCCATGTGGTATTTTGTTGTATAGTTTGGATAACCTTTGATTGAAATCATAAACTGACTCATTTTGGTATTTTTGAATACTTATCAATTCATGAAGGGAAAATTCAAGGGAACATTGATTCCCATATTGTTCTAGAAATTGATTCTAAAAGTCTACTATAGAATCAATTGAGGCATCAGGTAGACCATTGAACCAATCCCTTGCTTCTTCAAGTAGGGATATCATAAATTATCTCATATTTACATCCTCATATTCCATACCACTATCCTGTATAAAGGCATTAAAATTTTTGATATGTTCTTCAGCTGATATTACATTATTCCTAGTGAATTTGGGAACTATGTTTCTCCAATTACTGTCAATTAGGTATGGATATAATTGGTATCCAGTTAAATTAAATTTTATACTTATTCTCATAGGGTTTTGCGGATGCAAATCTAGAGGTGGTGGATTGGGATAGTATTGGTATCCATACTAAGGGTGATGGTAGAAATTTTGTTGGATGTGTCGTTGAGAGTATACATTCTGATGTGGCACATGTTGCTGATGTTGTGGGTCATATTGTTGACTTGGTGGTGGATAGTGCTGGGGAATATTGCTAGCATGAGGAGGCTTGTACCTTTGTGGTGGCATATTATGTTGGATGTGTTGTCTTTGGTTACCATCTGTATTTTGAGGTACTTTTGAAGTACCCGAGGAACTTTTATTCTGAAAAGGCCCATGTGAATTGACATATTTTGGTGGCTTTGGTGCCTAGATGCTTAATCGTGCTATTTGTTAATCCAACTCTTGGCTTTCTTGTATCATCTGCTATCCTTCTAAGTTGTTCTTTTTTCCATTATACATGCAATTCAATCTATTGGTTAGTCATACTATCAAATTCAACAACAGTATGATCCACAAACCCCTCCTAGTTTTCTTCTCCTTGCTGTGATGAGAATCCCCTATCATAGTCCTCTTGTCTCTATTTTCTTTCTTCTTCCACCCATTTCTCAAACTCATTTTTCTTTTGAGGGTTTGATCTATAATTGAGGATATTATCATTTATATTGCTTCTTTCAAGTGGTGTTGAGGGATTTCCACCATTAGGGAGAAGTGGAGAGTTAAATGTTATGAAGGTCTACTCTAATATGTTCACACAATCTTCTGGCTATTTAGATAGTGTTTCACCCTTATTTGTGTTGTTTTTCCCATGAGGAGATCCATGCTTATCTGTCCACCTAACATTTCTCTTCTTTAGACTCTCTTGGTGCAAATATCTTCTTCCATTCATGTTGGATGATATAAAATATCTTTGGTGTCTACTTTCTATCCTTTCTAATCTGATATTTACTTTATCAGTCATAAAAGTCCTTTAGAGTCACCACCTACTTTTCATAAGTAGGAAAATGATTGTAATTCTTCCAAATGGATTCTTCACCCTTTTATGATATTTTGGAATGAATCTATGATGGAAGGCTTAGGTTCAAAATTGTCATGTTACCCAAAGGAGTCACCAATCTTTTTGGCACGTGACTCAAATGGGGAGTGCAAATAACACAACTATGAACCTTTGGTTGAAGATTAGTTTTGAAAATTTATTGACTCTATAAATGGATAGGCTGGAACATAATCTTTTTTGATTTTATCCCCAGTAGAGTTGCCAATCTGTTAGGTCTCAAAAATGCAAGTTACAAATCCTAAGAGGATGTCAGGCTCTACAATCAGACTTGCAACATTTTTGAACCAATGAATGGAGTTAACTTATATGGTTCATGACTCCCTACACTTCAGGCTCTACTAAACCTAGGTGGGTGGAACTTGATAGCTGAAGCAAATCTAAGGGTTGTGTGACTTAATTGGATTTAAGGATCTATCCACAGTGGCATAAAGTGTAGAATATATGAAGGCTTATTAACTACTCCTACTCCTAATGTGATAATTGGAAATTTAGAATATGAAAGTGCATAAGTAAGCTATAATGAAATGTGAAGTGGACCAATGCCTTATTGGGTAAGCAGAGTCAATGAATTTTTATGATAAGTGACTAGTATTGGTTACAATTATAATTGTTTAGCACTTATGTTTGTTTATACATTACATAAATGTGCAAGAGTGTGACTGAAAGACTCTAGTTATTAATCCAATCGATCATATCAAGTTATTGTGACTTATTTAAAAGGATTTTAATCCTTCTTTGAAGGAACCAATTAAAAAGAATCACACAATGACACCAAATGTGTTTTGAGAAATGAAGTATATCATCAATTTGAATAACAAGATAATATCAAGTTGGAGACATTATGATAGTCTTATCAATTTCAAGGCTCTTCTTATTGATCCAAATGTTACTTCCAAGTTACTACAATCAATTAAAAGGATTTTAATTCTTTTATAGAAACCAATTAAATTGATTGCACAATAACAAATGTATTTGATGAAACTAAATATCAACTTGGATACACAAGTTCAAATAATAGAGAAATAATAGTGTGGAGACAACCAGATAATTGTTCAAATCAACAAATAATAGACAAAAATGTGAATTCACAGACTTAAAGATCTTCTATTGATTTCTGCCAAAATTTATGCATGCATCATGGTCCTTTATAGTATAATATACATGATATATATTTTGAAAGTCTCTTCTTTTGTATATCTCTCTTCTCTATTTTTTTCTCTTCCCATTCAATCATCACATGTTCAACTTAGATAGAAATATCTTGAAGAGGGTATACCTCTTCATAAGTTTCTTTTGGGACTTTAACAACACATAAAATATTAACATGATTTAGGTACTCTTGACTCAAATGAACTTGTGTAACATGATTTAGGTACTCTTGACTCAAGTATGTATCAGCATCATGCACAACATTCCTCACTGCAATCACTTTTCCTTCTTCGCTACAACTTCTAAAAATTCTTTTGGTTCAGTCTCTTTTCAATAAAAAATGTTCCTGTAAGGTTTATTTGTGTGGCCATTAATGTATGCCACTAGAAATGAATGCAACAGGTTTTTCATATTTTGAAATGTCAAAGCGATACAACAATATTGCATTGGTGGAACCCCTCTAGTCTAAGGTTGAGTTGTGTGCTTTATTTTGCACCATCTTTGTTTATACATTCATAACTGATCATCAAGACTAAATGAATATCCTGTTGATATGAAGTGTCCCTTTGGTTCTCTTATTCAGTTGGGAAGACAACTTAATACTCTCACCAATAATTTCAAGCTACCTTTTCTCTTGTTTTAAATTCCTAATGTTTCAAGGAGAACATGGTGAATTCTACGGTAATATCAAGGTGGTCTATACAATTATAAATCCTTTTAAACATCACCTGGTGTCCTTCTGACAAATAGTGGTCATTCCATATTATCATTAGGTTAACATGTATCATCGCTAAGAGAAAAAGATGCCTTTCTAATATACTTGGTATCCCTGATATGTTTCCTCTACCACTTTGTTTGTTGGGATAAATCGGTGGGACTTTCCCCAAAAATAATTCTAGTTTCCCTCATCGAAGTAACCCACATAGTCGAAGAGATCTAAGGAACCCACTCTGATCATACATGTCTCTCTGATACAATTGTTCTCCTATTTTATTGGTGAAGGTATGTATGTTTCTCCTTGATAACGTATCCATTGACATGACACACGAGCTCGGTGTGATTTGAAAATTTCCCTCTGAATAGCTTGCTTTTTTTTATAAGTTTTTCATTGGAGAAATCTTATTAATTGTCTCCCCAATTATGCACACCTATTACTTTTGGGATCTTTGATCATTGTAACTTTATTCATCTCTTCTGGCAATATTCAATAAAGGGCTATGACTTGTTGATCTGATAGGAATGCACATGATCTTCTCGATAAGGATCAATTGCTCTTAAATATTTTTCTCAACTATGATCAAGGAGATGCTTATATGCCAAAGGCCATATTCATGGTATCATTAGTTAACATGGGTTATAAAATGGATCTAGTCACATGGATTTCTGCAATTTATGAAATCAAATGTAACAAATAGTGAATAGGATTTTTAGTCCTAACAAATCCAAGTCATGTATTCAAATAAATATTTGGGTATCAAGATCCACATCCATTGAAGCCATTTAATGTAAGATCAAGATAAACATTTCAGTCCTCCAAAGGTTTATTCAAGGGTTTGTTCAGCTGCAACATAGCTTTGTGCATTCATCTTTCCTTTCATGTTTTATTATTTCAATTCAAGGTTTAATTACCAAAAGAGGGTTTGACCAAGGTCCACCCAAAACCAAAAAAATCCCCTCTTGTGTATGTCCTGGTTCATAGGTTGAAGAAAAGTTGAAGAACTCAAAAGAGAAATTTTACAAAGTTACATTTCTTTTCACCTTTGTTGTCAAGCCACTGAAGCTATTGGATCTTGAATTTATTTCCAACTTTTAGACAATGGGATCAAGGGGAATTAGGAGTGCATACATAGCAGTAGATGACCCAAAAAGTGATTTTAGAGAGTTGTGCAAAGACCCATTCACCTATAGGAAAATGGATCCTAGACAACCTTTAAAAACTACATTTTTGTGGTAGGTACAGACCCTCCTACCATTTCTAGATTTGCTAGAATTTTGTTGTTTATGTTTGTATTATTCTTTAAATTGATGATTCAAGTTTGAATGGGCATAATTAGGTTGATTTAATATTTTTTATTTTTTCTCCCAAAAGTGTTGTTCGGGCTGATACCCCCATCCTCAATCATAAATAAATTAGTACACTTCCTCATTGAGTTGACTCACCTAAGGGTTGTAAGACAATTCTTTGTGTGGATCACTTTTCCTAATAAAAATAGGAAGATAGGTTCATCACCCCCATTTATCCCATTCCATAATGAAAAACCTATTTTTCTATGTTTCAATATGCTATCATAAAAATGTTGCATCTAAATGGTAAAATAGTTTTCATATGATCACCATGAAAAAAGATACCTAAATTGATTGAAAATTGAATAAAGAATAAACAAAAATATTTGGACACCAAAGATAACTAAAAAACATAGTATTTGAAGCCTTTGAAGTTTTAATAATGCAAACACAAGAAACTAAAATTCAAATTGTAGATTGGATTAAGCATAGATAAACAAATTTGCACACTAGGATTGATAAAGGTGTAATAGTAAAAGTTCTTGAAAATTTTATTAACAAAGTAGAAGTTATGTTTTAGGATAGGAAACCCTAGCAAAAATCCTAAAGTAAAAGTCTCTTGCACTCAAATTTCAAAATTATTTAATCTTAACTTATTAGCTTGCTTTGATATAATGTTTTTTGAAAAAATACATAAAGCATCTATCCAATTTAGGGTCTCCACATCTCCACACAAAACCTTTGAACTAGAAAACATAGCATTTGAAGCCTTGGAAGTTTCAATAACACAAACAAAAGAAACCAAAATTCATTGCAAATTGAACTAAGCAAAAATAAACAATTTGCACACTAGGATTGATAAAGGTGTCATAGTAAATTTGTTTTCAAGTTTTAGTAACAAAAACACAAGTTTTTTTCTAGGAGAAGAAAGTCTGATAAAAAGCCTAAAACAAAAGTCTCTTGCACTCAAATATCAAAAGTATTTAATCTTAACTTATTAGCTTGCTTTGATATAATGCATTTTAAGAAAAGACATAAAGAATATATCCAATTTAGGGTCTCACATTGTTTAGAGCCACATGCCCAAAGATTTATTGTTAGAAATAATCCCAACTACCCTTGCATTTTTTTCTCCACCATAGAATTTTCCAAGTTTCCTACCCATCATATCTTGAAAATCTTCCCATACGTTTGAGATTTCATTCTCTTTCTCGGTTCATTTAATCAATATTTTGTAACACTCAAGTGTAGGAAAAAAATTGAATGGAAATCCAAATGAATATATCTTCTTTAGTAATATTTCTCAGCTAGCACAATTAAATGTAATTAAATGCATTTTTTCCCTCCATTTTTGGGCTTATACGTAGGCTTTAGCTAGTCATTTTTTTGTATTGATAAATGAATGAAAAGAAGAACCAAATTGTAGAGAAAAGCAACTATTATTTTGTTGTAGTAATAGCTAGAAACAACTAAAAATAGGGGAGTTCATTCTACTATATTTTTTAAGCATATGAAAGACCAACAACTTTGTGTATTGTTTTTATATGTTTTATAATATATGAATGTAATGAAATTTGAGTATTTTTGAAATATATAAAATATAAATATTTGGAGAGATCATCTCTATTTTCTTCTTTATTTTGTTCTATTATGTTTTTTATTTTATCTACTCCTCTGTCTCTTCCTTCAAGTGGTATTGGAGCTAAAGGATTTGAAAAATTATTTTCAAGGATTTAAGATTTGTTGAGCACAAAGAGTTATAGTAATCAATGGAAACTCCAAGCACACATCTAACAAACTCATAAATTCAACAATTCAATGATAAAAAATATGATTATTGGTTAATCACAATGAAGACATTATTTTTCTCTCTAGAGATTTGGGAGCTTGTTGAAAATGGTTACCTAGAACCAATAGATGCAATAGCATAGAATTCACTAACACAAGTAGAGAAAGATTTACTTAGGGACAACAATAAGAAGGATTTTAAAGATTTCTTTTATATTTTCAATCAATGCATGAGAGCATATTTCCAAGAGTTGTAATTCAACGAAAAAATATAAACAAGCATGGGATATTCTACTTGAACAACATATCAAGGAATGGACAAGGTGAAGACAACAAAGCTACAAATATTGAGGAGAGACTTTGAGATAATATTCATGGAGATTAAATCAATAAATTTATTTTTCACATAAATTATTGGACTAGTTAATAAAATTAGGTCTCATAGTGAGATGCTTGAAGAAAGAAGAGTAGATGAAAAGATTTTAAGAAGTCTACCTACAAGATTTGAGTCTATAGTTGTGTCAATAGAAGAGACAAAGGATCTCTCTCAGTTTTCATTGGATTACATTTATCTCTTATTTTAGATGATCATAGGATGAGAAGGACATCAAACTCATCATTGGAGCATGCTTTCAAAACACAAGCTTGAATCAGCCATAGTAGAGGCAGAGGGAGATCAAATTCAAGAGGAAGAGGAAGACACTCATATAGAGGTGGAAGATTCAGCCCATCAACTTAAGTGAAGAGGCAGCAACCAAAGCTCCAATCAAATTCAACCCCAAGGAAAAAGGTATGATAAAACACAAGTCCAATGTCATCATTACAAAACTATTGGAATTATTCAAATGAATATAGAAAGAAACAATATGATTCTATGCAAAATGAAAATTTTACAAAAAAAATCAAAACTAGGGTAGTATGATTTTAGCCTGTAATGTTACACAAGAATAACAAAAGGGTGTATGGATTTTATATTTAGGATGCAATAATCATATGATCAACAATGTGTAACTATTTTCTAGTTTATATGGAAATGTATAATAAGATGTAACATTTAGTAATGGTAACAAAGTTTTAGTTATGGGTAAAGGAAGAATTGACATTATAACGAAGAAGGGGGAGAAATTTTTTATTTATGATATATATTTTGCTCCTAGGTTAAAACAAAATTTTATGAGCATTAGGAAGCTCATTCAAAAGGGATATAGAGTATTTTTCAAAACCAAAGAATGCATAATCTTAGATAAATATCCAAGCAATCAGCTTATTGTAAAATTTAAAATTATAAATAACAGGATGTTCCCCTAAGAATACATTTATATTTGAAAATATTTTTTTCTCAAACACAACAACTTGTGGATAAAGGAAAAGGCGTAGCAGTCACACAAAAAATATTTCAAATAGAAATTAAAGATGGAAATTGGTTATCGCATCTATGTTTTGGACACCTAAACTTTGGAGGTTTAAACCTATCACATAGGGAAAACATGTTAAGGGGATTTCCACTCTTAGAGAAACCAACAAGGCTATTTGAAGGATGCATTCTAGGAAAAAAACATAGAAAATAATTTCTAGTAGGAAAATCATTGAGGGAAAATGCACCATTAGAAATTTCTCATTCAAATTTGTGCACGGTCCTATGCAAACACCTTTAATTGTCGAAGAAGATATTACTTCATGACATTCATTAATGATTACTTGAGTAAAACATGGGTCCACTTCTTAAAGTATAAGGATGAAGCATTTTATTACTTTCATCAATTCAAGGCTCTTGTGAAGAAGAAAAGTAGACACTATATCAAAGAATTGAGAATAGATAGAGGTGGTGAGTAAATCTCAAATAAAGTTGAATAAGATATTTCAAAGATCATGGCATTCAAAAACAACTCACTACAAGATACACACCTCAACAAAATGGTGTAGCTGAAAGAAAAAATAGAAAAATTATTGAAACGACAAGGAGAATGTTAAAAGAAAAACATTTGACAAATGAGTATTCAAGTGAAGTTGTTTCATATGTAGTCTATATAATCAATAGATATCTAACAGAAAGTTCGAGAATATTATTCTAGAAGAAGTATGGAGTGAAAGAAAATAAAATATTTCTCACATGAGAGTATTTGGATGTGTGGCATATGAACATGTCCCAAATGAATTAAGAAAGAAATTGGATAGCAAAGGAGAAAGGTGCATATTTGTGGGATATACTAAAGAATCAAAGGCATATAAGTTAAATAATCCAATAACCAAAAAGGTGATAATCAACAAAGATGTGTAGTTCATAGAATAGCAAGTTAAAAGGAAAGTACATTGTAGAAACACATTCCAAATGCAAAATTCTGAGGAAAGTACATAAAAAAATAATTTCACTTAATTCAAATTACAATAATTAGGATGCACACCATCAGAATATGAGAATACACAATTTAAGCAACACATAAATTGAACACCAGTTTAGGGTGGGAAAACCCTTACGAGACAAAAACCTACACACCAAGCAAAGTCACTTTGTATTATAGTAAATAGATTACATACAAAGTTATAGACTCCACTTTCAAGTGTTAATTCACAGGATCAGTTTGACAACATTACATTTACTCTTCCTTTGAGCAAACACCAACTCAATGCAATACCATTTGTCTCTCTCACACATTACATTATAGATATCCCATTTTATCTCACTCATTCTTCAAGTTGGCCTAATCTCTCTGTGTCAGAGTATCGATTTTTTAGCCAATGAAAAATATGATTTTGTAATGTAGTTACATCATTATCAGGAAAAACAACTATTGACTTCAAGTTGAAAAACTTTGGTCCAAAGATTTTTGATTCACAACAAAAAATGTAGAATAAACAAATAAATCTATGCCAACACATCACTTGCCCAACGTTGTTGACCATCGCACTATTCAGGTTCCACCAAGGCATTCTCCATGAGTTACCAAGTTGACAAATGTACACCACTTAGTCTATTTTGCACACCCCCATAGGAGTCAGTCAGAACCCATCACAAGGGGCATGGACTTAATGGGAATTGTTAGATTATTATAACCACAACTATCGATCAACTACCACCATGATGCCACGTCATCACTGTTGACCAATCCCACATACCTTGAGGAGTCTGTCAGGACCCACAACAAGAGGCATTGGGTTAGTGAGTGTTGTTGGATCAAACCTATCACAACCATAGATCAAGTTATATTATCACATCACCATGGTACCCACTACCACTGTGACATTCATTTCACACCGACTAGAGTCACCAACATGCTCACCAAAACCCATCGGTCTATTAGGGAGACTCAAGGAAAAGTCCCACTGATAAGGATAAGTCCCATCGACAATCTTCTTTCATGTTCCATCAAGCCATCAAAGAGACCCAAGATAGAGTCCCTTCGACAAGAGTAAGTCCTAATGAGAATGACCAAGACCCACCAATAGAACAAACCACACTGAATAGAATGTCATTGATCCATCGATGGGACTGCGAACAAAGTCTCACTGATAAAGAATTGTGAGGCCAATAGAGAAACAAACACAACTATTATAGGAAATAGATCAAGCCAATAAATCTGAGGCACCTTTTTCCAACATGCTCCCACTTGATGAATGACTTACTAGTTTCTTCCTAACTTGAAGTTTCCAAAATTCATTGGCCCCAAGGCCCATCGAATTGGAACACTGCCAGTACTTGTATGTGCTCACAGACTTTGTCAATGCATCTGTGATATTCTCCAAAGTATCCAATTTTTCAAGATTAACCTTTCCATCCTCCACCATATATCATGAATGAAATGATAGTGAACATCGATATGCTTCATCCTGGCATGGAAAGTGGGATTTTTCGCAAAAAAAATAGCACTCTGACTATCACAACAAATAGTAATTTTACCTACATTAAACCCAACATCAGAACAAAAATGTTTAAGCCAAATGGATTCTTTATAGGCATGTGTTGCTACCATGTACTTTTCCTCAATAGTAGATAAAGCAACTATAGCCTACCGCTTGCTCATCCAACCCACTGCATCACCAAATAACATGAAGATGTATCCACTAGTGAATCTTCTACTATCAACATCCCCTACCCAATCAGAATCCACATACCCACGAATGCAAAGAGAACTCTTTGATTGAACCATGTTTCTATGATAACACAAAGCATACTCAGAGGTACCCTATAAATACCCAAAAACTCTCTTCACAACATCCTAGTGTGGTCTTCCTAGATTAGCCATAAACTGACTAAGTACTACCACTGATTGGGTAATGTTTGGATTAGTACAAACCATTGTGTACATTAAACTACCAACTGCACTTGCATAAGGCACTATGGTCATGTCCTCCATCTTAGTAGGAGACTTTGGACAATCTTCAATAGATAGCTTCATTCCTTGCAACACTTGAACAACTAACTACTTGCAATCTATCATACTAAATCTCGCAAGGACAATATTAATATACTTACTCTAGCTAAGAAAAAAATTTCTACTTCCCCTCTCCCTTTTGATTTCCATACCTAGAATATACCTTGTTGCACCAAAATCTTTCATTTCAAACTATGTTGACAACTAAGATTTTAAATCAGCAATCATACCCTCATTTTTCCCAAAGAATAACATATCATCTACATACAGGGAAATAATAAGTAAATAATCATTTTCAATTTTTTAGTACACACAATTATCTGATTTTGATCTAACAAATCCCAATGAAAACACAAAGGTGTCAAAATTTCGATACCACATTATAGGTGATTGCTTTAAACCATAGATAGATTTCTTTAGCTTGTAAACTAGACTTTCTTTACCTTTTTCAAAAAAGTACTTAGGCTAGGACATATAAATTTCTTCTTCTAGATCTCCATGAAGAAATGTTGTCTTTACATCCATATGCTCAATCTCTAGGTCATACACAACTACAAGTGACAACAAAAATCTGATAGATGTCAGCTTAGCTACAAGAGAAAATATTTTTCCATAATCAATTTCGTCCACCTAGGAATAACCTTCCATGACCAACCAAGCTTTATACTTCTCAACACTGCCATCTAGACTAATTTTCTTCTTAAATACCTATTTATAGCCAATAGGCTTTCAACCTTCAGGAAAAGGTACCGAATCACAAGTTTCATTCTTTTTCAATGATGAAATTTCCTCATTCATGGTTTCCAACCAAGAAGCTGAATCATACATATTAATAGCCTCTTTTATAGTCCTAGGCTCATTAGTGCCAGTAATCAAAGTATAGGAACAACTAGAATCCAAAATGGAAAATCCATACCTTTCAAGCTGTCACTTTTCACATGTAGACCTCCTAACTAGTTGAGGTTGAGGTTCTTCTTCATGTTCAAAGTATTCAGAACTACTAGAGCTCTCCTCGGTTTCAAATACACTTTGAATTTGTAGTTCCTCTTTATCTAGAGTTCAAGGAATTTCAACTACATCATTCTTCTTTTCTTTTCCTTCTATCTATGACTACAGATCAACTGCAGAAGGTTTCAGCTCCAGAAAGATTACACTTCTACTATACATAACTTTCTCAGTAACATGACTCCAAAGATTGTATCCTTTCTCACCAATGTCATAGCCGATGAAGATACATTTTACAACTTTGTTTTCCAACTTAGATATTTTCTCATTTGGCACATAAACATGTATATGCTTCATAGCTAAAAACACGAATTTCTTAGAGAGGGCTTCTTACCAAACCACACTTCCATAGGAATTTTTTCAATAAAAGTTGAACTAGGTGAATGATTAACCAAGTAACATGTTGTAGCTATAGCCTCATCCAAAAAATTCTACTCTAGACCAACACTACTCAACATACTTTTCTTTCTTTCCATTAACATCTTGTTTAACCTTTCAGTAACTCCATTTTGTTGTGGAGTATAAGGCATATTTTTATGCATTTTAATTCCATGGTCTTTGCAATACCTTTCAAAATCTATAGAACAGAATTCACGACCATTATCCATCCTTGAAAATTTAATTTTCATTCCACTCTAATTTTCTACCATGTTTTTAAACTCTTTAAACCAACTGAACACTTCTGATTTACTTTTAAGAAAGGGTACAAATTCCCTTCTCGAATAATCATCAATAAAAATGAACATAATATTTAGACTTCGATAATGCAGGAATGTTCACTAGACCAAATACATTAGAGTGAACATAATCCAATATGCTAGAATACTTATGAGGACTAGAATAAAATGAAACATGGTGTTGGTTTCCATAGATACAATATTCACAAAAATTGAACTCAAGGTTACAATCATCAAGCCCTTCCACTAGGTTTTTATTATTCAAGGATTTTAAGCCTTGGTCTCCTATGTGACCAAGTCTATGATGCCATAGTATGGTTTTCTCTACTGGGAGTTTCACCTCCATAGATTTTTGACCCAGAGGAACTTCATTCTCCTTCTCTACAAAAGTAGTTTTCCTTAAATTTATAGAGACAATGTTACATTGAATAGGACATGCATCTAGATTGTATATAGTTCCTATGCATGCACCCTTAGCCAACACCATTGAACCTCTAGTCATTTTGTAGCCTCCACTCAGAAAGAAACATGCACACCAACATCATTCAGCTTACTAATAGAAAAAAGAATACGAGTTGACCTAGTATGTTCATTACATCATCAATTCCTTTGATTATTTCATCAAGAAATTAGATTCTGACTCTTCCACGACCAACAATTTCAAGAGACATGAATCACTTGCTAGGTACACTTTTCCACCAACATAATTTTTATACTTCATGAACCAATCTCTATGAGATGTCATCTGAAAAGATGCTCCTTATTCAATCAGCTAGACATCATTTGATGCATGGCTCGCCAAGGCTACAATGAAGGTATTTGCATCACTCTAAGAAGAACCATTGTATGAAGGGTTATTATTTTTCTTCTTCTTTTTCTCCTCTTTATAATTCTTCCATATATGACCAGTTTTCCCAAAATTCCAGCATTTCACCTTGGACTTCTTTCTTGGAGACTTTGATCTCCCTTCAAATTTGGATTTAGACCTCTTTTCTTTCTTCTTGCCTCTCTCCTTTGATCTACCCCAAACAAGAAGGGCCTCCTTGGCCATCTCAAAATATTTTCTTTGCATTTCTTCTGACAACAATGAAGCAACCACATCTTTTATCTTGAAAGTGGTTGTTGTACTTCCAATAGCCATCATCGGATGATCCCATGTGTCAGGTAAGGAACACAATGGAAGCATACAATGATCCTCCTCTATCTTCACACCCACAGAGGCCAGCTGAGAAACAATCATGTTAAATGAATTTAGATGGCCTGCAATGGATGCACCTTCTTCCATCTTCAAGGAGTATAACTTCTTGCTCAAGAATAACTTGTATACAAGAGACTTGACCTGATAGATATCACCAAGTTTCTTCAATAAAGAAGATTTAGTCTTCTCCTCATGGATGTTCAAGAAAATAAAATTAGCCAGACAAAAGTCTTATTAGCCCTTTGGATTTTCTATCTACAATATCTCAATCTTCTTGCTTCATGTCTAAGGGTTTAGTTCCTGACACAACAATCCATAGATCTCTTTCCACCAATAGAACTTCCATTTTGAGTTTCCACAACTCAAAATTTATGTCGTTGAACTTTTCAATTTCTACTCTTCCTAATATGCTTGCCATCTCAATCTATAACCAAGAATTTATCATTTTTCCCTGCAAGACTCCCTCTAAACAAAATTAGCACAAAAAATCAGCCCTATTCACAAGGATAACAAAACTGGATAGGCTCTAATACCACTTGAAAGGAAACCACAGTGCTAAAATGCCTTCCAAATGCAAAATTCTCAAGAAAGAAGTGTAGAAAAAAATAAGTTCACTTAATTCAAATTACAATCATTATGATGCACACCATCAAATTAAGAGAATAGAAAATTTAATCAACACACAAATTGAACACCAGTTTTATGTGGAAAACCCTTACAAGATAAAAACCCACACAACAAGCAAAGTTGCTTTGTATTATAGTAAATAGATTACATAGAGAGTTACAGAATCCACTTTCAAGTGTTAATTCATAGGATCATTTCAAAAGCATTACATTCATTCTTCCCTTTAGCAAACACCAACTTAATGCAATACCATTCGTCTCTCTCTCACATTACATTATAAACATCCCATTTTGTCTCACTCATTCTTCAGGTCGGCCTAATATCTCCATGTCGTAGTACCAATTTTCCAACCAACGAGAAATCTAATTTTGTCACTACTAAATTTGAAACCATTTACTGATGGACGTTCGTCAATCGTTTGAAAAATCTTTGTCGAACAAGCGACAAAATGACAAAAATATTTTTGTCGCTATCTTTTCATTGCAAGGCCGATGAGGAATAAAATGTCGAAATAATGGCACAGATTCATCGATCATTAGCATCATAAAATGACTCAGGCTTTCGTCGGAATATCGACGAAAACTTTGTGTGTCCACTGCAAAATTACACCAGAATTTCATCACCATTTTGATGAAATGGGAAAGGAGTAGCATCGAAACAACAATAGACATTTTTCACCATTTCGACGAAATGGGAAAGGAGTGGCATCCAAACAACACCAAACATTCATTGAAAGTGCGATGAAATGAGAAAGTAGTAGCGCCGAAACAACACCAAAAGTTCGTTGAAAGTGTGACGAAATGGGCAAGTAGTAGTGTCAAAACAACACAAAATTTTTGTTGAAATTATGACGAAATGGGTAAGGCGTTACAACGAAACCTTCGTCATAGCTATAGCAACTTCGTTGAACCTTTTTGGTGATTCGTCAGTGAGTTTTGTCGAAATTCCGACAAAGAAATGCAATTTAAAAAAAAATTTGCAGAATGTACCATCGTGGAGACTGATGACTGATCATACATACATACTATATATTGGTTTGATGCTTCAAATGATGCATTTCTTATATTTAAAAGTGCATTACCTTATTGAGCTTCTCTTTGTTTTGAGAATAGTTTAATATTCTCTACTTAATAGGGCCAACCATGTGATGGTGGAAGCTCATTTGGCCTCTCCCCCCCTCACATCACTCTATATTCCCCATACCCAATCATATAACATTAATCATTCATTCATCCATTAATAACATATAACATTCATTCATTCATCCATTAATAACATATAGCATTCATTCATTAACATGTAACATTCATTAATTAACATATTCACATTCATTCATTAACATAGTATATTCATTCTTTTAGTTTTTACATATTATCAAAAATATGGTTGTCATGATATGATTACAATCACTTTTTTTTTGTTTCTTTTTTAAAGCTACATAAAGCTGAAGTGTTGTATCATTTTCTAAATCAATATATGTCCCCCCTTTAGTTGTTCTGCCCTCTGCTTGTGATCTTAATGTATGCTTAGTCGTCTTCCCATAATGTGGATGCCACTGCAAGGGGGGTCTACTACAATAAGAAAGAAATGTTAAATTGATATGTTTTATTATTATTGTTACAAGTATTTCATTAATTAAAAGAACATTAGAGTGGTTCCCTTTACCTGATGGGTCGACATCATGTTCTTGAACTTTTTTTATAGACTCATGCTCAACATGTTGAACACGTTCTAAATCTTGATCTACAGTTGAAACACAAAAGTTTACATTAATTAATACATCAATTGATGGGGCCACATCATGTTCCTAATCTTCTCTAACCTGATCATGCTCAATACATTGATCAAGCTCTACATGCTCTAAAGTTGAAACATGAAACGTTACATTAATTAATACACCAATTGTAATTAAATATGTTTAAAAGAACTTTAAAGTGGTCCCCTTTACGTGATGGGGCCACATCATATTCCTGATCTTCTCTAGCCTGATCATGCTCAACATGTTGATCACTCTCTACATGCTCTAAACTACCGGGATGCACACCATGACCTTCATCTGCACATTGTGCTCCACCCTCACCAGGTTGCATTCCAATGTCATGTGTAGTATTATCATTGCTTGAATGTTTAAAACAAATAGGCATGTAATTACTTTATGGTGGAAATTAATATTGAATAGATTGCACAAGTATTCAATTTTAAATAAACTTTATTGAGTTTATTTACCTATGTGTCAGATGCAATGGAAGATTGTGTTTGCCCAATCAAGACTCTTAGGCATTTAGCCATGGCTCCATAGCCTTGCTGGAAGGCAATCTTCAGGTCCTCTTCTATGGGAACTCTGATGAATTTAGAGCCTTACATTTTTTCATAAGATCATGAATTTTGCTTCTATGGTGTGATAAAACCAAAATTGTTTTCAATTTATTATAATTTGGATGCAATATTTCATTTATTAATACTTACAATTCATGTGGCTGATTTCATATAACCACTAGAGCCAAGTTTGTGTTGCCCGTGCTTTTCTAGTCTTTCCTTTGTTGCCTTCTATGTGTCAAGTAGCCTATGAAAATTTTGAAATACGTTAGATTACATAAAAAGAAAGAGTAATCAATATATAATTACATTGTTTATAGTATCACACATAGGAACATTAATCATTTGGGGAAAATTTTGACAAACCAAAAGTTCAGAATTTTTTGAAAAAATCAAGAAAAAATCGGGAAAAGATCGAGAAAAAATTGGATTTAGAAAAAAAAAAATTAAAGAAAAACAGTCAGAAACTACTTCTTTAAAAAACTTAATGGCATTTCCATAGCATACAGACATTGAGAAAAAATAAAATATAGAGTTCAATCCATGAATTATAGAAAATAGATTTTTGTTGGTTATATTCATATCATTGATTACATTGCACAAAACATACTACAACTTCATAAATATCAGATGGTGATAGATTTCTATGCTACCACTTTTTTCATACATTTCTACCAAAGAATTTTATCAAACAGTTCACTGCCTTGCTGCTATGGCTAAAAGCCTAAAATAGGTGCTTTTGAACAACTTATGGATGCTTGGAAAAAATCTATCAAAGCATAATAGTAAGCAATAGCATAGACAAGGAAGTGAACTATTTCAAAAAATGCCTCAAAGAAATGTGGTCTCATGGTGATGGAATTCCATGACAATCCATAGCAATTTTCTTGTCATGGCATTCATTATGGCATTCCACACCATGAGGCCACATTTTTTTGAAGCATTTTTTCAAATAGTTCACTACCTTTTCTATGCTACCACATTTTTCATACATGTCTACCAAAGCATTTTATCAAACAGTTCAATTCCTTCATGCTATGGCTAAAAAGTGAAAACCTAAAATAGGTGCTTTTGAACAAGCTATGGATGCTTGGAAAAAATCTACCAAAGCATAATAACAAGCAATAACATAGACAAGGTAGTGAATTGTTTGGAAAAATGCCTAAAATAAATGTAGTCTCACGGTGATGGAATGCCATGACAATCCATAGCAATTTTCTTGTCATGCCATTCCATCACCATGAGACTACATTTCTTTGAGACATTTTTTTCAAGTAGTTCACTACCTTGTCTATGCTACTACATTTTTCATACATGTATACCAAAGCATTTTATCAAACAGTTCATTTCCTTGCTGCTATGGCTAAAATCCTAAAACAGGTGATTTCAAACAAGCTATGGATGCTTGGAAAAAATCTAGCAAAGCATAATAGTAAGCAACAAGCCATGGTCTCATGGTTCTTTTTGTGCAAAAATCAGCTCAATTTTATTCACCTTTTTTGTAGATTTTAAACACATTTTTTGGCAATTTCGCAGTTTGAAATGGAAAAAAATCATTGACCAAAAATTCAATTATTTTTTCAAAAAATTGCGGAAAAAAACATCCAACCTATAGATTTTTTAAAAATCGCAATTAATCGAGTTTTTTAGCAGATTTATGCGTCTATATCACATACCTTCCTTGGCCCAGTGGTGTATTTCATTTTTTCTTTTCAGCCTTCTCCTTTCCATCAGACACCAGGTCCTTCCACTCCCTCTCCAAAATCATGGGGGGTTGCTCATACTTTTTTTCCTTCTCTAAATGTGACCTATATTGGTCCCTCGCATACTTTAGATAGGTACTAGTTTTCTTAAGGACCTTAGTTCGGTTGAATGTTTTATCACCGAACAACACAACTAAACGGCTAATGAGCTCATCTTTTGAATCTTTATTTTGGGCATTCCACTGTGTATGTATAGTGGGCCTGAAGATGTCCAATGCAATATCACTTAGATGTTTATAAAAAATATCATTTCCTACAAAATGATCATGGGATCAATAGTCTAAAAAGAGAGATCAATAAGTATATTTCAATTGGATTATATAGAATAATAAGTAAAACATTTTAAAGTACTTGGGACCTTCTCTATCTTTATGGGAATGAAATCCTCAGTCACCACAAGTGTGACCGACAAGGTTCACATACTAGTAATATGGGAAGATCCAGGAAATGCTACTAAAACATCACCAGTACTAGTGGCCCATCCCCAAATACATGTCCTGATGCATTAACAGATGCCTGTATGGTATGTGTTGCCGAAATTTCAGAGGACAATATAGGCATGGATGATGGGGTCAGATGATGTGATGTATGCCTAGGAAGATCAAGATGGATATTTGTGCCAACCCTTACTCCTCGGGTAGTACTTGCAGTACCCTAATCATGGCCAGGAGCATCATGAGGAGGAAAATAACCCTGTAATAAAACACATATTTTAGTTCATGACATAAAAGAGTACAAAATATAAAACCATGAATGAACTTATGTTATAATTAAAGACCTCATGACAACTTACTTGCAGGTTTTGTAATCTTTGAGTCAATACTTTAACCTTCTCTCTTATCTCATCTATTTGAGGAACTATGAACATCAACTTAGTCATTTCTTCATTGCATTTTTTTTGGAGCTTCTTTATCGTATCAAGAGGGTTTTTTGAATAAGCAATGTCATCAGCACAAAATATTACTATACCTCACTATGGATGCTCTCCTCTACTGCTGGTGCCTTTCACTGATCAGTCGATTGCAACAAGAATATTAAAAAAATTATCAAAATTAACCCAAAAAACTTATGAAAAAAATAATAATTAAACATTTTGCTCGTACATCTAATTTGTACAATTACAATGAGGTAAACCTGTTAGGTAGAAGTGCCTAAAGATACATCGTGATCTGTGCTCTGGGTGAGAGCCTTTTGTATATGATCAATCTCCCCCTCTGACAAAAATTAAATATAAAAAAAATTACCAAAATGAAACCAATAGACTTATGAAAAAAAACATAAGAATAAAATGCTATATTGGAGTCATTAATTGGAGGTTGGGTAAAATGGTATATAGTACGTACCACCCCCATAGCAACTACGTTTGTAACTAAGTGATTCAAATTGTAATCAATTAGCAACTCTTCCCCTACAGTTATTGATTTTATTGCACATACGAATACATGGTTTCCCTTGCATGCGTCGAATATGCAATTGGGTTGCTTATTTGTTGACCCAGGTCATGTACTATTTATAAATCTTGCAATATTCCCTAATGCTTTTGGCTTTCCATCAATGTACATTGCCACTCCTTTATTTTGATCGTTATCTTTTAGTTGTATATAATTTGCTAATAGTGCATACCTATGCATACTTTGTGTCTATTGAACCAGTTGCACCTAATCTTTGTAACTGTAATAGGGTCCAACATACTCCATCAATTCAATAACTTTTTCATAATAGACCTTTATGTCCTCCATGCAAAATAGTCCCAAACCATGTAATGACGATGGTGCTATGAGATATATCCTCTCATTGACACAAAAATCAGTGTTTATTAGAGGAATTTCCTTGGGTACCCATTATTTCTGTAGATTTTTGTACTTCAAGGGCACCTCGACATCGCCTATGCTCTCATCATCATAAGAACATGACCCCCCTTCAACAAGAAAAAATTTCATGTGTTTACAAAATTTTCTTCTAATCTTTTGACCTCTATTTGATCTCCCTCTTTTAGACATACTACATGTCTTGCTTTCCTCTTATATACTTGAATTTCCCTCGCTCGAGGAAGACAGATCTAAAAAATACCTATTTGGTGGTACCTACACTCATAAGGATGTTGGATGAAGTTCTTTCATGGTGATGTGATCCCAAGGTGACATTATGATTAATCTATCATTTCATCGCTAGAATTTCACAGGTTATAAGGTAATCAAGTCTTGATAGATTGCAAGCTATTGTTACTACCATCCAAATGTTGCCATCACAAATCAAATCTACTTAACGTTTTAACTCCCAAACTTTGTAACAAGTGTTAAATGTGACTATGGTCCACTAGTTACACAACCAAGGCCTCAAATGTATTCTCTAATTGTAATCAAAGGACATTTTCTCTTAATTCAAGTAAATAAACTTGAAGGGAAACACCACCAAGTGGTTTATTGAACACCTACATGACTAAAAATAGTAGAAAATTTAAATTTAATTTTTGTATGTCTAAGTGTTTAATGGGGAGGGAGTGTGTACTAGGCCTAGTTAACTCACCATAAGTTTACACTTTGGCAATGAATTTTTTTAAATCATATTAAATCTTCATATCAACTTGCTAGGAGACTTTTGGTATGTTTTAAGGTAGGATGATTGATGAAAGAGCCCAAAGACTAGCCTTTCTCCATCGTATCTAGGTACACAGAGCAATGGTCTTCTCTTAAATGGTTGGACATGATTTAAAGAACTTAGCTAGGAATTATTCATTTAACCTAAGGTTTTCTCATAATTCCTTCATTGGAAAAGTATGATCAAATTATTCTATTATGAATAATTGGTCTATGTTCCTCTAGTAATCACTATAAATATTTGTAAGGATAAAATGACTAATTGCATTAGCTAGGAGAGAATCAAATTTGAGTTCTTCAAAGATTATATTCCTCTATTCATAATTTTTAAGGGTTTTGTGTGGACGAGGTTATCACTACCAAGAAGGGAGGAGACCTTTCCTCATATTGTTTTATAATTTTCATTATTCTTATTTATTTTACACATACATTTACAAATACTCATACATATGCATTTACTGTTTTTATTTATTTCTCATATAGTTTAATAGTTTCATCGATTTCATATCATATGTGTTGAAAACTTTAGAATTTCAATTACATTAATTTATGGATATGTTGTATCTATAACACTACAAAACCATATGTTCTTTGCATTTACACTTGCATTTAGAAATACACATTTATATACATAGATATAGATTTATTTAATGATATGTTGCATTTATTGTTCCAGGAGAGCATCCAATAATTGCATTTACATTTACATTTAAAAATACATATACATACTTATATATATATATATATAGATGTGTGTGTGTGTGTATGGTTATCATTTATATTCAATGTTTAGAAACAACCCATTAGGTCTGCACATGGATAAAAATTTATAAAATTAGATCTCCCATACATGTTTTGTTGAAGCTTAGGCTTGAACCTCTCATTTCACATGCTTTTCTTCACAAAACTATTAAGGACAGAAGTGAAACCTTCTTTATTTCTCATCCTACACCCTATTCATGCATCCTACAATTACAACAGTATCCATGGGGCATCTTACACAAGCTACTGTAATCACAAAAAGTGTAAGAGCCACTTTATATCATGTTTGGACTACAAAACCCTGAAAAATAGGGTAACTTAGATTATGATTTGTTGGTGAGCTGTATGGACAAAATCATTAGCACCAGTCCATTCTTGGAATTCTTTTGAAAGATAAGTGAATCAGGTGGCAGTTAAGTACAAACCTTATAGTGTCAAGGTGAATGAGGTGATCAATTTTGATTGGCCAACTGATGAAGAGTACCAGAAATGGGTAAATGTATATTTAACCGAGGAAGAGTTAAAAGGAGTAGGCTACTAACAGTTGACAAATCAGTTGTTGCAGTTACAACAAATTCCAGTCTTTTTTTGGTGATATTCTAAGTGAAAAATTCTTGAATTTTTTTGTTGCTGCGTCAACCATTCTCAACGAACATGATCAACAAGAAGATTCTTTGGGGAGATTGTTGTTGTAAAAAAATTTTGGAATATCACAAGGCAATCCAATTGGCTAGAGACACGTGTGCTTTCTGGCCCAATGCTTGTTTTCTCCTCCTTTTTCTATAAGAAGGATTTCAAGGAAAGAAGTATGGGTTAGCAAGTTAGATATTTTTGGTCGAGTCTAGATGAAGTTGCAGAGCAAATGGTAAAGTCTGATGGTTTTAGGGAAAATAAAATTTAGGTTTTGAGTCATTCTGTAGTAGGTTTTGAATTCATGGGGATTTGATGTTTTATGATAGTACTGGCATTTGAATTGATATGATTAATTCAAATGCATGTCTCTCCATTGTTCAAGCATATCTGAATTTTGAATAAAATGATGAAGGGTTGTTTCGTTCATCTCACTGTTATGGTGTGTATGATTCTTATTTTAGATTTAATTCAAGAAATTAGTTAAAATTCTTGAATGTGATTGTAGGTGGATATGTTTTGTATAAGCTATTTTATTTTTTCTGCCTTATCTTATACCATTTTATGAGAATGGTGGTGCTAATGTACAAGAAGATTTTGGAAACTAGGCATGAAAATTGAAGTTTAAAGAGAGTGGGGGTTCCAAACTTATAGTACTCACTGCCCCTTGGTCGTCGATTTTCCCTAAGTTCCCTCAACGTCATCCTCGGCACTGGTATTGACCTTGTTTTCACTCCTCCAAACTCTTCCTCATCACTGATATTGACCTTGTTTTCACTCCTCCAAACTCTTCGTCAGTGCTAGTATTGACCTTTTTTTAACTCCAAACTCTTCCTTTGCGCTGGTATTGACCTTATTTTCACTCCTCCAAACTCTTCCTCAGTACTGATATTGACTTTGTTTTCACTCCTCCAAACTCTTCGTCGGTGCTGGTATTGACCTTGTTTTAACTCCAAACTCTTCCTTGGCTCTTGCATTGACCTAGTTTTCACTACTCCAAAATCTTCCTCGGCACTGGCATTGACCTTTCACTTCTCCAATTTGATGAGCTACAACCTGGTTTCATTAGCTTTTACAGTATGTTAATTAAGTTCAAAATTTTGGCACCATTTAGCTAGGTTTTAATATTCTACAATATAGTTAAGTATATATTAGCTATATTTTACATAATAAATAATATAATTATTCAACTTATTATAATTATATATTATATTCTTTAACAAAATTATTAAATATGTATAAAATTATTATAATTGATAATTAATAATAAGTATATTTTTATATAATACAAAATATAATTAATATAATATGTATTTAATCTAATAGTAATATATATTAATATGAGAGAGAGAAACTAAATTTTGATTGGTTGTTTCATGTCAACAATCCAGGGATGGCATGTGTCCTTATGGATTTATGCTCGAGGTAGCATGCCATTTGATTAAAGATATGATAATTATCCTTTAAGACCTCTTCAATGTACCCATTGCACACTTAAGGAGACAAAGATAAATATAGAGAAGAAAATATAGAGAGAGAGGGAGATAATAAAAAACATACAAATAGAAAGGCAGACAAAGAGATAGAGAGGGGTAGAGAGATAAGGATGAATAGATAGAGATATAGGGAGGGTTATTGATATATCTCTCCATTTCACTCTATATATCTCTATATCTCCCACTATCTATGTCACTCCCGCCTCTTCCTCCCTCTATCTATTGAGCTATCTCTCCCTCTCCCCCCTTTCTCTCTCATTCACTCTATTTCTCCATCCATCTCTCCTACTCTATATCTCTATCTCTATTTCTCTTTTTATCTCCCTCTCACTCCTCTCTCTATCTCTTTCTATCTATATCCCTTTCTCTCCCCCCTCTCTATCTCCCCCTCTCTCTCTCTCACCATCTCTCCCTCCCTATCCCCCCTATCCATCAACTCTCTATCTCCACCTCTCTTCCTTTCTCTTCCCATATTTCTCAATCTCTCTTTTTCTTCCCATATATCTCTATCTCTCCCTCCTTCTCTCCCCATATATTAACTAAGAAGCCATACAAGCATACAATAGTATATGTTGGTAAAACTATAATAGTGTTTTATTAAACTATAAGTAACACTTATCTTTCTAATGTCAAGCCTTCTTATAAAAATAGTGTTTTATTAAACTATAAGTAGATTATTTTCACCACTCTTCATTCAACATGAAATTCCAAATGTAGTAATTGTTTTGTTGCTTTTGTCAAGTTTCATTAACCAAGCTATTTACTGGGTTGAATAAAATTGTGTTATGACCCTTCTTCTCTTTAAATTAATTAGATAATATTAGCGAGATCAAGAAGGGGAGAAAACTAAACTCCTTCAAAATAGGGGTAGTTGTGGGTTTGTAGGTTTTCTTTGTATACTATATACTTAGTTCCTCTAGGATAAATAAGTAACTTTAGATCATTTTCTTAGTTGTGTATCCTAACTAATATAGAGTAAGCTTTTTCATTTTAATTGACTACTACATAATAGTTTATGTGTTGAAAGAATTGTTTCCATTGTTTGTAGGTTTTACATTGGAATTCAAATCATATTTAATTGCATGCCAATATACTTCTTTCATAAAGATATATTTTTTAAATAAGTGCTTCATAACCCATCTAATCAAATCATAATTAACCTATTAAAAATGCAATAGGAATTTTCTAAAGAAAAGAACACTTGACCCAATCATAAGTGTATGGCCTTCAAAGAAATGAGTGATCCACCTTAGCAATAACAACTACCTGATTTAGACCTATGTATGTGCATGATCATGATGGGCCAAAAAGTGGCAACATGAAAAAATTAGCATTTTGAACTCACCAAAAAATGTGAAAATCCTGAGTTGACTTTTTTTTTGGGTTGCCTATCAGTACATTGCTCCATATCAATGCCCAAGCCAAAGTACTACAAATCAGATATCAGATTTCTTTTGGATATCCAATTCATTTCTAATATCTAATTTGACAAACATTTTAAAATTTAATATTTTGGTTCTATAAATTAGATATCAAATCTAAATCAGATATCTGATTTTTGCACACATATACCCAAGAATAATTAGGAGGTCAAGGGTGGGAAAGAGAGAGAGAGAGGGAGAGAGAGGGAAAGGGAGAGAGAGAGAGAGAGGGAGAAAGAAAGGTGGGAGAGAGATACAAAGAGAGAGAGAAAGACAAAGAAAGGAGGAGAGAGAGAATTAGGAGGGGGAAGGGAGAGAGAGATAGAGAGAGGGGGGAAAGGGAGAGGGAAAATGAGAGAGGGGGGAAGGGAGAGAGATATATATAGAGAGAGAAAGAATTAGGACGGGGAAGGGAGAGGGGAAGAGGGGAAGAAGGGGAGAGGTAGAGAGAGAGAGAGAATTAGGAGGGGGAAGGGAGAGGGGAAGAGTTTTGAGGGTAAAGGGTTTAAGGGTTTAGGGTTTAGGCTTAACGGGAGAGAGACCTAAGAGAGGGAGAGGGGGTAAGAGGGAGACAGTGTTAAGGGTAGAGGATAAAGGGTTTAAGGGTTTAGGGTTAAGGGTTAAGGCCTTAGGGCTATGGGTAGAGAGGAGAGAGATAGAGGGATTCAGTGAGAGAGAGAGGGAGGGAGTGGGAGAGAGATAGAGAATAGAGGGTTAAGGGTAAAGGGTAGAAGGTAGAGGGTTAAGGGTGGAGGGGAGGGAGATGAGAGAGAGAGAGATAGAGAGAGAGAGAGAGAGAATTAGGAGGGGGATGGGAGAGAGAGATGGAGACAGAGGGGAAAAGGGAGAGGGAAAATGAGAGAGAGTGGGGAAAGGGAGAGATATATATATAGAGAAAGAGTTAGGATGGGGAAGGGAGAGGTAGAGAGAGAGAGAGAGAGAATTAGGAGGGGAAGGGGAGAGGGGAAGAGTGCTGAGGGTAGAGGATAGAAGGTTTAAGGGTTTAGGGTTTAAGGGTTTATGGTTGAGGGCTTAGGGACAAGGGATAGGAGGGAGAGACTTGAGAGAGAGAGAGAGAGAGGAGAGTGGGAGAGATAAAGGAAGGGAGGATTAAGGGTAGAGGGTAGAGGGTTTAAGGGTTAATGGTTTAGGGTTTAGGGTTAAGGGTTAAGGGAGAGAGATAGAGGGAGTGAGTGAGTGAGAGAGAGACCTAAGAGAGGGACAGTGGGTAGGAGGGAGATAGGGTTAAGGGTAGAGGGTAGAGGGTTTAAGGGTTTAGGGTAGAGGGTTAAGGGTAGAAGGCAAAGGGTTAAGGGTGGATGGGAGGGAGATAAGAGTGAGTGAGTGAGTGAGTGAGTGAGAGAGAGACCTAGGAGAGGGAGAGAGGGTAGGAGGGTGAGAATTGAGGGAAAGAGGGAGGGAGTGGGAGAGAGATAAGGGGTAGAGGGTTAAATGTAGAGGGTAAATGGTTTAATGGTTTAGAGTTTAAGGGTTAAGGGTTTAGGGTTTAGGGTTTAGGATAGAGAGGAGAGAGATAGAGGGAGTGAGAGAGAGAGGCTAGAAGGTTTAAGGGTTTGGGGTTTAAGGGTTAAGGGTTAATGGTTTAGGGTTTAGGGTTATGGGTAGTGATGGAACTTCAAAGTTTTGTTCTTTGTGTTCTATTTTATTCTGCCTTGCATCTCTAGTAATCTATGGTGTTTTGGAAAAGCCTAAGGATGGAGTTTTACCTTCATCTTTATGTAAAACCCTAGTTTTATCTTACACCTTGGATGGGATCTATTTGGCCGTTACTTTTTGGGAAGGCTTTAAAACGCCTTAAACCCCATCGCTTTGTATGTCTAGGTTGGGCCCCCTTTTGTTTTATTGTTTTATTTCCTTCACCTAACTTTATTTTTCCTAAGTCTTTTGTTGGTCCTATGTTCCCTCGTTAAAACAACTTATGTCATTGTTTGTTGTTGACCTAGTGATATTCTCTTATTCCTTTAGGGGAGAGGGCCCAGTAGTCATGCAGGCTAACTTTCTCAGCATGTAGCAATTGACTGGAATATCATAGAACCTTTTCTTTTTTTTTGAAATGTAGACTGGTCTCTTATTTATCTATAACTAAGGTTTGGAGGTGCGACTCATCATCCAACTCGCCACATCAGCAGATCTTTTTGAGAAGTGTCTAAAATTTGACTTTTTAAAATGTTTGACTAATAGGAAAAACTATTAATATAAAATTATCCAATGCTTGTACTAATGGAACTTCAAATTTTGTTCCTAATGTTTCACTCATGCCCTGCCTTATGTCATTGGTCTTTCATGGTGTTGGAAAATTTCTTAGGGTTGGGGTTTTAGCTTTGTCTTCATCTTAAACCCTTGTGTTTACCTAATTCCTTGGTCAGGATCTATTTTTCCATTACCTTTTTTGAAGGGTTTTAAAAACATCTTATGCCACATCGTTCCATCTAGGCCTGGTCCCTTTAGTCTTAATATTTTATTTCCTCCATGGGTTTTATTTTCCTAAGTCCTTGTTTTCCCTCTACTAAACAGTTTTAAAAAAACATGTGTCATTGTTTTCCATCCTTCTAGTAATGTCCCCTTGCCCTTTAATGAATGTTTTATTTTTCAGAAGGATGAAATTTGTGCTATCGTTGATCAATATGCCTTCAAGATCAACGGTTGCCCGCCATCCCATGATCGAGAATTGTAGGATGGGGATATCATGGGCGGGAAACACATGTCCCATTTGTGGGATCAAATTTGTGTGACTGTTCATCAACTGTCCTTTGATATGATTCGTTCCCCGCCATCCTGTGATGGTGCTTTGGTTGATTGCGAAATCATGGGCGGGTGCCATGTCGACTGTACAAGGTGTGGCTCGAAGAATTTTTTGTGCAAAATATTTTAAATGTTTCATTACTTCCAAAGAAAAACATTTAAAATGAAATATTTGACCATCGATCAAAATTCCTTCAAGATCAACGGTTGCCCACCATCTCGTGATCAGGAATTGTAGGATGGCGATATCACGGGCGGGTGACACATGTCACATCTAGGGGATAAAATTTGCATGATTGTTCATCAACTGTCCTTTGATTTGATCCATTCCCCACCAACTCGTGATGGTGCTTTGGTTGATTCCAAAATCATAGGCGGGTGCCACGTGGACTATACAGGTGGGGCCCAAGGAAATTTTTGTGTGATATACTTTAAATGTTTCATTGCTTCCAAAGAAAATCATTTAAAATGAAATATTTGACAAGGATGAGGGGAAATTCATTAAAAATGAGCAAAAGTAGGGAAATTCATTAAAAATGAGAAAAAGCAGAGAAATTAGGGCAACTAGTGAAGTCAGGAGCAAGCTACGCAACATACAAAATGGTATGCCCATCCATTGCCTACCAGCAGCCTGCCTTCCATGTAGAAAATAACATAATTTGTAACCCTCACATTTTTTATTTTTGAGCCCACATACAGTGGTTAAACTTTTATGTATGTTTAGTTTAATATATTTAAAAAATGTTTTATAAATTATTTATAAAATATTTATAATATAAAATATTTTTTTAATATATTAAACAAATATATATAAACTCTTTAATATTTTTTATTAGTGATTTTAATGGTATATTAAAAAAAAATCATATTTTGATAGTTGAATACATTCAAAATATTTCTAATATATTTCTATTTTAAAAAATATATTGTTTAACTTTTTAAATATATATTTTTTTTTTCAAAAATATATTTTTATTTTTTTTTAAATGTATTATACATACAAAATTACATAATCAATAATAGATAATAGATTTTAGTGAATATATCTAGGTATGTTAATATGCTTGAAAAAGTAATTTTAATTAAAAAACTTACTAACATCATTAAAAGGTAAGGTTTAAATTATAAAATTTAACATTAGAATTATTTAACATTTAAAATAGAAAATTTAAATATTATATTATAATAGTTTATAATTTAGTTAGATAGTATTTTGGATAATAGAAACAATTTTGATTAATTTAATATTTTCTAAGTTCATTATTGAATTTAAATCTTATAAATATAATTATATATCTTGAATCAATATTATAATTTAAAAATAATAATCAATATTGAACATCTTAGATTTTAGTATAACTTTAATATTAAAAAATTTAATGTATAAGTTTATAAAATATAATATATGCGTATGTGTAGGATCATGATGGGCCAAAAAGTGGCAATATGATGGGTATGTGGCTGACGACTATTTTTTTACCCAAAATTGATGAAACAAAAAAGGTTTTTAAAGGAGATTCTCAACTTTCCATCAATATAAATTATACTTTACTTTGAATTTAATAAGTAATTATTATTCATTTTCTATTCAAATTATGACTAAAGTCCTTATTGATAGATTGATTGAAAAAAATATATAGCTTTCAAACAGTATCACATTTTTTGAATCCAAAACATGTGTCACATTTCATGCTTCATATACTATAGGATTCAAAAAAATATAAATTGAATTTCATGAAGTTTTGACCAAGTTAAGGTAGTCAAACATTCGAGTTTTTATATTTTTTAAAAGGTTGTAATAAAAAAATCATAATTAATTATTTACTTGGAATAAAATTACAAAAAAATATGTATCACATCAGGGCATGAGTCTTCTACTTATATCTAAAATATTATAGAAAAATATTATCATTTTATTGTGGTTAGAGTGGTCAGACAGACACCTACTTCTTATTTTTTCCTTGAAATTAAAGCACCATTGCATTGAAATTTCAAATTTTCACTAAATAGATTTTTTATTTTTTTTAAACATACCTAGTAGTTTAGAAACAACATTCAATTTGCTATAGATTCTATTCTTACACTTTTTAAAAATAATATAGATAAATAATTCAAATTTTTACGTCAGGTTTCCTAACTCTGATTTTTTTGAATTTTTTGCCACTTAAGAGCCTATTTTTTCCATGATGATCCTACACATACCCATATTTTTTTTAAATAAAGATTTAAAGATTATTATATATGTATATTTAAAGAACCATATAATTATGTTTTTAACTATGAAATTAATATGATTAATCTCATTTATAATTTTTTGGTATCCTATCCCAATCTAAATCCAACCCTACTATTAACCCCAATCTTAAGCCTAACAATAACCCTAAGTGAACACTTATCCTAATTGAACCTTAACCCTGATTTAGACCAAACCCTAACCTTAACCCTAACCCTAATTAAACTCTAGCCCTGATTGAAATCTAACCCTAATTAAACTTTATCCCTAATTGAACCCCAACCCTAACCTAAACCCTATTTGTTCCTAACCCTATTATCTCACAAATACAAGATCGAGACCTTGCCAACTCTGGTAAACCTTATTGGATAGTGATAAAAGCTACCTTATCTTTCATTAAGGTAGAAAAATTTTGTTATACAACACGCCCCTTGAAAATTGGAGATAGGCTCTGCAAAAAGAAGGTAAACACTAATTAAAATGGTTAGTGGTATTGTGGAAGATGTGATAAAAATTTCCCTAAATGTGATTATAAATATATACTTCAATGCAAAGTTCAAGACCATACTTCATTCACTTGGATTACAAATTTTGAAGAAGTGGCAGAAGAAATTATGGGTGTAACAACAAAAGAATTAAACATTTTGAATCATGAAAAACAAGATGATGTTAAGTTTTCCCACATTATACAAAAGGTCCTTTCCAATAGATACATATTTAAAGTTCAAGTTAAAAAAGAGACTTATATTGATGAACAAAGGATTAAATGCACAGTCATAAAAACAACAAAGTTTAATTATTCATCTGAGAGAAAAGCTTTATTAGACTCAATTGCAAAGCTATAGGTTTCATAACATTCAAATACTTGAATGTATATAATGTTAACAATGTATTCAAAAATTTGAAAAAAAAAATAGTGGATATATCTAAGTTAGTTAATGCCATTTTGTCATGATATACTTCTTTGATGTTGTCAATACTAAATCTAATGATTGATGAACATTTTTGCTTTTAAATTTATTGTTCTTGATTGATTGTTGTTATAGACAAGTTGTTATGATTTCAAATTTGAATGTGTACCCTTATATATGGGAATTGAGATAAACAATGACACAAACAATAATGAAATCAAATTGGTTGCTTTCAAAATTCATATTCATGAAAATGTAAGCATTTTTTCAAGTCAATACGCATCTTGATAAAGATAACTCTCAGTGTTTTTTAAATATATTATTAATTAATATAGGTGTGCTAGTTAATTAAATTATTAACTATATTTTATTTGTATTATATATTGAATTGTTAAAAGATGTAAAAATATTAATACCAAATATATAGGAAAATGGTTAAAAAGTTACATATTTTTCAAAAAATAAAATATATTGTGTAATTTAAAATACAAATTATATAATTCTTATATTATTATTTATTGAATATTTTATAGAATTTAAACTAAAAAATTAGCCTCCCCCTCGTTCTCCCTCTCTCCCCCTCTCTACCTCCCTCTTCCCCATCTTCTATCTCTCCCTCCTCTACATATCACTCCCTTTCTCCCTCCCTCTCTCTATCTCTCCCCATCTCTCCCTGATCTCTTGATCCCTCCCTATACCCCTATCTATCTTTATATCTCAACCTATTTGTCCCTTTATTTTCCCATATATCTCTATATCTATGTCTTTCTCTTCCCATTTATCTATCTCTCCCTCTCTCTTTCTCTCTCTCTATCTCCCTTATTTCTATCGATCCCTCTCCATCTCTATTTGTCTTTCTCTACTTATCTCTCTCTCTCTCTCTCTCTCTCTCTCTCTCTCTCTCTCTCTCATATCTCCTTATATCTCTATATTTCCATCTCTCTCTTTATCTATCTATCTATCTATATATATATATCCCCCCTCTATCTCCCTATCTCTCTATATATTTATTTCTCCCTCTATCTCTCTCTATATCTCTATCTATTTTCATCCCTTTTCCTCTCTCATTCTATATTCATCTCTATCTCTATCAATTAATTATAAACATTTTTAAATCAATTAAGTATTTCAATCAAAAATTTTAATATTTGACATTACAAATAAAATTAAACTAAATTCTAATTTTTAAAATCCATAAAATATTTATTATCTATTTAGTTTTACTAATTATCTAATACAATTAAATTAAATTAAATTAAATATCCATTTTATATTAATTAAACAATTATTAATTAGAATTTTAGAATAAATTAAGAAATAAGATCTATATAAAATCAATTTTCTATTTTTTTTCTTTTTGTCCAAATCATTTCATTTTCTAAAATTATACTAAATTCTAGATATCATAATTAAACACAAAAATTTATTCTATTCTAATCCTAACCCTAGTTAAACCCTAACCCTATTTGGACTATAACCCTTACCCTAATTGAACACTAAATCTAATTGTAATTGACCACTAAGCATAATTGAATTCTACCCCTAACCCTAACCCTAACTCTAACTAAACCCTAAACCTAACTCTAATCAAGCCCTAACCCAAACCTACTTGATTCATAATCCCAACCCTAACCCAAACCCTAATTGAACTTTAAAACTAACCTTAATTAAGTATTAACCCTAATTGAACATTTATTGAACACTAGTCCTAATTGTACCGTAATCCTAACTTTGAACTACAGTTGAACTCTAATCCTAACCCTAACATTAATTCTTATCCTAATTGAACCTTAACCCTAACCCTAACCTTAACCTTGACCCTATTTGAACTCTTATTGAATTCATAACCTTAATTAAACCCCAACCTCATCCTCAATCCTAACCCAAATTGAACATTAATTGAACCCTAAACCTAACCCTAAGTGAACACTAACCTAATTGAACTCTAACTTTTTAGTTGAAAATATTAAAGTGCCTTAGATTTTCCCATTCATCATCATTTAGCATTCAATTCCTAATAGAACTCCAAAAATTTATACTTTTATAATGTTTTAATACAAACCTAATATTAAGGGTTTAGAGTTTAAGGGTTAAGGGTTCAGGGTTAATGGGAGAGAGATAGAGGGAGTGAGTGAGTGACCCATTTAGATATTATTCTTTTATTCTTCGTTAGTTAAATATTTAGTTACCCATTTACCATTAGCAGAAATGACCCAAGAATTTAATAGAATGGACTACTCATATAATACCTTACATTATGGAGCTCAATTCTCTAATATATTACTACTTATCAAATCCTTTGTAAATAATTGTAAACTTATGACTCCATTTAAGCATTTAATTGATTTTCTTGAATCAAAGAAAAAACATAGACACACAATTGAACAAATTCTCAAAGAAGAATAGAAAACATCATTAACATTTCATTCAAAATTCACTCAAATCCAAATCCACATAAGGAGAGAAAATATATTAGAATTATATGTTTATTCATGCTTATAAGTCATATCTGCATACAATTTAAGATAATTTGCATATATTCATCCAAAACTCAAAACAAGCTATCTATTATATTCCATCTACTTGGGATTTTAACAGCTAATGGCACCACAAATATCACTTCCTCATTAGAGGACAAATATCTTTCTACCCATATATTCAACTCAAAACCTAGCTAGAACTTTCATCAGTTCTCTCCCTACAAATGAGCCTTGAATTCCCTTTTATATGACAAGGGAGCAACAAGCTTCGAGCTCAAATGTAATTTCACCACAAATTTTCATTTGAACAAAATATTCGTTACATTTGACATTCATTTCAAAACTTCCCACATGTTAAATATGCAAAAAATAGTGGCACACAAACTGGGGAAACCTAAAAGAAAAGGGAACTCAAATTGTCATCAAAATCCCCTTATCGCTATCCATGCAAAAAAACTAGGCAACCAAATTACCACGAAGGCACCACAACAACCTCTTATTTACCTACCACCCTGTTAGGGTTAGAGATGGCAGATATCTAACAATTAAATGCAGATTTAAATAATAAACAAAGAAACTAAAACATACACAGAATAAATCATAACATAGAGAATTTAATGTGGTTCACCCAATCTGGGCTACATCCACCAAACCGTAGCCATCCAATCCTTTTATTATCTAGTGCAAAACCTATTACAATCTCACGAATAATCGTGTTTTTCCTCATACTGTAACCCCCATCCCAACCCCTTTTAACAAGCTTTTAGAAGCTTCCAAAATTAGGGTTTTACAATGTCAGTTTTCTTTCTTTTTCGGAGATTTTTTCTTGTTCGCTGACGACGCGAAAAAAATGACAAAAAAAAATTTTCTCGGGGGCTACCGCCCCCAAACCCCCGCCTGAGGCCCGACCCAGCCCCGGACCCTGGCAAGGACAGGGGGCCAGGGTGTACAATATACCATGGGATATACAGTATAGCATGATCAATCACCAACATACCAACAATCTCCCACTTCAAGACTGATCAGGCTCCACACCATCACAACCTCCCACTTGGAGACTGATCCTGGACAACACTGCTGCACTTACAGCTCCCACTGGAAATAAGGACCTTGGACCCTGCTACTATGTTATACTTGAAATCAACCTTGAAGGACAACCGAAGCTGAAGAGGACCTCAGCTTCTCCCTTGGCACCGCCTTCGTAAACATATCCACTGGATTGACATCTGTATGTATCTTGTCCAACTTGACCTATCCATCTTCCAACACTGACCGTATAAAATGATATCTCAATTGTATGTGTTTTGTTTTAGAATGCAAGGCAGAATTCTTTGCAAGATGTATAGCACTCTGACTGTCTGTAAATAAGTAATTTACATCCTATTGTTTTCCCAACTCAGCCATGAAAATTTGCAGCCATATCATCTCCTTTTCCGCCTCTGTTGCAGCAACATACTCTGCCTCTGTGGTGGATAAAGCAACCACCTTATGCAATCGAGAAATCCAACTCACTACTGTCCCACCAACTATAAATACATAACCTATAGTACTCCGCCTGGTATCTATATCCCCTACCAAATCTAAGTCAACATAGCCTTTTAAATCAGTATTAGAGCCCCCAAAACATAAACACTTATGGGATGTACCTCTCAAATACCTGAGAATCCATTTTACTGCATTCCAATGCTCAACTCCAGGATGAATCAAATACCTACTAACAACTCCTACGGTATGTGCAATATCTGGTCTCGTGCATACCATGGCATACATTAAACTGCCTACAACTGAAGCATATGGTACCTTGGACATTTTTTCTTCCTCCTCTTGTGTCTTTGGACACATATCCTTAGTCAATTTAATATGACTAGGCAAAGGTGTGCTGATAGCTTTTGCATTCTCCATATGAAATCTCTACAACACCTTTTCAACATAATTAGCCTGAGATAAAAACAATTTTCTGTTTTTCCCATCTCTACAAATTTTCATACCAAGGATTTGCTTTGCTGCACCCAAATCCTTCATAGCAAAAGATTTTGCTAACTGTTGTTTTAGCTCACTTATGTGATCCATGTTAGACCTAGCTACAAGCATGTCATCAACATATAAGCATAAATAATGTAGCTGTCATTATCCAACCTCTTAAAATAAACACAATGGTTAGAATTACACCTGTTGTAGCCTAGCTCAGCCATAAAACTGTCAAATTTTAAATACCATTGTCGAGGTGCTTGCTTCAAGCCATATAAACTTTTCTTCAATCGGCACACTAGTTTCTCCTTACCTTTGACATCAAATCCTTGTGGTTGTTCCATATATATTTCCTCTTCCAAATCACCATGGAGAAAGGCTATTTTAATATCAAGCTGTTCTAAATGCAAATCATCAGCAACCACAATACTTAAAACAATATGAATAGAAGTCATTTTAACAACAGGAGGAAAAATTTCATCAAAATCAATACCCTTTTTCTGTGCAAATCCCTTTACAACTAATCTGGCTTTAAATCTTTTCTTACTTCCATCCTCCTCTTTCAGCCTATAAATCCATTTGTTTGGTAAAGCCTTTTTCCCTACAGGAAACTTGCATAATTCCCAAGTCTGATTTTCCAACAAGGAGTCCATTTCTTCTTTCATTCCATGCTCCCACTGAACCTTGGTATCCACCTACATAGCTTCTTCATAATATTCTGGTTCACCAGCATCAGTTAACAGAATAGTATACAAAGAGGGAGAATATCTTTCTGGAGGTCTACTTACCCTTGAAGATCATCTAATAGGAGTTTGTGGTATTTGTTGACTCTGATACCACTTGTTAGGGTTAGAGATGGTAGATATCTAACAATTAAATACAGATTTAAATAATAAATAGAGAAACTAAAACATACACAGAATAAATCATAACACAGAGAATTTAATGTGGTTCACCCAATCTAGGCTACATCCACCAAACTGCAGCCATCCAATCCTTTTATTATCTAGTGCAAAACCTATTACAATCTCACGAATAATCATGTTTTTCCTCATACTGTAACCCCCATCCAAACCCCTTTTAACAAGCTTTTAGAAGCTTCCAGAATTAGGGTTTTACAATGTCGGTTTTCTTTCTTTTTCAGAGATTTTTCCTTTTTCGCTGACGACGCGAAAAAATGGAAAAAAAAAAATTCTCAGGGGCTGCCGCCTTCGAACCCCCGCCCGGGGCCTGGCCTGGCCCCAGACCCCGGCAAGGACGGGAGGCCATGGTGTACAGTATACCATGGGCTATACAGTATAGCATGATTAGTCGCCACATACCAACACACCCTACCCTTACCGACACTCAAACCTTGATATACATGCCCACTTCTAGTTGTTGCCCAATACAATAGATCCTCAGTCCCCTCTTCTTTCTTTTCCTTTCCCATACGGTTATAGTCTGTCCACTTGGGCTTTTAATAGCCAATGGCACCACAAATATCACTTCCTCATCAAAGGGAAGATCGTGATTGAAGATAGGTAAATACCAATAGTAGTCAGAGTCATTCTCAGTTACATCATCACAACCATTTCTTATAAGGTCAATGGGTGACTGTTGGCATCCAGATAAGGAGCCATGCCCATACCTTATTTTCCTACCAACACTAGTAATAGAGCACACCGTTGAATGCTTTCATTTGTCATCTACCAGTTGAGCAGCAACGTCCCGAAATTGCAACCTTCTACTACATCTAGTGGGCTCAAGCCTAGGCTTGTCAACCAAAACACCTTTTTGAATAGCAGGACCAATATTTTGTGAGCTCAAAGGAACAGACCTCCTTACTGACTTACTCATTTTCTCTTCTCAGACAAGCACTCAAACTTGATTAGACTCAGCCCACAAAGTGCTCTCACTACTACAAGAATGACACTATTAGCAGTTAATTCCTCTTGTATTTATTGTGTGAGGTAATGGAAACCTTCATCAATGCTTACTAAAAATGCATGTACAAACATGGAAATTTGGTAGCATATGTACTGTCACCATTTAACTAGAGCTGTTTGAGAAACCAAAGATCACCCTTCATGATTTCCAACAACATATTCACATAGATTGAGATCAATGTTCACACTACATAAGCAAGGAATAATTCATTAGTACTTCACTAGTTGTATGATAAAATGACCACCATGTGCCATTTTCTAACTTTGAATACTACCCCTTGATCTCCTAAAGAGTTGGTAGATCAAATGGTTTACCTTGGGCTAACTCGGTTTGACATCCAACAAAGCATCGTTCACCTTCCTCATGACCAATAACATTAATCCATCTTAGAAACCAACTACCATGATGGCAGGTCCTATGCACCTTGCAAACTGAATGACTGGAGCTATGCATCATAATCTTGTTGACCTCACGGATTTTAACCAACCTTCATCTTCCTCTTGTGAGCTAGCAGGGAATGGAAGATATTTACATTAGCTTTTGATCTTGGTTGTCAATCGAAAACCATGGGTTATGAGCTCAATAGTGGAGATTGGGCCCCACATTCCATATAGGACACACATCTTCATTTTGCTGACCTTGTGCCAAATAATAGGGTGACACCTTAGATCTGCGAGTTGGTAGGGTACAATTGAGATCTCCCATATCTTCGAATCTGGAAAACCTACACATTACACAGTTATTATTTAATGAAAGGATTTTGCTAAGCCATCAGTGACATGACCACTAGGGTTAATGGCTTAGGTTTATGTCACTGGATTAAAATTAAAACCCAACTTTTATTTTAATACTTTATTTCCTCTACAGGGTTTTATTTCCTAAGTCTCGGTTGGCCCCGTGTTTCATCTTTTAAAAAAAAATTATGTTATTTTTTGTGTTGCCATTGATCTATTTCTTGTAGATACCAACAATGCCCACCATCCCGTGATAAGGAATTGAAGGATCACGAAATCACCAACGGGTGCCACCTATCCTATCCGGGGGATCAAATTCTCACTATCACTGACCAACTACCATTTGATCTGAGTCATTCCCCACCATCCTATGATGGTGCTTGGTTTGATTGTGAAATCACAGGTGGGTGCCACCTGTCTCATCCGATGAAGCCTAAAGAGTAAAGGAAAAAATAGTTGGCTTTAAATGTATTAAGGGGCAGATTACTAAAGTGTTCTCAAGACACACATGTTCTAAATTGATGGATATGTTATAATATCACTGGAAAATTTGCTTGAAGGTTAATGACATGGTTGGAAATTGTGTTAAAGGAACAAGATCATTGATGCTCAGGATCAATGGTTTCCTACCATCGTGCGATCAAAAGTTTCAGGATTGCGATATAGCGGGAAACCACCATGTGGACTTCCTTCATAGTGTATGGTAAGGAGGGCCCCTTATCATCATGTTGGAAATTGTGTCAGCTTGTTTTGAAGGTGTTCATCAATGATTTGATCAAGTTGAAGAATTGACGACTTGAATTTAAATCAGTATCAAATATGGTTGGAGCCATTCGTGCAGTGTGAAATTGAGCTTTAATTGCAGATGAGACACTTGTTGGTGTAATTTGATCGACAATAAAATCAATTTTCCTACTTGGTCTGTATCACAAAGCATTCAACTATTTCATGGAGCACTTTCAGAGCTGAAGGTAGAATTGCGAGTTTCTACAACCAAAATTTGGGAGTTCTGCGAACAAAGTTGTGAGTTTTTTTTCTATGCCTCCTGGTCATTTTGCATTTGAATTTGGGAAAGGATTAGCTGGATATGTTGTGAGCTTGTTGATGAATGTGTTAGGGATATAGTTTAATTATAGTTGTGATAAATTTTAGTGTTTTGTCCTATAATTTTCTATCTCTAGTTAGTCCTAGCTATCTAAATTATAATATTGTAAAGAAGCCCTAGTTTGTCAGAGATTGCACCACCCAAGTAACATTCTAGCCAGACTAAATATTTGAAATGAAACTTGTATGATGATTTCTTGGATTAATTCCCCTTGTCAATGAATGATAGGAGGAAGGGATTGGTCCTAATGTGAGGAAAAATCCTGGGGGAAGGGTTAGTCTATAATTTCTCAAACATTGCCGATGCTAGGGTTCCCCTCACTAGCTTGGAATTGTTCAGATTATGGTATAGATAGAAGAATTTGCCTCATCCTTTTTCAAATAGATGGATGTATGATATGGGGAAGTTGGTGGTACCAAATGCATTCACTGATATAGACCTTCTTAGGATAGTGGCTGCAAGATATGACCCTATTACACGGATAATCAGGGACAATGATGGAAAGGTTCTATTGAGCATTAACAAAGAAGAGGTCCAACATATTTTTGACTTGAGTGAATCGAGTGAAGACTTGGTTCCTATCAATGTTGAGGAAATGAAGTAGGAGTATGTAAAGCTAAAATCTTTTTTTAGAGCAAGGTTGCTTCCACCTCATCTGGCTAAGGCATGAGGTTCAAAATTTCATATCAGCCCCAGTGACCAGGAACCTTTTAAATTAAATTGTTTTGCAAACCATTTCCTTGCCACTTTCTATTCTTTATGTTAGATTTTTGGTTTTAGTCATGGTATGGTAATTCCCATTGCTTATATGTTCATGGGGGTACAAATAAAACACCCTAACTTCTTTGTGACCAATGACTTCGCTTCTTTCTTGGCTGAGAGGATGCATGAAGGGCAATCAAAGCTGCAAAAAAATGATACCAACACTCAATTTTCTTGGTATTCTATGCTAATGCATATTTTTTTGCATAAGAATGCTGACTTTTTCTTTCAAATGATGAAATTAAGGAAATCAGTTGATGGAGAAAGATTGCCAGTACAGATATGGGCTGTAGATTTATCTTGTAATAAGGAAAGCACTAGTTATGTGCAATTTGATAATTGTTTTTCTTCCAAATTAAGGGCTATATTAATGGTGAATATACCAAGGATCCTTCAGGAATTACATCATTTCCTCAGGCCAAAGGAGAGGAAGCCAGAATTGAAGGTTTACCATAATTGGGGTGACATTATCCCATACCCAACTAGCATTGTCTTGAGATTATATGGTTTTTAGGGAGCCCCTCATATACTACCATACAATGTGCAACCAAGAGTGGGATTTGTAGAAGTTATGTGGTCGATAGGTTGTATTCATGAGGACAACCTCACTGGAAGGGGTAAGGGAATATTTTTCCTAAATTATACAATGGTGTCTGATTTTGTATTTTAAAAGGGAGGTTGGAGGCATTTTGATAATTTATTTAATGATTGCCATTTGAGGTGTGGACCAAAGTGGAAGCATGATCCTAAGGGTTTCTTTGCTCTTTTTAGAAAAAGAATAAAAGCTAAAAAATTTGTACATGAATTCAATTTCTCTGAAGACTTGATTAGAAATGAATTTGATTTGAATAGACAAGAGTTGAACAAGGAGAAATGGATAGCTTATGGTAAGCTACTAGATGTTGCACACAAAATGGATCCAAAATATGATCCACTATTGGAGTTCATTTCCCACCATAAGAAAATTGATTTTTTGATGGGAAACATCAAGGAAGTTATGGGCACATTGAGGAAAAAAAAGGTAAATTTAAAATTGAGTCTAGGTGTACAAGAGCAAGGTTCCAGACCAATTGAAACAAGGCCAGCATACTAGCCTATAGAAATGTGGCCCATTTATAGGATGAAAAAGGATAGTAGCAGTGATGAAGAAGTGAACAGAAAAGGAAAATAGATTATGAAAGTGCCTCCACAACCAAGTCCAAAATTCAAAGTGCCTAGAAAAATAAAAATTATTGATTTAGAATCATCACCAGAAGAAAATCCCTCATCACCACCATCTAATCCAAGCCCTAAGATGCAAAGAATTGATTAACCATAGAAGGATCTAATGGATGAGATTATTGTTATTGATCAAGACATCGAAGTTGGTATGCCTTCCCCTCCTAGGCTAGCTAAATTAGTTTTATCTAATTTAGATATGAAACGTAAAAGTGTACAAGATGCAAGAATGGAGGCATGCAGGGAGTTTCAAAATGACAATACATTTGTAAAAAATCCTGTATTCTTGCAATTGGTATGTGTTGATGGTGTTTTTATGCATTTTTCAACACAGGTAGTGAGTAGATGCACTACCTCTCTTGAAAGACAATCTTCCACAATCGGATTGCAAAACACCATCCCAAGGTCTCTTAGATGTCAGGTCATGACAGTGCTTAGATACCTTAGTAGTTTGATGTGATTTGTTGGAATCACAAGGTGGAATTACAAATGAGTTACAAAGCATGGGAAGTTGGGTTTGCAAATGCAGTTTCAAAGTGCTGGAACTGAATGAACAGTGGCTATCCACTCAAAATAGCAAGTTGAAACTCATCAAGTTCATCTGATTTAGCTTCATGGAGATGCTTTGGGTCCTACTCTAACCAAGGATTAAAAGAAATAGCAAAAGGAGAAGGATTAAGAAAGCTATTCTAATCCTAAACTACGAATGAACAATAACAATGGTGGCTGCTACAGTAGACAAACTCTCTAAACAAGAGTTTTTTCTTGACCAAGAGAAACCTATAGCTACACAAAACCAGTGCAATCTTCTAAGGACTACAGATTTTCACATCACATACACACATCATGTTCATGCAATCAAACTAAGTTGCAGCAATAAAGGAAAGAGGCTCAAACTAGCTTTGCAAAGTGATTCATCATCAATGAACAACAAAAAGCATGAGCTGGAAGTTCATCAAATACTATAACAGCAACACCATCATGACAACCATTCAAGAAACTAATACTAAAACTAATATGGAAGTTGAACCATGTATACATAAAGAGAAAACTCAAAAGGAACACCCATAAATCATGCAATGTTACTCTCTATTGCTACAGAATGTCTTTACAACAGCTCTCCAACACCTAAAAATGAGGGGCAAGCCCCTATTTATAGTTTTTCAAAACCCAAATGAATGGTCGGGATTGAATTACATTGTGTGGCCTAGATTTGATTACATTAGGGTTTCACCTACCTCACAATATTCAACAATTTAAAATACATCTTTGTCTTTTCCCTATTTTGTCATCTAGTACTAGTTACTATAGCAATTTCGTGATTTAGTTGATTGCCCTTTTCACTATAGCTGAAAATACCTAAAAATTTTATCTTTTGCTTGATGTGCTTGGAATGCTCTTCCTTAGATCAAACGAGCCCATCGACGATTGGCATCAATGGATTGGTTGCCTCTGATTCGACCAGACAACTCCCCTATGCCTTCTTCAAGGCCACCCCCTTGCATTTTTGTCTTTGAATTTCTTAGCACAAGCCTTCTTTTAACGCCAACCCTATTGGTGAGTGCTAGCGGGAGAGGCGATCATGAAATAAATGGTGACATGAGCGATGCGCTTTTCCTTGTTCAGCTTTATCAATGGGTCTCCTGACAGATGTGCAGTAGGCTCCTTGAATCCTACATACATGAAGTTTCGTAAGTTCCTTCATACATAAATCAAGGAAAACGTTAGTCAAATATTTGAAAAATCCTTGTTAAATTCATCCATGCATCATCAAAAGATCATAATATTCATATTTGGAGCTCATTTGGATTGACTTAGGAGCATCCGGAGGTCTATGGCCAGAAAGCCATTCGGAGATGGCAGTTTGGAACAGCAGGCCAAAAATGGAATTCCAGAGATGGGACTCTGGGGTCTGGGGTTCGATGGGCTGCGAGGTGGTCAAAAGATTGATTTACCACTTGAGCGCTAGGCCCAAGGCACCAGGAAGCTATTCATCTTTCACCATTTGGAATGGCTATCATCGGGGGAAGTCTGGAGGCAGCAGCCCAGCGGTCGGGCCCCAGCGTAAGTGTCAGCAGTCACAGGGAAATGAAGTTGGCGTAAGACCTCCATCATGGGGTGAGGTCTTGGCAAGAGATGAATGTCTCACTGATGGCTAAGAGAAAGACCAGACCCAACACAATGTTCTGCCATTCAATTTCATTTTTAGCCTTGTGGCAATCAGAAGGGCAAAGCCTAGAGCTTGGAGGGGCAGGCTAGATTTTCCCCTCGGAACTGCAGATGGGGAGAGGACTCCCAGATGGAAAATCCTAGAAGTCAGACAGACGCTGAGCATGGATGACCTAGCTCCACCATATGCATATTCCATTTGTAATTTTCTATATTGTCCCATTGAATCAATCAAGTTATGCATCTTCATGTCAGGGTCCATATCGGCAATTGTCACAGCGATCGGGGTGTAAGGGATGCATATCAGGGGAAGTCATTGCTATTGCTATAAGGTCTTGGTCAAAGACCCTCGGTCTCACTGACCTTACACATGGACTCCCTCTGAATATACTTCTAGTGAGACTGTGGTGGACTCCATCGGCATAAGGTTTGCGGTGTCTTGCTGAATGACATTTGGTTTCATTTCGGCCAAGCATGAGTTTGCAGCAGGAGGTTACAACGAAAAGGCCAAGTCTTGCCGACAGGTAATGGTGGCTTTCGGCATGAGATCTGCTTTCTCCTAGTGAACAAAAGGGATAGCTCGGGGTGGATTTCAGTAAAGAAAGAGCACTCTACATGAGGTTTCCCCAACATCATTATGTCTCGTCGAAATCATGATGAGTTCCTTGTCGGCAAGAAGGCCAAAATGTCTTGGAAAAACATAACTGTTCAGTGTAGGTCATTCATTTCAGTGTAAAGTCTTGGAAAAGTGCCCGAAGTCTCACCGAATGAATTGATGAAGTCACTCTATCAGCAAGACAAAGGGGTCATTACAGTGACATGTGAATAAGTAGGTTCCTTCAGTGAAACATTGCATGATTGACATAGGGTCTCCCCCATACCTAAAAGCTATAGCAAGGTGGGAAAAGCATATTATGCATCTCGGTGAGAGTCTTCTTTTGTCTTGGCAACCAAAAGTTTCAGTCATTGTAAAAACCCACCTCGGAGAAAGGCACTGCTGACATTCAAATTTCCTGCCAACTGTCAAGGTGCAGATCAGGCCCAGAGTCGATGTCGGCCATTGGAGTTTCGTTGTAAGTGTTTGTGGCAATGGAAAAGATGGAGCTCGATGCTCGAAAGGCCTGGGATGATTTTCCCTTTCAGAACAGTGAAGGAGGGATGGACCCCCGGCGGCTGGGGCCCGGTGGGGGGCGAAAGGCCATTTAGAGTTCAGATTGGGATTCTAGCCAACGGATCACGGCGGACCAAGGAGGCCATAAGGGTAAGGTCCTCTGGCTGTAGGGACATGGTAAATGCCATAGGGAAACCTGAAGGGGTGAACCCAAAGGGTCTACTGGAGCTACAATTTCTGCAATATTTCACATGCTTTCTATAGCCCTAAGATTTTTACATGAGTCCTCATCATTGGCCTTTTACCTATTTCCTACCATATTACTCAATATGTTCCCTTTGGTCCCAAATTTTCTTCATTCTGGTGCCTATCGGCGAAGGTCCGTGACTGTTTCCCCAACTCATGTTACGTTTTCTACTTGCATGAGTCTGCATTGCCTATTGGCAAGACTCATCCAATGTCACGGAGATCACAGGTCCTCTACATTTTTCATTTGGCAGAATGCTTCTATTGTTTTGGTGACCGCGGAGGCTCCTATCAACATATTTTCCAACCGTCGGGGTAGTGTCATGCCGATCATCTTTTGTTTCCTCGACTTTGTATTTTGGTGGCTCATCAGTATAGATGGAATGCTTTTAGCATTGGTCATAGCGAAACACATATGCTACACTGATAAACCACAATGCGTTTACTTCAATCAGCTTTTAGTATAAGGTTGTAACTCTTGACCTATGGTCTCAATGATACAAACATGTCTCGCCGAATTTTCATTTGGTCTTCTTTTGGCGTGAGTTTATTCCAGTCACACTGATAGGGCTTTGCATGAGCCTTCATCGGTATAAGTCTTACTTACTCTTGGCGATCTGTGGTGTCGGAGTGACTTTCGTTGTGACTTAGTAAATTCTATATAACATCTTGCCGAGCGTTCATGGTTATAGCAACATGCTTGAGGCATATGGGCTCTATCAAGGAGAGAGATAAAATGTCTTGGTCACCATGAATCAAATAACTGCACGTGGATATCTATTGGCCAAGCTTAAGGGATTCTTCGGTGAGGCCCTTTGTTTCAATATATAGTCTCGGTGACATCAGGATGTCATGCCAAACAAGGATGTTGGCAAGAGAACCTTTAACTGGGGAGATGTCTTGCCGACAGGGCCATGTTATGCCAATAGAGGGAGCCTTTAGCATAAGATTTCTAAATCAGGGAGAGGTCTCGCCGACTTGAGATTGTCTCCCCGACTAGCCTCGTGTTTTCCTAAGGATGAGGGGGTTGGCGTAAGGTCTTGGTGAACATTAGGAGTCTCGCCGGACAAGCAATGACTTTGGCAAGAGTGGGGAGCTCGCGGTAAGGTCCCAGTGAAAGATGGATGTCTCCCCAACTGACAGGACCTAAGCTCAGAAAAAGCGAACATACTCAGTGGGAGGTTTCACCGACAGACTGATGTCTTGGAAAAACAAACGGACATCGATAAAGCTATAGGATTCCGCCATGACCTTTTGGTGACTTGGTTTGGTTCTGTCGACTGAAAACTTTGGTGTGAGAATTACTACATCTTGGCAATCAAATACAGATGCACGAAAGGCTTTGGCAAAACGCAGGGTGACCGGAGTGATATCTCCTTGAACTTGAAGGGTTACAGCGATGAAGGAAAAGAACTTGATGAAAGCAAAAGTGTTCAACGAAAGGTCTCACCGAAAGATGAAAATCACAGTGACATGAATGAATTAGTAAAGCCACCAGATCCCGCCAAGGGAAACTTGAAGTGTTGGGCCCGAAGGGTCCCATAAGCAAACTACCAAGGGAGCTCCGCAAAGGAAGAAGACTTGCCAAAAATTAGGTAGGTGAATTCGGTCCAAGAAATTTTATCATTTGAAGGAACATGATCAATTTGGGCCTAGAAAATGGGGCATGCAAAACAAGACCGGAGCAAAGTAGCCTGTCAGGAGCAAGAAAGAGGGGGTCCCTGCCTACGGTGGGGCAGGTGTGCAAAACATGCACAACAAATGGCAACTCGCTGGGGGAATGCTCCAGAGCATTTTGATGACAAACTAGAATCACAAACCCAAAATCTCTGGTTCCGAACTTCATGCTAGGGTAAACAAACCATATGCCCAACCAAAGGATCAAAACCACTAGCCAACCCAACCTTCAGTATGCTGAAAATCGAAGTTTGTGCAATTGCATTAATTCCTATTCTTCAATTACTATAGGAACCCAAGCTTTGTCAAGTTAAGCTACGTAGTTTATTCCAACTCCAAAAGCATCTGGGACATTGCCTCGCTGCCAGTCAGGTGTCCATAGCCCCGACGAGGTTGTCACTGCGATTCTCTTAAACTTTGCTCTACTGCCAACTGAGCTTCCATAGCCCTGGTAGAGTTGCTCGGATACCCCAAAAAGTTGAATTTTCTCTTTCTTTTAATTTTCAATGTTTTATTTCTTTCTTTTTTATTTCTTTTCTCTTTTTTTGTTTCAACCCGCAAGCATTGAAGCTCACGCTCAGGGCTGAGAATCACAGTGGCGTTGGAGCAAAATTTTAGATTTTTCACTTAACTAAACTTCACAAAAGGCCCTACAGTGACCGTCGAATTCTTAAAATGTGTAAGAGCTGTAAGATTTCAGAATACATCAGAGTTAGACTAAATCAACAACTTATCCTCTTTGAATCAAACACCTAGATCACTTGACACTAACGGAATACCTTCACCATCCACTCTATAGACTTGATTAGAGTTTGACAAAGAAATATGTGGAACTACCCTAGGCGATAAGTATGGTTGTTGTGCACACAGATGTGCCCAACTAAAAGCAAAGGGACCCTGAGCAAAGCAGCAACAAAGCAAAATCAAAAGAAAGCAAACAACCGACAAAGCGAGCAACCTACATCAAACCAACTAACCTAAGGAAAGTAGGAAAACAGAGTATTTACAGGAAAGCTATACTACTCAAAACGGGCTATGTACAATGATATTTACAAAGCACTATGTTCATGAAGGGTGAGCCAACATTAACATTCATTGGATTTTGCAATGCATGCACAAGAAAATAGGTAATCATTGTTGTTCTTAACCATGCAAATTTATCTTTGTATTCAGAAAAAGGAAGTTCAACATTGTAGCACTCAAGTTCAATCATGTCATCATAAAAAATCAGCAATTGAGGAGGCTCATTGAACCATGGTTAATCCATAAACATGTTCATTTTCCCTCATTCCCATAATCAAAATAATAAGTGCAGCTATGAAAATTAACTGGAGAAAGGAAGGATAAAACCTGGATGTCATCACATAGAGGTGGTAGCGTTGGACAGTCAAAAGCAATCATAACATCATTGATCATTGCATTGGCAGCCTCGGGCAGGCGCGGTGGAGGGTGCATCACTTTGGAAATTAAGTATGCATAAGGCTAGGAGGACGGGGCAGCAAACAACTCTTTCAATCTACCAATGGGACCCACAACCTGCACTGGTTGTTCCTTGAGGAAGTACACCTCATTTGTGTGGGTTTCCGTTGCCAAAACCTCTTCTTGATTGTTGTCTTCAAGGGGTGATATGCTATCCCATCTCCTTTCCCATGTGTCAACCTTATTTTCATGATGTTTAGTGTCATGGGATGATAACATACGTGAATCTATCCTATTGCAACCATCTGAATATGAGGGAGGATAAACAATGATCATGGCGGAAGGGATCCAAGTTGCATTTCATAGTTGGTCAAGTGCTTCATCTCTGTTAGTAGCTATCTCAGCACCTCCACCTTTGTCTTCTTCTTTTTGATGTTCATGCATCTCATCATGGCGTTCACTCGTTTCCTCTTACTCACTATTGTTGTAAATGGAGAAGGTGCTCCTCTCCCAATCTGGAAACTCTAGTGCATCACCATTCAGGGGCTTAAGGGGTATGTATTCATCACTAGCATTTCTGGGATGTGCTCTTCCTCAACATGAGCATACCTCCATAGCGCAGTTCCCAATGGAAAGAATTCATCAATTGATGGCACCTCATCAAGGGGACCAAAGTCTACTGCACAATTTCCCTCCAAGGGCTTGCCAAAAATCCCACCGTTCATGGTGTGCAAATGCTCTTCAAGAGGAAGAACTTCTTTGTGACTAGTGGACAGCATTCCCACTTGATCTACTTCATCACTCAGAAGTCCAAGCTTGTATTGATGTCCTTCTTCTATCACTGCCCCAACATCCTCTTGAGGCCTACTTTTAGCTAAGCCATCACTCGGTTTAGGCTCTTGGTCTTGTTCTTTGATATGGGAAGCAAGTAGAGGAGGTCGGGTGCTTGGCTTCATTGCTTGTTCTTTGACTTTCTTAATGGCTTCTTGGCATAGTTCACATGTGAACTTTGAGTGTGATGAATCATGAAGTCTGCACCAATTCGATAGCAACAACACCTCTAAGTCCACTTGGTATTTCAATGTTGACCAATCCTTTGCTAATCTGGAGACTAGTTGGTCATATCTTTCTGCTACTAGGTCCTCATCATCACTTGAAGAAGAAGCTAGATGGCGAACAACTATGGCGAGTGGTTGTTCCCACTCCTCCAAACTTTCATTTTCAGATTCTTGATCGATGTTGTTTATGAAGGAGAGGTTTTTTGACCTGATTTTACTTATGCTTTCACCATCTCCTTCTATTTCCCCAAGGCTTTTAGCCTCCTATTCTTGGTTTTCAGCATCTGTGTTGGCTGTCTTAGCATATACTGTTGCAGATTCTGTTAATTCATCTTCAATTTTCATTTGTTTCTCTTCTTGAGTGGAGGACTACTCCTCTTCAATGGAGGGAAAGCCTATTAAACTGATTACAATCAGATTTTCATAAGTGCACTTTGATGTCCCAAGAATTTCAGCTCATCCCCCTTGGTTTTCATTTTCTATGTCTACTGTCCCAACACCAACTTGTGTCAAATTTCTTGGTTTGTCCTTACTTTGCTATCCTTTAGATGTTGACAACTCTTTTTCCTCATGGGATAACATCTCCTCATTGAGAGTTGGCTGCTCCAACTTGTCCAAATAACCCTTGGCTTGAGCTATGATGTTGTCACATGATGGGCACGTAAATTTTGAATGTGGTGCATTGTGAAATCTACAACAACTTTCCATTAGTACTTCCTCCAAACTCGGTCCATCCTTGTTGTTCAAATGTTCTTGGATCAACTCCTTGAATGCCTTGGCTGCCATGGTTCTCAATTCTTCCTCTGGGTCTACAAGGGCTAAAGGTAGATAGATTTCCCAGTAGGGGATTTCTCCTTGCAAGACCTTTTCCATTCTGTTCAAAAAAGTCAGACACCCCAACTCGTTGTGCCTACAAGTGCAATGGATCTGACATCTATCCGCCGATTGAAACTGCTGCAATGGCTTATTCAATCTCTTATTCAAATCTGCATGTAGTTGAGTGATTCCAATTTGTGCATGCTGCTCCATTCTGACTTAGCTTCTACTTTCCTTCAAAATTTTCTTATTTTAGCATTGAAAGAGATCTCCCTATCTCATATTTCTTCTTTGAAAGTTCTCTTTTCAATTTCCAACCTTAATTTTTGCAGCCTCAACATGTCATGCCCTCCTTCTAGCACCAATTCTGTTGATGGTGTTTTTATGCACTTTGCAACACAGGTAGTGCGTAGATGCACTACCTCTCTTGAAAGACAATTTTCCACAATCGGATTGCAAAGCACTATCCCAAGGTCTGTCGGATGTTAGGTCATTATAGTGCTTAGATACCTCAGTAGTTTGATGTGATTTGCTAGAATCACAAGGTGGACTTATAGATGAGTTACAAAGCATGGGAAGTTGGTTTTGCAAATGTAGTTTCAAAGTGCTAGAAGTGAAGGAATAGTTTTTGTCCACTCAAAACAAAAAGATGAAACTCATCAAGTTCATTTGATTTAGCTTCATGGAGATGCTTTGGGTCCTACTATAACCAAGGATTAAAAGAAATAGAAAAAGGAGAAGGGTTAAGAAATCTATTCTAATCCTAAGCTATGTATGAACAGTAAAGATGGTGGTTGCTATAGTAGACAGACTCCCTAAACTGAGTTTTCACTTGACCAAGAGAAACCTATAGCTACACAAAACCAGTGCAATCTTCTAAGGACTATAGATATTCACATCAAATACACACATCATGTACATGCAATCGAACTAAGTTGTAGAAATAAAGGAAAGAGGCTTAGACTAGCTTTGCAAAGTGATTCATCATCAATGAACCACAAAAAGCATGAGCTGGAAGTTCATCAAATACTATAACAACAACACCATCATGATAGCCATTCAAGAAACTAATACTAAAACTAATATGGAAGTTGAACCATGCATACATAAAGAGAAAACTCAAAAGGAACACTCATAAATCATGCAATGTTACTCTCTATTGCTATAGAATGTCTTTACAACTACTCTCCAACACCTACAAATGAGGGGAAATCCCCTATTTATAGTTTTCCAAAACCCAAATGAATGGCCGGGATTGAATTACATTGTGTGGCCTAGATTTGATTACATAGGGTTTCACCTACCTCACAATATTGAATAATTTAAAATACATCTTTTTATTTTACTTGTTTTGTCATCAAGTACCAGTTACTGTAGCAATTTTGTGATTTAGTTGATTGCCCTTTTCACTGTAGTTGAAACTACCTGAAAATTGTCTTTTACTCTATGTGCTTGGAATGCTCTTCCTTGGATCAAACGACCCCATCGATGATTGGCATCAATGGATTGGTTGCCCCTAATTCGACTAGAAAACTCCCCTATGCCTTCTTCAAGGTGACCCCCTTGCATTTTTGTATTTAACTTTCTTGGCACAAGCCTTCTTTTAATGCCAACCCTGTTGGTGAGTGCTAGCGGGAGAGGCGATCATAAAATAAATGGTGGCATGAGTGATGCGCTTTTCCTTGTTCATATTTCTCAATGGGTCTCCTAACAGACGTGAAGTAGGCTCCTTGAATCCTGCGTACATGAAGTGTCGTAAGTGCTTTCATACACAAATCAAGGAAAACATTAGTCAAATCTTTCCAAAATCCTTGTTAAATTCATCCATGCATCATCAAAAGATCATAATATTCATATTTGGAGCTCATTTGGATCGACTTAGGAGCATCTAGAGGTCCGTGGAAATCCATCTAGAGATGGCAGTTTGGAATAACAGGCCAAAAATAGAATTCTAGAGATGAAACTTGAGGGTCCAAGGTCTGGTGGGCTGCGGGGTGGTCAGAAGGTTGATTTCTCACTTGAGCACCAGGCCCAAGGCACCAGGAAGCTATTCATCTTTCACCGTTTGGAATGGCTATCGTCAGGGGAAGTCCAGAGGCAGTGGCCTAACATTCGGGCACCAGCTCGAGTGTCGACAGTCATAGGGAAAGCAAGTCGGTGTAAGACCTCCACCACGGGGTGAGGTCTTCGTGAGAGATGAATGTCTCATCGACAGCCGAGAGCAAGACCTGACCCGGCAGAATGGTCTGCCATTCAATTTCATTTTCATCCCTATGGTGGTCAGAAGGGAAAATCCCAGAGCTTGGAGGGGTGGGCTGGATTTTCCCCTCGAAACGGTAGATGGGGAGAGGACTCCTAGATGGCGGAGCCCAGAGGTTAGACAGACACTGAGCATGGATGACCTAGTTCCACTGTATGTATATTCCATCTGTAATTTGCTATATTTCCCCATTGAATTAATCGAGTTATGCATCTTCATGTCAAGGTCCATATCAGCAATTGCCACGGCAATCAGGGTGTAAGGGATGCATATCCGGGGAAGTCATTGCTATCGCCATAAGGTCTTAGTGAGAGACCCTCAATCTCACCAAACTTACACATGGACTCCCTCTGAATTTACTTCCAGTGAGACTATGGTGGACTCCATCAGCATAAGGTTTGCGGTGTCCCGCTGAGTGACATTCGGTTTCGTTTTGGCCAAGCATGAGTTTGCAGCAGGAGGTTACAATGAAAAGGCCAGGTCTTGCCAATAGGTAATGGTGGCTTTCGGCGTGAGATCCGCTTTCTCTTGGTGAACAAAAGGACTAGCTTGGGGTCACTTTCGGTAAAGAAAGAGCACTCTACATGAGGTTTCCTTGACATCATTATGTCTCACTAAAATCGCGATGAGTTCCCTGTCGGCAAGAAGGCCAAAATGTCTTGCAAAACATAACTATTCGGTGTAGGTCATTCATTTCGGTGTAAAGTCTTGGCGAGGTGCCCGGAGTCTCACCGAATGAAGTGATGAAGTCACCCTGTTGGCAAGACAATGGGGTCATTATAGCGACATGCGAATAAGTGGGTGCCTTCGATGAAACATTGCATGATCGACATAGGGTCTCGCTAATACCTAAAAGCTATAGCGAGGCGAGCAAAGCGGATTATGCATCTCGGTGAGAGTCTTCTTTTGTCTTGGTGACCAAAGGTTTCAATCATTATAAAAACCCACCTCAGAGAAAGGCATTGTCAACATTCAAATGTCCTACCAACTGTCAAGGTGCAGACCGGGCCTAGAGTTAGTGTCAGCCATCGGAGTTTCGTTGTAAGTGTTCGTGGCAATAGGAAAGCCAGATCCTGATGCTCGAAAGGCCTGGCATGATTTTCTCTTTCAGAACGGTGAAGGAGGGATAGACCCCTAACGGCCGGGGCTCAGTAGGGGTGGGAAAGGCCATTTAGAGTTCAGATTGGGATTTTTGGCGTAGGGACATGGTAAATGTTGCAGGGAAACCCGAGGGGGTGAACCCGAAGGGTATGCTAGAGCTGCAAATTTCTACAATATTTCACATGATTTCCATAGCCATAAGATTTCTACATGAGTCCTCATCATTGGCCTTTTACCTATTTCCTGCCATATTACTCCATATGTTCCCTTAGGTCCCACATTTTGGTTCCTATCGACAAAGGTCCGTGACTGTTTCCCTAACTCATGTTATGATTTCTACTTGCATGAGTCCACATTTCCTATTGGCAAGACTCATCCGATGTCACGACGATCATAGGTCCTCTACATTTTTCATTTATCAGGATGCTTCTATTGTTTTGGCGACCTCGAAGGCTCCTATCAGCATATGTTCCAATCGTTGGGGTAGTGTCATTCCGATCATCTTTTGTTTCCCCGACTTTGCATTTTGGTGGCTCATCGGTATAGATGAAATGCTTTCGGCATTGGGTCATAGCAACACCCATATGCTACACCGACAAACCACAATGGGTTTACTTCAATTGGCTTTCAGTATAAGGTTGTAACTCTTGGCCTATGGTCTCAGCGATACGAACATGTCTCACCAACTTTGCATTTGGTCTTCTTTCGGTGTGATTTTATTCTGATGACACCAATAGGGCTTTGCATGAGCCTTCATTTGTATAAGTCTTACTTACTCTTGCTAATCTGTGGTGTCGGAGTGACTTTCATTGTGACTTAGCAGATTCTATTTAACATCTTGCCAAGGGTTCATGGTTATAGCGACATGCTTGAGGCATATGGGCTCTGTCAAGGATCTAGAGATAAAATTTCTTGGCAACCGTGAATCAAATAACCACATGTGGATATCTATTGGCAAAGCTTAAGGGATTCTTTGGTGAGGCCCTTTGTTTCGGTATATAGTCTCGGAAACATCGAGATGTCATGCCAAACGAGGATGTCAGCAAGAGAACCTTTAAGCGGGGAGATGTCTTGCCAACAGGGCCATGTTATGCAAAAAGAGGGAGCCTTCAGCGTAAGATTTCTAAATCAGGGAGAGGTCTCGCCGACCTGATGATGTCTCCCCGACCAGCCTTGTGTTCGCCTAAGGATAAGGGGGTTGGCGTAAGGTCTTGGCTAACATTAGGAGGCTCGCCGAACAAGCAACGACTTTGGCAAGAGTGGGGAGCTTGCGGTCAGGTCCCAGTGAAAGATGGATGTCTCCCCGACTGACAGGACCCAGGCTCAGCGTAAGTGAGCATACTCGATGGGAGGTTTCACCAAAATACTGATATCTTGGCAAAACAAACGAACATCGATAAAGCTATAGGATCCTTCCATGACCTTTTAGCGACTTGGTTTGGTTCTACCGACTGAAAACTTTGGCATGAGAATTACTGCATCCTGGTGATCAAATACAAATGCACAAAAGGCTTCGACGAAACGCAGGGTGACCGGAGTGATATCTCATCGAACTCGAAGGGTTACAGTGATGAAAGAAAAGAACTCGATGAAAGAAAAAGTGTTCGGTGAAAGGTCTCACCGAAAGATGAAAATCACAGTGACACAAATGAATCGGTAAAGCCACCAGATCCTACCAAGGGAAACTCAAAGGGTTGGACCTGAAGGGTCCCATAAGCAAACTGCTAAGGGAGCTCCACAAAGGAAGAAAACTTGCCAAAAATCAGGTAGGTGAATTTGGTCAGGGAAATTTTATCATTTGAAGGCACATGACCAATTTGGGCCTAGAAAATGGGGCACGCAAAACAAGACTAGAGCAAAGCAGCCTGTCAAGAGTGAGAAAAAGGGGGTACCTTCCTACGGCGAGGTGGGTGTGCAAAACATGCACAACAATATGGAGGATGAAGTTTGAAGAGTATTAAGATAAATGTAGGCAAACAAGTGAATTAACGCCTAGCAGGTTAGACCAGGAGAATGACAAGGAGGTAAAAGCTGAATTAATAGAAGAATTCAAGAACATCACTCCTGAAGAAGGAAGAAAACTGGTGAGTCAGGCTAGTGTAATAATTCTTCCTGAATGGGACATTGTAGATGCAGTAGCCTTTAATGCTATTATGAAGTCTAAGAATCCCTTTCAAGACTATGAAGAAAAGGTCAAGGAAGCATTGTAAAACTCTGCTTTTAGTGAGGAATATGAACTTTGGCAATTTGGGCATTGGCCCCACAAGGGAGAAAACCAGATGTTTATGATATTAATCCAAATTTCAAGGGAGGATTGATAATAAAGAGAGCTTCAGAGACCTCAACCATTGAGGCCACTAATTTGACTATGAATGTGGCCAAATTGGCTTAAAAGACTGCTGAAAGGGAGGAAGCTGAAAGGAAGAGCTTAATGGAGAAATATAACCTTTTAATTGAGGAGTACAACAAGATGCAGAAAAAAAATGTTGAGTTGAAAACTGAAGTGGAGAGGTTTAGGTATAAGCATATTGGGGAGACATCAAGTGCTCTAGGAACCAGTACATTACCTTCCACATCAAGGTCAGTGCCTCCTGCTTCTCCAATTGTTTCCACACCAGGATCTCCCAGTTAGAATCCTGTCCTCACCCTTTCTTTAGAGGAAGTTGAAGAAGAAATGAAGTGCTCTATTGATCCTACAAAGAAGCAGCTCTTGCAAAAAATTGATCAATTGTAGGCATCATTAAACAAAAGTGAGGAGGGATCACTCTTAGAGAAAAGGGAAATTGTTACTACTATTTTGAGGCATTTAAATGAAAGGGTTGACAGAAAATTGCTATCTATACATTCTTTATATTCTTTTTTGTTAACAACAATAAAGAATATTGATAGGGATCATAAAGTAGTGATACCAATAATTGAAAATTGGATCCCTAGGGCCAGTGATCTGGATATCATGTATAAGGCCTCAATGTTTGATATAAATAATAGGCCCCAATCATTAAAGTATACTCATGTGTTAGTAAAATCATTCCAAGGTTTTTAGACCTTACCAGATGACTTGAGTAGGAAGATTAGGGAGCTGGTGAAGAATTTCAATGATTGCGGTAACACATTGTTACCTAATATAATTGATCAGTAGGGGAAAATCGGGTCATTTCAACAATGGCAAGCTCAAGCAAGTGAGGCCATCAATGATCAAATCAATTCAATTTGTGATGAGTTAGACTATGATTTGTTGGTGAGTTGTATGGACAAAATCATTAGTACTAGCTCATTTTTTGAATATTTTGAAAGGGATGTGAATCAAGTAGCGGTAAAATACACACTCTCTAATACCAAGGTGGATGGGGTAATTAATTTTGATTGGTCAACTGAGGATGAGTACCAGAATTGGGTAACTAGATACTTGAATGAGGAGTAAAAGGGGTGAACTACTAACAGGTGGTAGATCAGATGTTGCAGTTGCAACAGTTTTAGTTTTGTGTTGACGGCTTTCTCGGTGCAATTTTCTTATGGTTTTTTGCATCAACGTTCCTTAGTTGATATAATGAACAAGAATATTTTTCAAGGTGGTGGCTATCGTAACAAATTTTGGAATATCACCAAGTGCTCCAATTGACTGGTGACAAGTGTACTTTCTGGATCGGTGCTTGTTTTCTCCTTCATTTTCTATAAGAAGTATTTCAAGGCTAGAAGTACGGGTAAGCAAGTTAGATAATTTTTGTCGAGTCTAGGTGAAGTTGCAAAGCGAATTGTAAAGTCTGATGGTTTTAGAGAAGTGAAATTTAATTTTTGAGTCACTATGCAACAGGTTTTGAGTTCATAGAGATTTAATGTTGTATAACAGTACTAGCATTTGAGTTGACATAAAAATTTGAGCTCATTTCTATCCATTTTACATGCATATTTGAGCTTTTAATGAAATAACTAAGGGTTGTTTTATCCATCTCACTATTGTGGTGTGTATGATTCTATTTTAGCTTTAATTCAAGGAATTAATTAAAATGCTTGAATGGGATTATAGGCAGATATGTGTTGTATAAGGATTTGATAAGTAGTCCTAGGTTAGAATGCATATTAATGAAATTGTAATGCACTATTGTTGGGGATCTTATATGTGATGTATTAAATCTATTATAAACCTCTGTATGCTTATGAATTTTACTCCTGCAATGGATATATGGCACTGATCTAAGTTGTAATTATTATTGTAGTTTAGTATTTGTTTGTCTTTTCCTAGAGCTTGCTACAAATTGAAAATCATTGACTATCTTATACAATGGATTGTGTTTAGTTATCTCACGCTCTAGATAGTTGATATTGTCTATGAATAGCCAATTCTAGTTGATATTATCTTATTGTGTTGAGCTATTAAGTGAGATCATCTTCTCTTGTTAATGTTGTTTATAATAATGGTGTAAAGGTTGTAAACACATTAAGGGATGACCCTCCCAGGTCTTGCAGAGCCCAAAGTGTAGAAGGCTTTTAAAGTGCTCATCAGTTGGTCCAAGTCCTTCGAGCTGCCTTCGATTGGAATTGGCAATTCCATAGGTAGATTAGAAGACAAACATGTTACATTGTAAAAAGAACCAACATACACGTCAACCACTGAACAACCACCTCTATAACTGACTTTTTAATCTTTTATGATCACATGAAACATAAAACACACTAATTTCAAGGTTGTTAATATCACTATTGAATTGTTTTAATTTTTTGACCTTTCAAACATTAAAAAGTACATCATTAAATTAATTATGTAATGGCATAAAAATTAAAAACATCATGAATTAATTATGTAACCACATAAGTCAAATATAATTATATCAAGAAATTAATATCAAATAGATAATATTATCACATAACTTATACATTTCAATGTCATTGATCTTCTTCTTCATCCAACTCTTTGTCTATATCATTCGATCAAAATTTTACATTGTAAGGATTATTCATATCATCATCATCACCATCGATATCAGTTTCGATAATGTCATCATCCACATGGATATCATCTTCGTGAACATTAACTCCTACATCATCATGATCTAGTTCCTCCTCTTCGACATCTTCATCAGGGACATCATCAACTAACTAGTCATCCTGATCATCATCTACATCATCTTCTAGTTCTTCGGTATCTTCTTCTTCCACCACATTATACTTTACCAGCCTTCCTCTTGGATCATGTCTAACAAAAAATGACCAACCCAGTTTACCTGGAACCTTTGAGTAAAATACCTGCTCACATTGGCTTGGAAGAACATAGGGCTCATTTCCAGCTCGCTTGATCAACCTTGTATTAACCATGGTAAATCCATTATCATATTCAATAACAGTTCTCTCAGGATCATTTTCATTCAATTGTAGCCTGTACTATAGGACAATGAACATAATTAATCTGAAGGACTTAAAGTCACACTCAAGTATATCATCCAAAATCCCATAGTATCAATTTTTTGCGACTTATGGATGTATGTCGCTTCTATATGAAACATTAGTCACCTAAAAGACTGTAGTTATACCAAAATCACAAGTTTTCTTCATGTCATCCAACATTTTGATTTGAAATTTATGACCATTGCACCACATAGCCTTGTGGTGTTTCACCTACAATATGTCAAACATATAAAAAATATTGCAATATCGTCAGTTGATAAACATCTTTATTCTTGGCCGAATGTATTTAAAGAAAACACTCTCAACATATATATACATCAATACACTTGAAAATAATTAAATAATATGCGTGATTAATATATTTATACGTACATGTTTATCTCTTAAACCATATGCTAAATCAATTTCCTTTTGTGTAACATTGGAATCTCCATTAAGATGAGCTTCTTTAACCAATGAAGCCACACCTTCCCATGTTAATACACGACCAAATTGTTGACATCATTCAATCCATATCATCATCCAATCAAGATTTTTGGCGACGTACAAATGTAGTGCATCCCACTATCGACCAACTATACCAAATAAAATTGAAATTCACAAATGATGTATAATTAGTTAAATACCACAATATACGGCCTTAATTTATAATTGATGCATATTGAAGATTAAAAGTTAAATAAGTACAATATACATAAAAACCATATGTAAAATGTATTCCAATTAATCTCCATGACCATCTTATAATTACCTCTCATTTTCCTCAATCTACCTTTCCCCAACAGGTACTCCCCTTCAAATTTGTTAATGGAGTTGGGATCCCAAATGCGATCTACATGGATCTTTGCTACAAACTTAGGAAGATATTCACTAATGTACACCATGGTCTAGTATAACATATATCCCTCCACCATAGAACCCTTAGGATGTTCTCTTTGTCTAACCAAAGCCTTCAAAAATTTCAAGTGCCTCTCATCCATCCACATTGACCTTGTGTGTATAGGTCCACACAATTCAATCTCCTCAACTTGGTGTATGAGGTAGTGTTCTTGTGCATTGAAATTTTTTGAAGGTAGACACTTTTGCATTTCACACATTAGATGAGGAATTTTTCTCTTCAAATAATTTATATCTTTTTTATGGATTTTTTTAGATGATAGCCATCTACAAGTGATTCAAGGCACAAATATATTAACGAGATTTAACAAAAATATACAGTATATTACATAAAAGGTAAAACAAATGGAAATTATAAGATGTATACAATGAATCGAACAAATCTTGCTACTTACCTCATGTATTTTCCAAGATCATATATAAATTGCTTGACATTATTTTCAAAGTTGTCTAGGAGAGAATAGAGGTAGAACGTATTGCAACAATTATAAAATGATCTTTTCATTATTTTTCAAAAACTAGTAAATACAATACACAGAAAAGTACATGCATTATACAAGTGTATACAATATACAAAAATAATTACCTTAATGAAGGTATGCCAATCATGCATTTTCATCCCTAACCCAAATTTAACTTTCTTTGTTATTATATTGTTTATGTTCTCAGCAAATCCTATGGGAAATCAATTTTTTTGTATGACTTCTTTTATAGCATTGCTTTGCTACTCTGTTAATAACTAAGGAAGGGTGCTTATATTAATTTGGTATCCATCGCTATTTAATTGAATGAAAATTTTAATTGCATGATTGGCTTTTTGAATGTCAGTACAAATTTTAACAATTTTTTCTTTGTCATGTCTTCCATCCAATATTTTCCATAACATTTTTGTTATATTCTTTATGATATGTATTTTATCAAAAAAATGCACAATTTGTAGCTGCTCATAGTAGGGAAACCTACTAAATTGTCTGGGATATCTTTTCACTCCCTGTGGAAGTCAGCCATTAATGCCTTGATGAACTTCATGAAGCATATAAGTTAAACAAATTAACAACAACAATCATTGTCAATTACAACATGCGTAAACACAACAAAATATAAAAATATAAATTCAAAACATATCATATATGATAGATAAACAATTTGATCTGATGTATAAACTTAACGATTAATTCTATTATATTCCAACTTCCATAGGTGAGGTGACATTCTTTGCGGTCTTGATGTAGTCTCCTCTTTCCCATTGAAAAGATGTTTTTCAGTAGTTCAATACTTATGATTTCTATGGAGGAAGTGCCTATACTCATCAAACACCTGCTTTCCTAAACTTGTTGAACAATGAGATTTCATCTTTGCACCACAAATTGGACATGCAAATTTTCCCTTTGTTTGAATACCTGCAAGATGATGTATAATTGAATTAAATATGTCAATTTTTTTAATTATATATAATGAATAGATTATTTTAAAAACATGCATGATATCTACTTCATCAAATTAAATATTGTTAAAGTGCAGTCGAACGTTATAACATACCACAAAAATGTGTTAGCCTTGGGGCATCATGAATTGTCAATACAAGCATTGCATGGAATTGAAATTTTCTTTGTCCTATTGGTAGAGACGTCATACATAGTGACACCATTCCATAACTTTAGTAACTCGTTGATAAGAGGCTTGATATATATTCATATCTTTAACTTGGTACTTACCTAGTTGAATGGACATAAACATTACATAATTATTATAACCATTTTACTAAAATATATATAAATTAATATACATGACTATTGAATGAAAAAAATATAAGTCATTATGCAACAAATAAGACAAATGAGATGCCACTACGTTAAAAAAAATTGATGTAAAGGAATACCTAGAACAATCATTGACAACATTATGTGCTCCCTCTTTATTGATATCCATGGAGGAATGTTATTGTTGATAACAAAAATAGGCCACATTGAGTAAATAGATCTCAACTCTCCAAATGGATTGAAACCGTCTGCTCCCAATGAAAGCTTGAGATTACGAGGTTCTTCTTCAAAGTGTGGCCATTTTTCCTCCATGTCCCTAAATGCAAAAACATTTGTAGGAATTCGAAGAATTTCATCTCCACTTCTATTCCTTGCATGGTAATCCATAAATTGTGCTAAGCTTTCATACCTAAATAATCATTGCATATGTGGAATAATGGAAAAATAATGAAGAACCTTGCGAGGCACCTTTTTTGTTAGTTTATCTATTTGATATCTACTGATATGACATTTTTGGCATTCTGTTGCAAATTCGTATTGTTTATGATATATAATATGATCATTGGGACATGCATCTATTGCTTGATACTCCATTCTAATATCTTTCATAATGGCACATAAATCTTGGTATGAGCAAGGTAAAATATTTGATGGTAGTAACAAAATTTTTCCAATCAATCTACACCAAAAAATAATTTTTTCATATAAAGAATATTAATGGTACATATTTCATCATTTATTTACTAGTGATGAACTAACAACAATTAAAATAGATGAAAAAAGATGACATATATGATATACCTTAACATCTGTGAGATTGCTATGTTTGGTAAACCATTCATAACCTTCAAGTTCAACAACAACAATACAACAGAGAGAAGAGTTGTTTCGGAGCCTTCATAAAGGGGCTTGTATGCCTTCTCAAGTATAGGTAAATAATGAACATGATCAAAGTCATCTTGATCATCATGATCAACTCTGCCACTAAATGTGTCATGGATCAATGTATTCATACCACCATCTTCAACTATTTTGTTGGTGCATGATCATCTTTTTCTATAGGATCATTAACTTGATCTTCGATATTCACAACTCCATGTTCATCTTCTTACAAAACCACATTCTCCAGGCCATGATAATCCATATCATCTACCCTAGGGCACCCCACCTTTATAATAATTATTGACACAAATAAACCATGATCATGATCAAGTGATTATATATATATAAAATGTTAAAACAATATAAACATTTACAAATTCAATCAATATAAACACATATAATGAACAACTTACCAATGGATGATAATCATGCCCCCCTTCAACGTGACCATGCTTCCTACAATGTTTCTTAGCTATTGTGATTAAAATTTGTCTCGTCTTTAAGCCCTTGCAATTATTGGAAGGACAATAACATTTCCCATCACCCTTTCTTTTCAATCTAGCCCACAATATATCAAGTGTCTCTTCATTTTGTTCTAGACTAATATTAACTAACATGATTTTTCTTTACCAAGCTTGACTATTTAGATCTTCAAAAAATATCAAACTCACACTCCAATAATTTTTATTCATAGACAGGTAACATAATCTATTAATTCTGATATTTTACACCAAAAAATTTAGCATGCAACCACCCCTGCAAAAGAGAAGATAGTCTGAAGTTAATGACCCCAAAAATACTTTAAAATGCTAATTCCAAAACTTATTAAATTATGATTTTACTATGATTTCCAACCGTTAAGACTCCTAAAATCATAATATTGAACTTGATCACAAAATTCCTACAACAATGGAGGTAGCAAGCTAGTAAGAGCAAGTGACCCATTCCTAAGGAGCAACAAGTCAGAATCATCATTGATAATGTCAATACAAAGTTATCCTTTTAGTTAAAGATGCAATGTGTCACTTCTTATGATGAGCTTATCCCTAGGTCCCTCAACATTGAGAGAGCCCTAATAAAAAACAACATAAGCATTGGTAAGAGCATGATTAGGGTACAAACCCTAGGCCTCCGTGGAAACATAAACAATAACTATAGTGGATTAGTGAGGTTGCAATACCAAAAAGATTGAGACATTGTAGGTAATAACAAAATCTTGCAATCTAAATATTGTAGCTAATAACAAGCACAGTATGTAGCTTAGTGACATTTGTAAATACAATGTACAATAAGAAGAATGACAGTCACTTTAGATGTGACAGTCAAAAAGAGGTTGAGTAGTGACAAGATAATAAATCTCAAACCTTGCATAGTAAAGTGGAGATTTTAACAGTGAGTTTCCTTACCCCCTTGCTGACCTTAAGAGTTTTTCAAATGCTTTTGGTAGTGTTAGAAAAGAAAAATGCAATCAGGGAATGAATGTCCAAATGAAGTAATAGTGGTAATCATCGGTTCAATTTTTCTTCTTAGCCATTAATGTATAATGGAGGTAGTGGATTGCATGTTTGAGCAGTGTTTTGAGACTCATCAAAGATGGGAGAATAGTAAATAATAGCTTATGGACTATGAAGTAGTGTCAATTAGGTTGAAGGATCTTAAGAACTAGAATACCATGATACAATGAGTCCCCTATAGGAAGTAGGTAGTCTATAGGACATATTTTGATTTTATAGAAGGATGCTCATGAAAGGAATCTTCAAGTGATAGTGAGTGAGATATTTGAGATTGCAGCTGAGGGTGCAATACCCAGTCTTAAAGGAAGTTAGCAAAGTAGTAAATGTGCAAGAAAATTTAATCATACACAACAAAAAATTCACAATGTTATCTTACATAATGCCTTGAGTTTGAAGGCAAAAATTTCATTGTATCTTCATGATGAAAGTGGTGAACTTAATGGTCAATCACTGGCAACCATGATTTTAAAACATGTTATTGTGCTTATAAAGGCAACATTTTAAGCAAGGCACTGAGTGGCAGTTTGGAACAATGGTAGGTATGAAGGACTTGCTTTATATGCATACTATGCAGTCTAGCTTAAGACAATGTTCTTAGAAGAGATTGAAGGTGGATTATGAAACTCAAGGGTTACCATGAAAAGGATTAAAGAAAAGAATGAGATCTATTTAAAAGCAATAGTCATGAAGATATTAAAGATGTCACATGCAAAATCCTAGTAGTTGGAGTAATGAATACAGTGCCAAAGAGGATAGTGTGTTGGGGTAGATTTAGGAGATCTCCACATTATCTAATTATAGGGAAATACATCATTTATTTAGTTTTTTAATTAAAAGAAATCATTCTAAACCCTATATAGGATACATTGATACTTCAAAAGCTTCTGAAGGAATTTGAGATTATGCAAACAAATGTCAAGTAACATTCATAAGGTTTAGAAAATCTTGATCACTCTCTAGAATAGCCCATTAAACATGGGTTGTGCTTGAATGCACTACATAATTGATATAACACAACCACTATGCATATCAACCAGAGTTATAGGCTTTTTATTGCAGCAAGAGGTAATCACTCTTTGATCATGCTATAATTACATCCTAACATGTTAAACTTGAGACAACCTGAATGCACCCAATGATAATTGACACCTACGTTATACAACCTGAATTAACTACATTATAGGAGTGCCTCCATTTCTATCACAACATAGCCACATTAAACGTGGGTCACACATGAATGCATCCTGTATTTTTATAGCACAATTGTGCCACATGACCAATAGATTTATGGATTACATAATTATAGTCAAAAAACTCTATTCCTTGGTTGTGATCTTATGGTGATTCCACACAACAAAATCTGGACATGAAATTCTCAAAACCCTTAACCTCTAGAAATGAAATCTGATGAGATGTTGCTTTAAAATATGATTTTCAAACCTGGAACTAAAAATCTGACTTCACAACTGAATTCTACAAAAAGACAATGACTACCCTCAACCTGGCGATATCTTCTTGAATTTTTTTTTATTTTTCCCAAGAAAATCGTCCTTAGTTCTCCACAAACTATCTCAAGTAGAGAAAAACACTGTCGCAATAAATTAGGTGCAAATTCACTTTTCTTTATGTCAGCCACAATTTTATTTTTTTTCTATTTTTCATGTTTGTTGAAAAGTCAATGAAAATGATAGCTGACATTTCAACAAACCCCAAGTTCATCAAAATTTTGGTGAACGTTAGGGATAAACTTTCAAAAAATTGAAAATTACACATCAAATTTTACAAGAACCTGATGAACATTGAATTTTACATATTTCATTGGATAGTTTTGTCGGATTTTGCAGTCAAATGAGTTAGTGTGTAATGCAGTTACATTATTATTAGGAAAAAAAAACTATCAACTTCAAGTTGAAAAACTTCATTCCAATGATTCTTGATTCACAATAGTGATGTAGAATCAACAAATGAATTTGTGCCATGTGTTCACATCACTTTCCCAAAACTCTTGAAAATCACACCATTTAGTTTCCACCAAGGCATTCTCCATGAGTTTCCTAGTCGACAGATGTACATCGCTCGGTCTATTCCACACACCCCCATAAGAGTCAATCGGAACCTATCACAAGATGTGCAGAGTTAGTGTTCATCATTGGATTATTATAACTACAATCATCAATCAACTACCATTGTGACTTCATGTTATCACCATTGACCAATCCCGCACACCCTGTAGGAGTCTTTCGGGACCCACCACAAGAGGCACAAGGTTAGTAGGCATTTTTGGATCAAACTTATCACAACCATAGATCAATTTATATTATCACATCATTGTGGTCCCACTACCACTGTGACATCCAAGTCACATCAATGAGATTCACCAACATGCTCACCACAACCCATCGGTCTATCAGGGAGACTCAAGGTAGAGTCCCACCAATAAGGCTAAGTCACATCGATAATCTTCTTTCACGTTCCATTGATCCATCAAAGAGTCCTAGGATAGAATCCTTTCAACGAGAGTAATTCATGTCGATGATGACCAAGACCTATCAATAGAACACACCACATTGAATAAAATTTCATTGGTACATCGATGGAATTGAGAACAAGGTCCTGCTGATACAAAACAATCAAGCTGGTAGAAAAACAAACACAACGACTGTAGGAAGTCAATCAAGCTAGTAAATTTGAGGTACATTTTTCGAATAGAAGCATGGGATGACATCTTAGAGAAAATGGTAAATGTAACAACAAGGATACCACAAGAAGATAGGGAAGAAATAATATAGATAGGTATCCCTTAAAATGTGACTCCTCTCACTCTCATTCAATCTCAACAAAGTGGTCCTCAAGTGACACCTTCAATAAGAACATGGAAAACCTCAAGCATTCAAGCAAGCACTCCTTTTATTGGAAAACAAACACCATCAGTAATAGGAACTCATAGTGCATTCTCGTCAAGTCCACACTCTAGAAGTTTAACCTCCAGTGACACGTCAAATCCAACCTTTGCAAGCTTAAGAAGACAAAAATCAGAAATATAAGAGATATTTATGAGCAAAATGAAGGTGAGAATAGTGTAGGTCTGAATTCTTGTTTTGGATTATATTTAGATGTTGATGATCCTATTCATCTTGAAGATGCAATTAAAGATGGAAAATGGATGAAGAAATAGATGCTATAGAAAAGAATAAAACATGGGAGTTAGTGAGTCTTCCACAAGGAAAATATGTCATAGGTGTAAATTGAGTGTATAAGACCAAAAGAAATGTAGAAGGAACAATTGAAAGGCATAAAGAAATATTGGTTTCCAAGGGATACAAATAGTAGCTGAGAAGAAACTATGATGAAACATACGCTCTCATTGCAAGAATGGAAACAGTAAGGTCAGTCTTAACAATACCATCCCAATACCAATGCAAGGTATATCAAATGGATGAAAATTCAATCTTCTTAAATGGAGTATTGAAAGAGGAGGTGTATGTAGATCAACCACTTGGATATGAGGTTCAAAGGCAAGACAACAAAGTGTATAGGATGAAGAAGGAACTTTATGGTTTGAAGCAAGCACCACGGGCATGGTATAATAGAATTGACGCATTATTTTTAAGTAATGAATTTAGAAAAAGTGATGGTGAGCCCACTCTTTACATCATTTAAAGTGATGGTAAGATCTTAATTGTTGTTTTGTATGTATATGACTTAATATTCATTGGGAATGATGATATACTCATTGTTTATTTCAAAGAGACTATGAGAAATGAATTTGAGATAACTGATTTAGGGTTGTTAAGATATTTCTAGGCATGAAGTGCAACAAAGGAAAAATTGTATTTTTTTTCAATAAAAGTATACAACTAATATTTTGAAGAGGTTTAAAATGAAAAATAGCATTCTTGCTCCAACACCAATAACCATAGGTCTAAAATTGAGGAAAGATTATTGTAGCAACAATGTCAATCCAACCTCATACAAAAGCATGGTTGGAAGTCTAATGTATTTGAGTACAACAAGACAATATAATGTATGTAGTGAGTTTAATTTCAAGGTTTATAGAGATCCCAAAGGAGACACATTGACTAGTAGCTAAAAGAATCCTAAGGTATGTGAATGGAACCAAGGGATATGAAATTTTATATAGTGTATCTAATGATTTCAAGCTGGTTGGATACACGAACAATGATTAGACAAGAATTTTAGATGATAGAAAGAGCACATTAGGGTATGCATTTCATTTGGGTTAGAGAGTCACTTCATGGGATTTTAAGAAATAACCAATTTTTTCTCTATCTATAGTTGAAGTTGAGTATGTAGAAGCAATATGAGAAACATGTCAAGCCATATGGATGGGAAGATTGTTAAAAGACTTAAAGCATAAACAAGAAGGGGCAACTAAAATATTTTGTGATAACAACTCAACAACTACACTATCTAAAAACCCACATTTTCATAAAATAATCAAACACATTGATACATGGTATCATTTCATAAGAGAACTAATCCATGATGGAGAAATTGTTTTGGAGTATTGTAAGTCTAAAGAATAGTATGTAGATATCTTCACAAAGCCATTTGGAAAGGAATTTTTTGTTCATCAAAGAGATAGGTTGGGCATCATAGATGACATCAGTTGTGATTAAGGGGAAGTGTTAGAAATAATCCCAACTACCCCTACATTTATTTCTCCACCATAGAATTTTCCATTTTTCCTACCCAACATACCTTCAAAATCTTCCCATACATGTGAAATTTCATTCTCCAATTTAGTTCATTTAATCAATATTTTGTAACTCTCAAGTGTAGGATAGAGTATGAATTAAAATACAAATTTATATCTTCTTTGGAAATATTTCACAACTACCACAATTAAATGTAATTAAATGTATTTTTTTTCCCTCCATTATAGGTAGGCTTTAGTTAGTCTTTTTTTTTGTATTGATGAATGAATGGAAAGAACACCAGAAATGTAGATCAAAGCATCCAATATTTTGTGTTAGCAATAGCCAAAAACAACCATAAATAGGGGAGTTCATTTTGGTACATTTTTTGAGGATAAGAAAGAGTAGTAGCTCTGTGTATTGCTTTTATATTTAGAGATCATCTCTATTTTTTTCTCTATTTTTTCTATTATGTTTTGTATTTTATCTACTCCTCTACCTCTTCCTTCATTAATTTCATTTTTTGTGTATAATTCAAGACTTAGAAATTAGTATTACTTAAGATCTTTGTAATTTTTGGAATAGAGTGCCCTTACTTGTTATGTAGAACCAAACTGGTTTTTGATTAAGATACATCATTTCCAAGGTTGAAGATGATCATGAAGTATAATAATGTCAAACTCATTCAATTTGAAATGCCTATCTTATTTGAATTGTTTCCTTCCAAACTTCTAGACTAATTAGCATTCCTCCTTTGCATTATTTCCTATAATGTTCCTTTGGATTACTTAAGAAAATATTTTATATGCCGTCAACAATCCCTTTTACTAAGAATCACTTCAAAGAAAAATCTAAATGTGTGTATTGGCACCAAAAATAGACCATTTGAATAGACATCAAACATTAGATATTGAAATTATATTTAATAATTATTTTCAAATCCTATAATTAGCAAATGCATGTACAAAGAGGATTCCTTGCACATAAAACAATGCATATTATATGTTTAGCAAAAGCATATGCATAAGTTTTCTTGCATATGAACCAACATTTTGTGGAAAATTATAGATAAGGTATAAATTTATAATTGTAATCATAGGAAGCACTTATGTCTGTGGACAGAAAAACTATACTCCTTTGTAGAAAGTACAATATGTGGCCAAATTTGGTCCTATTTTAGACACCCTTGTACCAATCACCCCTTAAAAACTGCATTTATAGGCCCTTAATGTTCATTTTTTTTTATCTAGAGGCCCATTTCACTCAAAAATCATACAAATCCTGACAAATAATGTTTAAATCATTCATATCTCAAAAAATCACCTCAAAAAACCACATGTGGGACCCATTTTCCACCTTGGGAAAATGAGTTCCCTTCAGTGGGACCCATTCACCAAGGGTGGCAAATGAGTCCCTTTTGGGGGAATTTTCAATCTCAAGCGGGTAACCCACCAACTTAATTCAATTTTTCAATGGATTTCAACCTCTTAGGTCTAAATAATGGGTAGTTAGGTATTGATGAGGTCATTTTTCACATCTCTAGAAATTTTTATCAAGCAAAATCAAAAGTCAAGTGTTGAATATCTTCCACAAGAAGATTCATAAGTCTTTCTACAACAAAGTTGAAGCTTTAGGATATCAAGAAAGGTATTTTGTGGGTCTTCAGGCTGACTTCTTATTCAAGATCCAACATTGCAAGGAGTTGATTATGGATGCCTATTGAGAATCATGGAAAATCTAGGTTGAAGAGATGCAACTAGCCATCAAATCACACCTAAAGACTTGTTTTCAAAGTGATTCCATCTTCCATTTTCTTTCTATCTTCAGATTTAAGGTTTTCATGTCATTAATATTCATTTAAAATGTTGTAGGGTTTCTGAGGTTGAAGTCTTACATCATTCAAAATTCATTTAAACTTCTTATTCTAGTACATTAGAATAGGTTTTTGTCTTACATCATATTTTCGTAGTCTTAGACACACTTAGGGCTAGGGTTTTATGTAGATTTTATCCATCCAAGGTTTAATTACCAAATTAGGGGTTTCACCAAGGAAAACCCCCCATTAGAAAACAAATTATATTCTATTATGTAGGTGTTTTTGAAGATTGAGATCTAGGATTCAATTTGGAAGTGCAATGCACATGACAAAGTGCAAAACTAAAAATTTAATTTTTAGAAAATGGAAAAAGGACTAATTTTCCATGAATGGAAAATGAGTCCCACTAGAGGTTTCTGTCAAAGAAAAGTGTAGATTCCAATACCCTTTTCGCAGAAACAGACTTCTGAGTAGAAACACTGGTCTGGGACTAATTCACCCAACTTGCCCAATGAGTCCCAGTCAGTCCAAAAGTCAACATTTCTACTTTTTCAAAGTCATTTCCAGTCTCTTGCAAGTTTATAGGTGCACACATTCAGTTTTGTTCTACTTGAATTTATATTCATCTTTCTAGGTCTTTTTGCACACCTCACTGTGTTTTCAAAAATTTTGCATTTCTTAGTTTCCATTCAATTAGTTATCTATTTCATCAAAATTCTACATTTAGATCATATCATTTAGGCATATTGCATCCATATCACATTAATCTTGAATTTTTACATTTCATTTTGGCCCATCTTTCCCCTTTTAGGTGAAAAACCCTAAAAGGGCTAAAAAGCATTCGGGTGCCAAAATATTTGTTCACATTTTGGTGAACCTGTCTTTAAAACATTTTTACTCTTGATTTCAAGTCCTAGGGCTAGTTTTCATCAACATTGCATTAGGTTTTGCATTGTTTTACATCCTAGGGTTTTCAAAATTTGCATTGGTGTAAAGATCATCTAGATCTCATTATTGCATTTACAATCATTCAAACTATTGAAATTCTATATATGCACTATATACTAGCATTGTATAGACCTGAAAACATAGAAAAAAGTCAAAAAAATAAAATAAAATTCAAAATACCCCTATTGGGACTCATTTTCCATCTTTGATGAATCAGTCCCAATACACATTCTGCATTACTGTTTTCAAGATATAGTTTCCATATTTTCACCTTCTGTTTATTTCAATCACTTTTCTATTTTTGTTTAGTTATTTTATGTTACATTGAAATCATTAGCATTAGCATCATTTACCTTAATGGAACTTATGGATAGCATTATATTTTTACAATGTTCATTTTCAACATTAGTTTCTACTTCATTTAGATCAAATTCATCAAAAAATGCAAATAAAAAAGTTAACCAATCTAATGAAACAATCAAAACCTTGCTTCACTTTAGGAAAAATATATCCTCCAAACCTCTTAGTAGTGATGACTTGGATAGGTTAGATGCACCTTATAGGGATTCCTCTCACTAAGTTCATCTACTAAGCCTTGTGATGAAAAACCTAAACCAATTAATGACAACTCATCTTCTCAACCTTTTAGTAGTGATGACTTTGATATGTTAGATGAAGCCCTTGAGAACTTCATCTCAAAAAACCCATCCACTAAGGTTTGTTTTGAGCAACCTAAAACAAAAGATGTTAATGTAATTCAACCTCAACTTGTCCTTTACCCACCTTCACATCAACCTCAACCTCCACCTAAACTTGACTTTACCCTTTACCCACCTAAGAACGATGTTGTTTCCCACATACATTACACTAGAAATAACCTGCAACCACCCCAACCAACCCCAACCTCCTTAGATTTTCCCAATTCCATACTACCTAGGTCTCCTTGATTACTTTAGAGTATGATCTTGTTGAGCAACTTAAGAGAACTCTCACCAAAATATCCCTTTGGGACCTTCTTCAAAATTCAGCAAACTATCATTCTATGCTTCAAACAACATTGTAACAAAATAGTGGTTCCTCCTAGTACAAACACAATTGATGTGGTAGCTCTTATCCAAGGAATGAATGCAGTTAATGTGGACATTAAATTTCATCAACATGAGCTCCCTCCGTTATAATTAAGCAAACAAAGTGAAGCTTTTCTTACAATTTCTCAATATAATACAATAGGCATCAAAAGAAACCTTGTTGACAATGGCTTTTCCCTTAATGTGTGTAGTGTAAATCTCCTAGATCGCTTACATGTGGTAAATTGAAAATCAAACATGATTCCTTATCTATTAGAGGATTCAAAAATATTACAGAGAAACCACTCAGTGTAATCACTTTACCTATCACAGTCGGAGTAGTTACCTTGCAAACTCCTATTCATGTCATGCCCTATGATCTTGCATACAATATTCTTTTCAGAAGACCATGGATTCATGAGATGCATGTGGTGTTGGTATGAGCTGACTAATCATGCTATACTGTATAGCCCATGGTATATGGTATTTTTGCATGATCACCGAAAAAGAGAAAAATCAATGAAAAAAGAAAACTTCAATTTTGTAGAACCCTAAAATCTGGAAGCTTCTAAGCTTGTCAAAAAGGGGTTCGGATGGGTATTACTATATGATGAAAAACGTAATTATTTGCAAGATTGTAATAGGTTTTACACTAGATAATAAAAATATTGGATGGCTATGTTTGGTGGATGTAGCCTAAATTAGGTGAACCACATTAAATTATCTATGTTATGATTTATTTTGTGTGTGTTTTAGTTTCTCTGTTTATCACATATATCTGCATTTAATTGTTAGATATCTACCATTTCTAACCCTAACAAGTGGTATCAAAGTAGGTTGTGTTTTGACTATCATCTGTAGGAAGATCTCGCGGTTGAGTGGGAGTCTAAGAGTTGAGTGGGAGCAATGGTAGATGAGGGTAAGAAGGTTGAGAAGTTTAACAGGTAGAACTATCAATTATGGAAGATGTAGATGGAGGACTATCTCTATCAGAAGGATTTATGGTGGCCACTGGAAGGGAAAACCAAGAAACCTGCAACAATATCAGATGAGGACTGGGAGATCTTAGATAGAAAGGATCTTGGCAGTATTCGTTTGTGCCTAGCATAATCAGTGGTGTTCAATATTACAACAATAAAGACAACTCAAGAGTTGATGGAAACATTGGTGAAGTTATATGAAAATCCTTCCACTTTGAATAAGGTATTTCTTATGAAGCGTTTATTTAATATGAAAATGGTAGAAGGTGGGTCAGTTACTGATCATTTGAATGAGTTTAATATGGTCACTAGTCAATTAACTTCTGTAAAAGTAAACTTTGATGAAGAAGTTAGGGCTCTTTTGATTATGTGTCCTTTGCCTGAAAGCTGGAATAGCTTGGTAATGGCTATTAGCAATTCTATTTCTAGTTCGAATACATTAAAGTTTGATGATGTTGTTGGTGTTATTTTGAGTGAGGAAATTCATAGGAAAAGCTCAGGTGGAACATCCACATCAGGCAGTGTTTTGAATTCAGAAAGTAGGGGCAGAACAAAGGAGAGGAAACAATTTCAAAAATCATGGGAAGTCATGAGGAAAGTCAAAGGACAGAAAGTCCCAATCTAGAGACAAGAGGGATTGTTGGTACTGTGGTAAGCCGAGTCATTTAAAGAAAGATTACTGGTCTCAGAAAAATAAAGGAGATAAAAATGAAGTAAAGAGGCAAATGTGGTAAGTAATAAATCTAATGAGGATGCTTTGATTCTTTCCCTTGATAATGCTAATGATTCTTGGGTGTTAGATTCAAGGGCTTCATTTCATGCTACCCCCCATAGAAGTTATTTTCTTGATTATGTCCAAGGGGATTTTGGGCTGGTTTATTTAGGAGATAACGAACCCTGTCAGATTGTTGGAAAGGGAAGAATTAAGATTAAGTTGTAGAATGGGAATCATTGGCTACTATGTGAGGTAAGGCATGTTCCAAAGTTAAGCAGAAATTTAATTTTCGCAGGGCAACTAGATGATGAAGGTTGTGTTGTTACTTTTACTGATAAAAATTGGAGGGTCACAAAGGGTGCCTTAGTGGTAGAAAAAGGTGTGAAATTAGGCACCTTATATATTTACACAGGTCATACTATTCCTTCTACTTTAATTGTTATAGAAAAGGTCAATGTTCATGAACAGTTGCTACAGTTTAGCAGGTAGAAGATCATACAGTTGCTGTGGACTCTGAATCAACACTATGGCATAATAGACTTGTGCATATGAGTGCAAAAGGTATGAAAATACTTCATTCAAATAATATTTTACCAGGTCTAAAATGTGTTAATATGGATTTATATGAAAGTTGTGTGTATGGAAAACAAAAGAGAGTTAGTTTTCTCAAGGACGGGAAGCAAAAGAAAGATGAGAAATTGGAGCTTGTGCATACAGATGTATGGGGACTAGCTCAAGTATCTTCTCTCAGTGGCTCTCTGTATTATGTTACATTCATTGATGATGCAACTAGGAAGGTATGGATTTATTTCCTTAGGCAGAAATCTAATGTTTTTGAAACCTTTAAAAAATGGAGAAGCTTGGTTGAAAATGAGATGGGTAAAAGGTTAAAATGTCTCAGATCTGATAATGGTGGTGAGTATTGCAGTAAATAGTTTGAAGATTATTGTTCCTCAAATGGTATTCGTAGGTAGAAAATGGTTCCAAGGATTCCACAAGAAAATTGAGTGGCTGAGTGCATGAATAGAACAATAATGGAGCATGCATGGACTATGAGATTGTATGTTGGGCTACCTTTAAAAATGTGGGTAGAAACTATAAACACTACTGTTTATTTAATTAATAGAGGTCCCTCTAATTCTTTGGGTTGTGGTATTCCAGAGGAAGCATGGAAAGGTAAGAAGGTGAGTTATTCTTTTCTCAAAATCTTCGGTTGTGAAGCATTTGCACATGTAGATTCTAAAAATAGAATCAAGCTTGATGCAAAATCAAAGAAATTTGTATTTTTTGGATATGGCATTGATGAATTTGGTTATAGGATTTGGGATTTTGAAAATCAAAAAATTGTGAGAAGCAGGGATGTCATATTCAATGAGAAAGTGTTGTAAAAAGATCTATTGTTGTAGCATGAGAAGAAAGAAAATGATTATGCAGTGTTGGATGATATTCCAAACAATGATGTTTTAGTGGTTCCTCATGTTGGGCAACAACAATAGCAACAAATACCACAAACTCTTGTTAGACGATCTTCAAGGATAAGTAGACCTCCAGAAAGATTTTCTCCCTCTTTGTATACTATTTTGTTAACTAATGCTGGTGAACCAGAATATTATGATGAAGCTATATAGGTGGATGCCAAGGTTCAGTGGGAGCATGGAATGGAAGAAGAAATGGAATCCTTGCTGAAAAACCAGACTTGGGAATTATGCAAGTTGCCTACAGGTAAAAAGGCTTTACCAAAAAAATTGATTTATAGGCTGAAAGAGGAGGATGGAGGTAAGAAAAGATTTAAACCCAGATTAGTTGTAAAGGGATTTGCACAGAAATAGGGTATTGATTTTGATGATATTTTTTTTCCTATTGTTAAAATGACTTCTATTCGTATTGTTTTAAGTATTGTGGCTACTGAAGATTTGCATTTAGAATAGCTTGATGTTAAAACAACCTTTCTCCATGGTGATTTGGAAGAGAAAATATATATGGAATAGCCACAAGGATTTGAGGTCAAAGGTAAGGAGAAACTAGTGTGCAGATTGAAGAAAATTTTATATGGCTTGAAGCAAGCACCTTGGCAATGGTACTTGAAATTTGATAGTTTTATGGTTGAGCAAGGCTACAACCAGTGTAATTCTAACCATTGTGTTTATTTTAAGAGGTTGGATAATGATAGCTACATTATTTTGTGTTTATATGATGATGACATGCTTATAACTGGGTCTAACATGGATCACATAAGTGAGCTAAAACAACAATTAGCAAAATCTTTTGCTATGAAGGATTTGGGAGCAGCAAAACAAATCCTTGGTATGAAAATTTGTAGAGGTAGGAAAAACAAAAAATTATTTTTATCTTAGGCTAATTATGTTAAAAAAGTGTTGCAAAGATTTCATATGGAGAATGCAAAAGCTATTAGCACACCTTTGCCTAGTCATGTAAAATTGACTAAGGATATGTGTCCAAAGACATAAGAGGAGGAAAAAATGTCCAAGGTACCATATGCTTCAGCTGTAGGCAGTTTGATGTATGCCATGGTATGCATGAGACCGAATATTGCACATGTTGTAGGAGTTGTTAGTAGGTATTTGAGTCATCCCGGAGTTGAGCATTAGAATGCGGTAAAATGGATTTTCAGGTATTTGAGAGGTACATCTAATCATTGTTTATGTTTTGGGGGCTCTAATACTGATTTAAAAGGATATGTTGATTCAGATTTAGCAGGGGATATAGATACCAAGCGAGTACCATAGGTTATGTATTTACAGTTGGTGGGACAACAATGAGTTTGATTTCTCACTTGTAGAAGGTGGTTGCTTTATCCACCATAGAGCCAGAGTATGTTGCTGCAACAGAGGCGGCAAAGGAGATGATATGGCTACAAATTTTCATGGAGGAGTTGGGAAAACAACAGGCTGGAAATTACTTTTTTACAAATAGTCAGAGTGCTATACATCTTGCAAAGAATTCTACTTTTCATTCTAAAACAAAACACATACAGTTGAGATATCATTTCATTCGGTTAGTGTTGGAGGATGGATAGGTCAAGCTGGACAAGATACATACAGATGTCAATCCAACGGATATGCTTACAAAGGCAGTGACAAGGGAGAATCTAAGCTCATCTTTAGCTTCGGTTGGTCTTCAAGGTTTAATTCAAGTATAATAGAGCAGCAGGGTCCAAGGTACTTATTTCCAGTGGGAGCTGTAATTATAGCGATGTCGTCTAGGATTAGTTTCCAAGTGGGAGATTGTGTTGGTATGGAGCCTGACCAGTCTCCAAGTGGGAGATTGTTGGTATGTGGTGACTGATCATCTATACTATATAGCCCATGGTATACTATACACCTTGGACCCTATACTTTTTCGCGTGATAACCGAAAAAGGGAAAAATCAATCAAAAAAGAAAAATCCAATTTTGTAGAACCCTAAAATCTGGAAGCTTCTAAGCTTGTTAAAAAGGGGTTCATATGGGTATTACTGTATGATGAAAAACGTGATTATTCTCAAGATTTTAATAGATTTTACATTGGATAATAAAAGTATTGGATGGCTATAGTTTGGTGGATGTAGCCTGGATTGGGTGAACCACGTTAAATTATCTGTGTTATGATTTATTTTGTGTGTGTTTTAGTTTTTATTTTTATTACATAGATCTACATTTAATTGTTAGATATATGCTATTTATAACCCTAACAAGTACCTCCAACCCTTCATTTAATAATGAAATATGTCTATAACAACAAAGTTTCTCAAGTTGCAATAGACCCTAAGCCTGAAAGTTGCTTACAACTTGAAAAGGGAACAACAAGTCCTCTAAACACTTAATTCCAACATCTCACATAGAACCTCTTGAGACCAATAAAAAAGAAGAATAATTAGTGTCTAATTTATTAGGTGACTATTGGGATACATTAGAATTCACACCTTCATTTATGGATGAATACATAATCACACGAAAAGAGGATGAAAAAAAGAACAACCAACGATTATGAAAACTTAGAATTTGCAAGAATCCTCCCCAACATCTACCTCATCTACTTTGGAAGTAAATACAACCTACACAACAAATTTTGATGAGATAGATTATCAACAACCACCTAATCTGAAGGAAATGGAAAGACTTTATGGATGGGGTTGTGAGCTTATGAAACAATTGGGATATATCAGTAAAGGAGTGGAAATAATGAACAAGGCATTCGTGTCCCTATTGAACCTAATACACAAGAGACAAAGACTAGTTTGGGGTATTTTTTTCTAAGACAACAAAAACAACTCAACAACCATCGCTAAACATCAACACCATCACATGTAAACCAAGAATCACTCTTACACTAAAGCATCTTGAATTCCTCAATATGGATTCCCCACACTCTTGGGAATAAGTTGAAAGTGATGAAGCCTTGAAACAACTATTAGGAGCTTATGATAAGTCATCTTCTTCAAAGATAAATTTTACCTATGCTATGATTAGTACCAAGAAAAAATATGTTGATACTAATGAGACAAACATGAGCATGGAACCATATGAGCCTGAACTTCCTACGTCTAGTGCACTCCCCTTAGGAGATACAATTGAAACACCAATGGACATAGATGATAAAGAAAAGGTTATCAAGATTGGGAAGTTCCTTAACTATGATGAACAAGAGGATACTACAACCTTGCTTCATGAATTTCCTAACAAAAATTCTTTGAAATATTCAGATATGCCAAGAATAGACCTGAAGATAGTAACACATAACATTGTTCTTACTAAAAATGCTAAGCCTATTCAACAAAAGATACACAAAATGAACCCTAAGATAGTCTTGTATGTTAAAGGAGAACTTGAAAAACTCCTCAACTTAGGTTTCATTCACCCTATTTATTATTCTCCTTGAATCTCAAACATTTTCATGGTTGTTAAACATGATAATCGTATTAGGGTATGTACGGAATTTTGTGACTTGAATAAAGCATCCTTAAAAGATAATTTCCCCTTCCTAATGTTGACATGATCATGGATTCAACTGTTGGACATGCTTTTTTTTCATTCATGGATGGATTTTTTGGTTATAATCAAATCTTCATCAACCCACTAAATCAGTACAAGACAACATTCAAAATTATTTGGGGAACATTTTGTTGGGTTATGATGCCTTTTGGATTAAAGAATGTAGGTGCAACTTACCAAAGAGAAATGACATTGATATTCCATGATTACATACATAAAATATTAGAAGATTATGTTGATGACATCCTGGGAAAATCTCCACCAAGACAAGATAATGTGAATGTCCTTCAACAAATCTTTGAACGAATATGTAAATAAAACATGAGACTAAATCTAAAAAAGTGTCTTTGGAGTAGATAGTAGAAAATTTTTATGGTTCATCATATCTCACAGAGGCATTGAGGTGGACACAAAGAAAATGGATGATATAATAAACATGCCACCTCTTAGGAACATTTCTCAATTGTGCACATTATAAGGAAGAATTCAAGCCATTTGTCATTTTGTCACCTCCTTAGCTGATCGAACATTACCTTTCACACCTCAAGAAGGATGTACATTTTGATTGGAATGAGGATTGTAAATAGGCCTTTGAGAGTTTGAAGGAATACCTTAAAAATCTGCCCATTTAACAACCCACTATGCCAAAAAAACTGTTCATCCTTTACATCACTGCATCAACCCATGCTCTTGTAGCATTGTTGGCTCAACAAGATGACAATGGAAAAGAAAATATTATTTATTATGTCATTCAAAATTTAATCAATTATGAAACATGATACAAACCAATAAAAACATAATGTTTGGCTCTTCTATTCGCTACTAGTAAGTTGCAACATTATTTACTAAATGCTGAAATATAGCTCATGACAAAATTTGATCCTCTCAAACATCTTTTCAATAAAATAGACTTATCAGGATGTCTAGCTAAATGAGTAATGTTGTTGACTGAGTTTGACCTTAAGTTTTTTTCACAAAAGCAATCAAAGGCCAATCCTTGACCAACCACTTAGCTGATGCTCCTTCTCCTCTAGTGTTACCTAGGTATGACTCTTTTTTTATGATAGTGTGTTGTCAATAGAAGTTATAAAATGGGAATTATATTTTGATGGAACTAAGTGTAGAATAGGCTCTGGTGCTAGGGTTATATTGATCCCACCTATTAGAAAACCTATTCCCTTGTCATATCAATTAAATTTCCTATGTATAAATAACATAGTTGAGCATGAGGTGCTAATTTTTGGCTTATGTGTTGCTAAAATCATGGGTGTCAAATATATTAAGATCTTTGGTGACTCTAAATTAGTAATTAAACAAATAAATGGGACATATCAAGCCAAGCATGATAAATTATCCAAATACAAAGATCTTATCATGCACTTGCTAGAGAAGTTTTCAAACATTTACATTAATAACATCCCATGAAAATATAATCGACTTGCGGATGCAATGGAAAGTGTGGCCTCTCTTATATCCCCTCAAGATCCTTCATAAAATTTCACATTCACTACTCACCCTAGAAATCCTTGATCGATGAAAAAATAGAAGAGGTTTTAACAAAAAATGATGAAAACTCAAGCAAACGGTATGATATCATATTCAACTATTTGAAAAGTGGCACCTTTCCTGAACCAACAATCAAAAACCTTTGTGCTCATTTATGAAAGCTTGCATCTAAATATGCCATCCTCGTTGATATGCTATATCAAAGGTCATTCAATGGTACCTTACTTAGATGCTTAAACAAATCTGAGAGACCTCTAGCACTTCACCAAGCCAATGAAGGTGCTTGTGGTGGAAATTGTGGAGGGAAAACATTGGTTCAAAAACTTATCCATAGTGGGTATTACTGGCGCAACATGGAATGCGATTGCTTTGATTATGTTTGAAAATGTCATAAATTTCAAGAACATAGCAATTTGCATCATACTCCTGCTAGTGAAATTCAAACTCAACTTTTGATATGGCCCTTTGCGGTTTGGGGATTGGACATTATAGGAAAAATTTCACCTCATTCCATTGGACATACCTTTATCATCACTGCAACTGATTATTTCACAAAATGGGTAGAGGTCATCCCTCTTCGATCTACAATAGCTGAGGTAATATGTTGTTTCATCCTAGAACACATTATTTCTTGCTTTGGACTCCCTTCCATATTAGTTTTTGATAATGGTACACCATTTAAGAATAATGAAGTGAAGAAAATTTTGGAGACCTTTAATATTCAACATCATTTTTCAACACTTTATAACCTGCAATCTAATGGTCAAGCTGAATCAACTAATAAAGTTCTTGAACAAATTTTCAAGAATTTTTTTAATAAAAATCATAATGATTGGCACACATAATTATGTTATGTGCTTTGGGCCTATCGTTCAAGTCTTCAATCTTCCATAGGGACTGCACCTTATAATTTGGTCTATGGTAGTGAAGCAATAATGCCCTTGGAGTTAGAAATTCCTACACTGAGGATTTCTTTTCAAGGACTTGTTGATGATACACATTATAAAATAAAAATGATTACATCAGCTTGAGATGCTCAATGAACAACACATTAATGCTCTTGAGCATCTTCAAACTTACTACAAAATCAAACATAATCATTACAACCTTAATGTTATCCCTTGATCATTCCAAAAGGGTGACTTAGTTCTATCTGTTAATCATTGCAACATTAATGCCAACCCAAATGAATGTGAAAATTTTAGTTCTAATTGGTTAGGACCTTACATCGTTGACAAAAATTTCGGATTTGGTGCATACATGTTAATTGAACTAGATGGCACACCCCTTAAAGAACCTATCAATGCCAAGCATTTGCATTGGTATTATGTCTAATCCTTTTGAATAGTATGAATGATAAAGTAGTGTTGTTAGAGCTATTGGGTCATATCTTATATGCTTTCAAATTTCTTCGTTCTTGAAAAATAAATAATGCATATGTCTTGAGCACTAAAGTGGTTATTTAATTCATTTTTATAGTTACTTTAGGTTTCATACTATGCAAACTTCCTCTTGTGTGTTATGATCAGTTAGATAATTGAATATATTTAATTTAGCATAACATACTTAATCATCATGTTGCATCTAAAAGGAAACTACAATAAGTTTTACTTAGATCACATAAACTTTGTTAAATCATGAAGACATTAATTAAGTAATCTTACAAAGGTTATTTAATAAATCACATTAGCATTTAAAATTCAAACACATTAAGACAAATCATAAAACATCAAATTCTCATGTATATATATATCCAAAGTTTTATGTACATCTCATCACAATATACAATATCACTAAGGTATGTGGGAACTAATTCTCTCAGGCTCTAGTTCTCATGATCCAATAGCAGAACATTGGCTGATGGTCATATGTGATCATGATCGCGATCTACCAAACCTAAGTTCAAACTCTAGGCCATGTATTCGTCCAAGGGCCACCCAATGCTCCTCTACTATCTGCTCCCTCTCTGCCTGTAGTCATGATACCTCTTCCTATAGTCTCTCCACCTCTCCTAGAGTATGGGATGACTGTCTTATAGTATTAGCTCATTGGAGTCATCTCCTCATACTCTCATACACTACCCATAGTCTCATGAATGGTTTAAGTGACTTTGGATCCTCCTCCACGATTAGTGGGGGCATGTAATCCAAGTCCATCAACTCCTCATCAATGGATGTAGGCACTATCTCTGCATCTACCTAATGGTAGAACTCTTTCCAGTTTCTTGTCACTCCTGCAAGGTAGAAATAATACACAATAAGTACACATCATCATGATATATATATAAAGAGCATAAGCATTAAAATACATAAAATAATATATCATCACCTATATCTCTAGTAGGTTGAACAATATCAACATCATCCTATGCAAGGGGCATGGAGGATGTGCTATCCTCTCCATGACTATGAGTACTGGTGCCTACTGCAACTACTACTCGTGATCTTGTCATACAGATGGGAGAGGGATCTCCCCACTCATGTCGATCCCTAGCTACTTCCTTATCACTCTCACTCAGGGGTGGCTCTAACTTCTTGTACTCTTCCTCGTCATGCTCCTCCTCATCCTCATCCCCATGTCCTTCGTCCTGGCCATCATAGTCAGGATTTGCATCCTCATCATACTTATCATCTATAACATCAGTGAATATTCTTGCATCCCTATATCATACCTCCTCGACCTTGTCCTCTACCTCATCTCTCTCATCTGGCATAGGTCCTGAATGACCTATACGGACATCCATCAAAAATACAAGAGCTGGTCATGTCACTATCCACCACTCCTCATGCTCGTCTATGCTACTGACATCATCAGCATCAAAGACTAGAGGCTAATCGTGATTTGAGTCATTAGAGTTACTCTAGACAACATGGTCTATAGTGAGTCGTACGGTATCACCTGCTCTATGGGAACTTCCCATTGATCTCCTGATAAAGGGGCATGCCTTTAGTGGTGTTTGAACCTGTCCAAAGTACCACATGACTCAACCATAACATAAAGGATGTACTATGAAGTCATGCCAGCCAACCAAAAATCTATCTAGTTGCATCCTCCTCAACTATCTCATGGATCTAGCCACTATAGTGTTAGCTGATAAGGTCTCCAAAGTATTTCATCCTCCTCCAGCTGATTAAATCTTTCTCTCCAAAAATGCAAGTCTCCATATTGCCATAACCATCCTAGAGGATAGCTAAAGGCTCGAGGATACCCTACGACTGTAGTACATGGGAAACTGATGGGCCTAGTGTATGTGATATGCTCAAGGCACCACACTTGTAGAAGTGTGCAACACACCATGTTGTCTATCTCCCATTCAACCTAGATCATAATACAAGTGTGCCAGGATACAACATCCACAAGCCTAAACCGTCTTGTACTCTGCTATCACATGAATCAAGTGAACTAATCCTCCATCAAGGTGTGTTGTCCATCTATATAGATTGAGTACTAGTGCCAATGTGTGCATCATGATCCACCTCACCACTGGGGTTCACGAATATAGTAGCATCGGTAGCTCAATTCATGCTCTCATGTACTCATCATGAACTAGTCTACCAAGGTAGTACTGCATGTTGTGTAGTGCCTCTCATGATACCATACTCTTATGTTATTGTTTGGATACTATTATGTTTGATGCATACTTGTGATTACATTGGTGATTGTTTCACCCATTTGACTTATGTGTTTTTTTTGGATGCACATGATATTGTTTTACGATGTTAATAATATAATGTTGCATGGTGTTCATCTTTATCTAATTATGCGGCATTGTGTGATTATTTAAATGGTTTTATACTCATTTCATGATATTTATGATGATTTTACTATTGTTTGAGGTTCCGGTGAGGAGGATGGTGTTGCATCGCTCATCTGTGAGCACACTACCACATTGCAATTCTCTCTCACAATGTGTTTAGCATTAAATATATATATTTTGTTTTGAAACTTGGTTTTATACAAGGCTAGAGGTACCAAGCACTGACTCCACCCACACCATTGGGTCTAAGTGTGCCCAACATACCCAATGGATATGATGTGGTTTAGGGATTTGACAAGAAAGTACCATGTCTTTGTCTATCATCCCATCAATATTTGACGATGTTGTTCGTCAGTATTCCGTCTTGTTTGTTATTATTTTGTTCATGTCATTCATTTTAATTATTCATTTATCATTGTTTTGTTTGGTCATTTTCCATCTTTGTTCAAGCATTGCGTTGGGATTCGTAGCTCATTTTTATAATATTGATTTAATTATAGTAGTAAATTAAATTATTAAATTATTAAGGGAATCTAAATAATTAAAATATTAAATTAATGTAAAGGTTATAATTATATTGAAATATAAATGAAACACAAATTTGTATTTATAAATAATGGTTCTTTAATTTAAAATATAGTGGATTGATAATCCACATATTAAGAAAGTTTAAAATTTAAATTTAAATTATTCGATAAATTTTAAGTTTAAATTATTTGATGAGAAGGATGTAATAAAATATTACATCTAAAATAAAGTTTAAAAAAAATAATAATAATAAATTATATATAGAGAGAGATTTGATTAAATTGAATAAGCATGATAGAATTATCATGGATTAACATTAAAATTATCACGAATTAACAACAACCAACCTTTGTGAGGTAGATTTCTTAATCCTTTAAACGGAGAAATTTTCATCCAAGTGGTAGAACGGGGAAAAATAATTGTGATGGGTGCGAAATTGATAATTGTGTTGTTGCCAGCTGTTACTTTACTTACAGAGAATTAAAAGAATGTTTCCTTAAATTATTTGGTAAAAAGAGGTGAAAAGAGGATACATGAAGAATTCATTGAAAAAAAAAGAGAGGAAGATTTACTCTGGAAGGTAAAAACAAATTACAGAGAGGAGCATCTCGGCAGTCCATCTGTGATTTCTGTTACATTCTAGGTATGGCTAGAAATTATTGTCACTCAAGGTTAATAACCGATCTTAGAGTTTTCTCATTGTGTTTAGTTTGATTGCTTATGTTTATCCAAGGGTAATATGTATATAGATTAATATGGCTCAAGCAAGCTTAATTTTCTCTGAGACCTTTTGCTAAGGAGTTTTATATCTTTTATTGGGAACATGACATTAATTTAAATAATAATAATAATAATATCTTCTTCACTCCTAATCGTTAGCAAAAATTATCTCACCTAATTCTAGTGTGTTCTTAAACACAAAACTAGTGTTAAGCGCTCCCGTACAAATCTATTTTGTGCCTATCTTGCAATCATTACTTCCCATGAGGCCGCATTTTGTTGGGGCACTCTGTCAAACTGATCATGTGTTTTTTTATTATTGCATCATTTTTTCCCTATTTCTGTTGGAAATATTAATCTTGAGCAGCAAACAGAGAGATGCATTAAATGCACTGTCAGATGAAATCAACTCAAATTTTTCCCCCCTACCATGTCTGACATTCTTGTTGTCTAGTAATTGCTTTCTAGCAGTAATTTATTGTTGGTAGGTGAGTTCAAATTTTGAGCGGTAGTTTTTTGTGTATTGGTTGAAAAGCCAAAAAGTAGAATTCAATGCATATTCTAAAAATGTAGCAGATAGAGTTTTCTGGGTGAGACAAAAAGAGGGAATGTTCAGCAGAATATAGAGAACAGAAGGAATGTTTAGGAGCAACTGAATAGTGAAGTTCAGTAGTATCTACCATAGTAGAAGAAAGTTAGCTTTGCGCCCGTGCGCCGGAAGCTATCCCACACAGAGCAGTAGCACAGAAGCGCCAGTGCACTAGAAAATGCACAGCTTCTGTAGTATATGTGTACAAAGCTTTTGCTCTGAATATTTTTATATGTAAAAAGTTTATGAATGTAATCCTTTTTCTGAGTAAATAGAATATTGAAAATATTTATGTCTGTCTCCTTCCTTACATACACTTTCGTTTTGCATGTTTTCATTATTTGCCTGGCATAAAAGTTCTGGCATAGTATCAGAGCTATAGGTTTACTGGGCAGTCATTTTTTAAAGCCTTAGCGTTGTCCTAGGCACGCAGAAACAAAATCTTTGTTTCTGTGTATTTGTGAAAGCCTTAGATCTTATCTGGGTATTTTTAGTTTCCTCCATTTAGCAAAAATGGCTGGAGGAGACAATAGGAGTTGGTAGCAACCACCTATTTTTTATGGTAGAAATTATGATGTTTGGGCAAAGAAAATGAAAACCATTTTTATTGCAAATGATTTATGGGAACTTGTTGCAAGTGAATTCACAGATGTGACTAACCCAACTACATTTATAGCATTGAGCAATGCTCAAAAGAACCAGTTGAAGGAGACACGGAAGAATGATGCAAAATCCCTCAGTCTAATTGAGGCAGCCTTGACAAAGACTATCTTTCCCTGAATTGCAGTAGCTACTTATGCAAAAGAAGCATGGAAAACACTTCAAACCACCTGCAAAAGATCTGAGAAAGTCAGATCAGTCAAACTCTAGCTGCAACAGAGAGAGTTTGAGACCATGCAGATGAAGGACAGCGAGTCCATTATAGATTTTCACACAAGGGTAGCCACTTTGATTAACTAGCTAAGGATAAGTGGTGAAACTTTGAAAAAATAGAAGATTGTGGAGAAGATATTGAGAAGCCTTCCTACAAAGTTTGATCTGGTGGTGATTGCTATAAAAAAGGCAAAAGATCTCACAACTTTGTCAGTTGATGAGCTGATGGGTTCTCTGCAAACCCATGAGTAACGCCTAAATAGGTTTGCAACCTCCTCCCAAGAGCAAGCTTTTAATGCTCAGTCGAATGCAAGAGGAAGGGGGAGAGGTAGAAAAGGCTCTAGACGTGGTAGAGGAAACTCTAGACATGGAAATAATGGTGATGAAAGCTCAGCCTGAGCAAGTAGTCATGAGGGGGCAACCGGCTCCCAAGGAGGAAAAAAGAATAGCAGTTCTTATCAGAAAAAGGATAAAAGAAATGTGCAGTGCTACAACTGTCAAACGTATGGTCACTATGCAAGTGATTGTAGGAAAAAACGTGACCAAGCAAGTCAGAATGCACATGTTGCTAACTCAAATGTGGCTAGAAATGAAAGACAGTCACAAGTGTTCATTGCATGTAACCTTGCATAACAGAGTAGCACTGAAGTTTGGTACTTGGACAGTGGTTGCAGCAACCACATGAGTGGTAACAAAGACTTGTTTGCCTCCATTGATAGCAGCGTAAAGTTTGAAATAAAAATGGGGAACAATGAGATGGTTTCAGTCATGGGCAAAGGCATGGTATGCCTACAAACCAAGCATGGTGATGAAAGACAAATATATGATGTCTTCTATGCCCCAAGATTGAAATATAACCTTTTGAGCATTGGACAAATGGTTCAAAATGGGTATAGAGTGCTGACGAAGAAAGGGGAATGCATCATCTATGATAAAGATGGAAGCAAAAGAGTTATGGCAGCAGTTCAAATGACACAGAACCGAATGTTTCCTCTCAAGATGAAAATCTCAATACAGTCAAAAGGCATGCAGCAATCAGCCTTCAAAGTAGCCATTCAAGATATCTCCAAGCTATGGCACCTCAGATATGGACACTTAGGTTACTCTAGTTTGAGTCTTTTGTCCAAGAAAAATATGATAGATGGTTTGCCAAAAATTGTAGAGCCTAATGTTAGATGTGAAGCTTGCATTTTGGGCAAGCAACATAGGCAGCCTTTTAATTCAGACAACTCTACAAGGGTTAGAGCACCGTTGGAGTTGGTGCATACTGACTTGGTAGGCCCTATGCAAAATCTGTCTTTTGGCAAAAGTAGATTTTTTGTGACCTTTATAGATGATTACAGCCGTAGGACTTGGGTCTATTTTTTGCAGTATAAGTATGAAGCATTTGACAAGTTTTTGTTATTTAAGGCCCAGGCTGAAAAGGAGAGTGGACACTTTATTAAGGTCCTAAGGTCAGATCGTAGAGGAGAGTATACCTCCAATCAATTTGTAAATTTTTGTAAGAAAAATGGCATTAAGAAGGAGCTCATAGCCAGTTATACTCTGTAGAAAAATGGAGTGGCTAAAAAAAAAAATAGGACCATTATGGAGATGGCAAGGAGCATGATGAAAGCAAGGGACTCCCTATCGAATATTGGGGAGAGGCTGTAGCAACAGTTGTTTATCTGATAAATAGAAGTCCAATGAAGGCAGTCCATGATAAAATCCCTCAAGAGGCATAGACAAATTAAAAGTGCTTAGTTAAGCACTTGAGAGTGTTTGGGTGTGTAGCCTATGCACACGTGCCTAAAGAAAATAGGAAAAAATTGGATGACAAGGGTGAAAAGTGTATTTTCTTGGGCTATTGTATAGAGTCCAAAGCCTATCGGCTATATAATCCGGTCACCAAGAAGGTAATCATTAGTAGGGATGTGGAGTTCCTATAAAATGAGTCGTGGGATGGAAAAGTTGACAGCAATACTGATATTTCTATCTCCATACCCCTTAAGGATGAAGAAGCTGCAGAGCGCAGATGCACCGGAAACCTATAAGAAGTTGACAGTTCAGAAAACAACAGTAGTAGCTCTGGAAATTTTTAGCAGAGAAGGAGCTCCAAAAACTTCCAGCAGGGAAGATGCTCCAGAAACTTTCAATAGGAAAGTTGCTCAAGAAACCTATAGCAATAAACTTCTTCATCAAGCCAGCAGCTAAGCAGCTCTGGAAATTCAAACCCCACTCACGCCTCCCTAGTGCCAAGAAAGACTAAGAGTTTAAGGGAGATCTACCAAGGTGAAAGGTATGATGAAGCTTTTAATGAGAGTATAAATTTAGCATTATTTTCTCATAGTGATCCTATTTCTTTTGAGGAAGCTGTCAAAGAATAGAAATGGTGTGAGGCCATGGATGAGGAGATAGATGTAATAGAAAGAAATAAGACATGGGAGTTCACTGATTTACCCAAAAGGAAATCAGTTATTAGTGCCAAATGGGTTTACAAGACCAAATGTAATGCCGAAGGAAGAATAGAAAGGCATAAGGCAAGATTAGTTGTCAAGGGGTACAAATAGCAGTTTGGGAGAGATTATGATGAGACTTTTTCCTCTATTGCAAGGATGGAGACCATGCGGGCAGTCATTGCAATTGCAGCCCAGCACATGTGGAAGGTTTATCAAATGGATGTGAAGTCCACCTTCCTCAATGGAGTTTTAAAAGAAGAGGTATATGTGGAGCAGCCCTCTGGATATGAAGTTCCAGGTAAAGAACACAAGGTATATAGGCTGAAGAAAGCTCTTTATGGGCTGAAACAAGCTCCACGGGCATGGTACAGCAAGATTGACTCATACTTGATGAGCAATGGCTTTAGCAAAAGTGATGGTGAGCCCACTCTTTACATCAAGGTAGCAAATGGTAAGGTTTTAATTGTTGTCTTATATGTAGATGATTTAGTATTTACTGGGGATGATAATTTTCTCATTGTTGATTTTAAAAACGCCATGAAAAGAGAGTTTGAAATGATAGATTTAGGACTCTTAAGATATTTTCTAGGCATAGAGGTCCAACAATTGGATAATGGCATCTTTATTTCACAATCAAGTTATGCTAAACAAATCTTGAAAAGATTTAGGATGTTGGACAGCAAAGCAGCCCCAACCCCAACAACTATAGGTCCAAAGTTGAGTAAAGAGGACAGCAGCAATAATGTTAACCCAGCCCTCTATAAGAGCATGGTTGGAAGCCTCATGTACTTGACAGCTACGAGACTAGATTTAATGTATGTGGTAAGTTTGATTTATGGGTTCATGGAGCAACCTAAGGACACACATTGGAAAGCAGGTAAAAGGATTCTCAAGTATGTCAATGGCAAAAAAAACTATGGCATAATGTATACCACCTCTAATGAGTTTCAGCTGGTTGGGTACACTAACAGTGATTGGGCAGGAAATGTGGATGATAGAAAGAGCACATCCGGGTATGTTTTCACTTGGGTTGAGGAGTAGTTTCTTGGGCTTCCAAGAAACAACCAATTGTTGCCTTATCCATAGCCGAAGCAGAATACATAGCAGTGAATGCAGCAGCATGCCAAGCTGTGTGGCTAAGAAGGATCTTATCAGATTTGAGAGAAGAACAAGAGGATGGAACAATAATTTTCTGTGACAATGTTTCATCAATAGCCTAGACTAAAAATTTTGTGTTTCATGGAAGAAGCAAACAAATTGAAATCAAGTATCATTTGATCAGAGAATTGGTTGATAATAATGAAATTAAAATGGCATTTTGTAGGTCAGAGCAGCAGCTCTCAGATATTTTTACAAAGGCTTTGTGAAAAGAACCTTTTGAGTGCCTAAGATATAGGCTGGGTGTGCAGGAATGTGCTAGAACTTCAGTTCTGGAAAACACAGAGAAGCGCAGGTGCCCTGGAACTTCAGCAGATAGTTCCAAAATGCAGAACAAAGGAAAACAGGTTTGCGCCAGAAACTTTTCACCGGTGCTCCGAAACTTTTATGGCAATGCGCCAAAAGTTTTGCAGAGTGTTGAAGAACAGGTTTACGCCAGAAACTTTTCACCGGTGCTCCGGAACTTTTATTGTGATGCGCCAAAAGTTTCATAGAGTGTTGAAGAATAGGTTTGCACTGGAAACTTTTCACCGGTACTCCAGAACTTTTATGGTGATGCGCCAGAAGTTTCACAGAGTGTTGAAGAACAGGTTTGCGCTGGAAACTTTTCACGGGTGCTCCAGAACTTTTATGGTGATGTGCCGGAAGTTTCGTAGAGTGTTGAAGAGCAGGAACTTTTGCATTGAAAACTTTGCTCCAAAAGTTGCTCCAGAAGTATTGCGCCGAAAGTTTCCAAATAATGATGAAGAGTAGAAAGACACAAGATTAAGGGGGAGTGTTGGAAATATTAATCTTCAGCAACAAACAGACAGATGCATTAAATGCACTGTCAGATGAAATCAACTCAAATTTTTTTCCCCCTGCCATGTCTGACATTCTTGTTGTCCAGTAATTGCTTTTTGGCAGTAATTTATTGTTGGTAGGTGAGTTCAAATTTTGAGCGGCAGTTTTTTTTGTATTGGCTGAAAAGCTAAAAAGTAGAATTCAATGCATATTCTAAAAATGTAGCAGATAGAGTTTTCTGGGTGAGACAAAAAGACAGAATGTTCAGCAGAACATAGAAAAAAAAAGCAATGTTCAGGAGCAACTGAACAGTGAAGTTCAGTAGTATCTGCCACAGCAGAAGAAAGTTAGCTTTGTGCCCGTGCGCCGGAAGCTATCCCACACGGAGCAGCAGCGCAGAAGCGCTAGTGCGCTGGAAAACGCACAACTTTTGTAGTATATGTGTATAAAGCTTTTGCTCTAAATATTTTTATATGTAAACAGTTTATGAATGTAATCCTTTTTCTGAGTAAATAGAATATTGAAAATATTTATGTCTGACTCCTTCCTTACATACACTTCTATTGTGCATGTTTTCATTCTTCGCCTAGCATAAAAGTTCTGACAATTACCTAGCTCCAATTTTGGTGCAGTCGGGTCCTTGCTGGCTAGAATAATAGGTTGATTGCGCTTGGAAATTTCTTAAGCCTTCCTTGAGAAAATCCATTTTGTGAGTTTTCTACTCTCTTTGAAATCACATTTCTTTGGGGCACTCAGTCAAGCAGTATCGTGCTTTTTCTGTTCTTTGGGACGTTTTGTCAAACATTTCACATGCCTTTATCTAGGCACCTTCCAACTCTTTCTTTTTTTTTGATTGAATTGTGTCAATTAGTTTCCTTGCTGCATCTAGGCTTTCACTTTATGCATTCATTCCTACCAAGGCGGTCACAACTGCAGCCCTAGAGAACTTCCCCACCCTCCATGCATTGATGGGTTTCCATACACTACATTGTAAAGCTCCCATTTTGGCGCAAGCAGTGAGGATAATGGAAAAAGGTTTTGAAATTTTGACTTTACTCTTGTTAATTGCATTTGCTTGAAAATTTCTTAAGCCATCTATTAAACCCATTTTGTACGTAGCCTATAGTCCATGAGATCTGTTTCTTTGAGGCATTTTTTCATGCATATTACATGCCTTATGGGTGTCCACTTTCCCCACTCAGCCCTTTTGAACAATGACAATCTATCACAACTACAACATTTAGATTTGAAAGAGCATAGTAAATTAAATAACCTTCCTGATACCATTGGCAACCTATCATAGCTATTGCATTTAGACTTGACTTCATGTAGTAAATTAAATAGCTTCTTTGATAACATTGTGCATCTTGTCTTAGTCGTAGCACTAAAATATAATAGGAAATTTAAAGGTTTAACTAATCCCTGTTTCTGTTGGTAACCTTTTGTAGTTGCTTCACTTGAAAATAAAATATTAATTGTTTTTTATTATTCTATACTATATATTTAGGTAAGCTAGGGAAATGATAAAGTCGTAAATCCTAACTTGAATTTATTTAATTAATTAAATAACTATATATTTTGCATTAAATCTTTATTAAAAGAATGTTCTCGGTTTATGGATTATTAAACAAGGGAAATGTCATTGGGAACAGTTTATTTAAGTTTTTCTGCTTAAAATATTTTGTCCTCTTTCATAAATTTTAACGTTGGTATCCTTTAAGAACTATTGTGGACTTCTTTTAGCTTTTCTTCGTAAGAAGCGGGGATGCTAGGGAAAGATTTATGTATTTTTAATGTTAGCAGACATTTTGAGTTAGTTACATCATTCTCAGATAAATATGAATATTTTGGAATAAATAAATAAATGAAGTATTATATATCATGATATTTGAAAATATTTAAGCACTCTTAAATCAAATAGACCCAGTGAGTACATGCTACTTTATAATTTTCCTGAAAAGATAAATTAAGTAAATTGAGTATTATTTATTTAAATCCAGATACATTAAAAATAGATTTATTTCAATTACATTTTAAGTTTTATCTATTTTTAGAATATTTTATAATACAATTGCTAGTTAAATTGACTTGCAAATTCATTTAATATTAGATTTATGATTGCAATAAATTATTTATATTAGATATTAATTGAATAATCAAGGTGTATATTATGTTTTTAATTAAACCTATTATTTTGAAGTAAACAAGCATGTTACATATTGAATTAAATTTATTATAGGTTACACTCTAAATTTTAATTAATTTGAAGTAATGTTTATTATTTTGGTATATTTAGAACTCAAATTATTTTCAAATACAATTCCTAATATATTTAGATTAGATCTATTTGTAGGAGCATTTAAAATTAGTTTTAATTACAAGTTATTTAAAGTTAAATTTAATTACAAATTTCTTACTATTAGATTGTGACCATGATTAAATTGTCCATGTTGGAATTAAATTACATTTAGGTAGGGTGGAGTCAACAAATGTAATTAGTAGATTTTTAATTAAAATTATTCAGTTTAAAAGTAAATAATTGTAATACTCTAAATTTTAATTAATTTGAAGTAATGTTTATTATTCATGTATATTTATAACTCAAATTATTTTCAAATACAATTCCTAATACATTTAGATTAGATCTATTTGCAGGAGCATTTAAAATTAGTTTTAATTACAAGTTATTTAAAGTTAAATTTAATTGCAAATTTCTTACTATTAGATTGTGACTGCAATCAAATTCTCCATGTTGGAATTAAATTAGATTTAGCTAGGATGGAGTCAACAAATGTAATTAGTAGATTTTTAATTAAAATTATTAAGTTTAAAATTAATTAAATGTATATATTACCTTTTTAATTAAATTTATTATTTTGAAGTAATAGAGGTATAGGTTATATTTTGATCTAATTATTTTGAGAAATCAAGTGTATAAGTTAGGTATTTCAAATTAAGAAAAATCCAGTGGGTTACATATTCTAGGGCTTATACATTTAAAAGATATTATGATCAAAATGCATTTAATTATAGTCGATCATTTAATAATTATTTACATTATCTTTAGTAGGTTTGGATTATGTTTACGTGTATGTGAATGGACATTTATTGTTTATCTTGAACATGTTAGATTGTTATTTATTTATTTTGGATACTTTTTGGTATTGATTCCTTATGCATGCTAGTGGTTCCATGTTGATCATATAATCTTCTTGTTTGTTTCGCTATTGAGGTAATCTTTGTGTATTGACATGTTTGGAAACACTAAAAACCCCATAATGCTAAAGTTACCTTCTTCTGATGATCATGGGAGGTAGATTGTTAGGCTTCCAGAGGTAATGGGAAACCTGAATGTGTTGAATTTTTCCATGATTATGCCATTGTGTTCTATTGATCATATTCTTATATTGGACTCTCATGGGTGCACCTTGTTCTATGATTTTCTTTACCTTTTGGTTATCACTATGAGTGAGATGGTTCATGCCTCGCATGTACAATTTTTTTTGTGGCGTTTATGTTTTGTACACCCCTTGTGGTTGTGAGTCTTATTTCAGAAATTGTTGGGAAGGGTGGCTCTTCATGGGGGCTAACACACAAAGGGGCTATTAGGGTAACCCATGGAAGAGTTTCCTAAACAAGTGATAATATAATTAATGAACTAGTGGGTTTGGGTAGTTAAACATTAAACAAGATTAATCATGTGCCTCACCGATATCGTTAGTGCTTTCACAGGCTAAGGATGGGATGAGAAGACCTGGTTAGTAAGACCACTCCCTTGTCCTCATGAAAGGTAAGTGGTCCTGCATGAGTCACCCTATGCAGTGATGCCTTGAGATAGGCAACAAGGATAACCATAGATGGAGGCGGTACCTTGTGATAGGTTGCCTGGATAATCCATGTAAGGCCATGTGATGACACTCTCCCATAGTACCCATTTATTTTCCATTGATTGGTAAACTATGGAAGAGTTGTTGTACTTGTTTAATGTTGTTTTATATTAGTTAGCCTTGTCAGCTTGACCTTGTTTGGATGTGGATTGTTTCTTGTCATCTCCTAGCATGGGGGTGGACCTTCAGGTCCACGTGGTCAGGTGGAACATGCTATGCTTCCATTGGGTTCCTAGCATGTGTTTGTGATGTAGAAGTGGATGTATAGTTCCAGAACTTCACCTAGTTGAAGACTTTTCCTCAATTTTATGGTACCATGTTCAATTATGTAACATTCTTGCAATTGTTGTATCTTATCCTCTTGCGTCATGATGCATATGTACTCTTGAAGAAATTTATTGTACTATTATATACATAATGTGATGTATCGGTGCAAATACACTCCATAATTGTAATATTGATTTATAAATCAAAATAAAATTAATGATGTATATCTTTTCATCTCTATTGCTCATGGATGATTATATGTTATCATTATGTAATCCTGATTATTTATTTGCTTTTGTTTGATCAAATTTTATGAATCGTAATGACCATTCTGTGTACCCCAGAGGACATGAATGACTTTATAAATGCATAATTGTTGTTCCTGTAATGCATGTACATATTTATCATATGCAATGTTTCACTTTTAAACAAAAAATTGTAGTGTTTTTTGTCCTTTATGATTCACATGGCGGGGAATTACATCTTTGGTATCAAAGTCAAGGTTTACAACTCTAGGTAATCTAGGTTAATTGTTCCCATTAGGCTAACCTTTGTGCTTAACTCTTGATCTGACATGTTCCCCTCTGATGTCATGTAGGAGCATGCCTCGAGTTAGAGGTCATGGTCGTGGTAGGCATTGAAGAGGTGGTGGTCATAGAGCCAACTGTGAAAGTACTCCATCACAAAGTTCCCATGAATCAAAACGTGAGGAACAATAGGGATCTCAAAATCATCCAAAAGGAGGAGGCCCAAATCTGAAACAGTCGAGAATATATGATTTGCAGTTATGACAGTTATTGGAGGAGGTGCTTGGTCATAGAAGGACAGAAACAAGTAGAGAGGAAAAGGGAGAGGTCTCCAAGGCAGAAGGAAGTATCAATAGAGTAGGATGTAATAGTGGCAAGTCACATGAGGAATCCATTGAGAGCTCATCCTCCCACTTTTAATTGTGTTGGCAGAAGACTTGAGGTGGAAACATGCTTAATAGACTTCGATCACTACTTTGTGATGCCTCCTTATGGTAGCAATGCTCAAGCTAGGTGAGCCATTATGAAACTTAGAGGCTTTGCATCTACATCGTGGCATCTAGAAGAACATAAACTACACCTAGATATGAATATGGTGAGTTGGGAGTTATTTTTGGAGAGATTTAGGACTTGTTTCCTCTCAGATCACTAGAGGCAGGGTCGAGCAGATGAATTTCATAAGCTAAGAAAAATGGAAATGTTAGTTGACCAATATGAACACCAATTCTATGAGCTCAAGTAGTATGCGGGAATCGACAATGATGCGGTAATTCTTGTACAACACTTTGTTAGGGGCTTAAACGCCCAAATCAATGAACGAGTTTGGGTCTTCAAGCCAAAGACAATGGAGGTAGTTCTTGAGAAGGCCCATCTGGTAGAGGATAATTTGGCCATGGCTTGGGGAGGTCACACAGGTGTGCAGATTGGTAGTGCATCGGCATCTAGTTTTCGATCTTGAGGTGGGCAGCCTCAAGCTGCACACTCTTCTAGGAGTTTTCATGTTCCTTCTAAGGGTGGTCAGTCAATCGCAACATAAGCACAAAATTTCCCAATCTCATCAAAGCAGCAGAACTTAGTTCAAAAATAATCAGAGTTAGCAACATAATCAGCGTAATCATTTTGAGCAGCCCACTCAAACCTCACAGTCAGCTCCCAATCAGAGCAATTATCAGCAGTCAAGTGCACCATCAAGAGTGGAGGTTTTGGTCGAGGTACAGGTTGTTTCTCCTGTGGTCAACAGGGACATATTGCTAGATAATGTCCACAGATGAAAACATAAGGGTTTAGTCAGAGGCCAGCTACATCTGAGCCAATGGTGGGCGATGCGGGCAGATCTCATTGAGTCTTTGTGATGATTGAAAATCACCAAGCTAATCACCAGGGCACTATAGTTTAGGCATCAAGTGTGTTACTAGGCACTAGTATTTCTATTCTCTTTGATTCTAGTGCATCAGATTCATTTATTTTCCCTTCAATAGTAGAGAGTTGTAGACAAGTGGCAGCAAGGAAAGGTGTCAAGTGATAGGTCAAATTAGCCTTCAGGGCAAAGGTAGTAGTTGAATCGTATGTTCAGGGTTGTGTCTTGAAAATTGGGTCATTGGTGACTATGATGGACCTTTAAATCCTACCTCTTGGGTCCTATGATGTCATTTTGGGTATGGATTGGTTGAATGCTCACCGAGTGATAATAGATTGTCACTGAAAGGTTGTTCAGTGTGTAGATGATTCAAGAAGTGAAGTGGAGATCATTGGCATACAAAGACCCATCTCATTACCAATGATTTATGCTATGCAACTAAAGAGGTGTTTTCGTCAGGGCTGTTAGTTGTTTGTTGTGTCATTCAATGACTTGGATTTGGGAGAGAGTCAAGAGGTGTCATTGGATGACTACCCTCTTCTTAAGGATTTTGTAGATGTTTTTGAGTGAAATTCTGGGAATGCCACCAAAGTGTGACATTGACTTCAGGATTGATCTTGTACCTAAGGTTGAGCATATATCTCAGGCTCCATATCATATGACAACTCAAGAGCTTTGGGAGCTCCATTTGCAATTATAAGAGCTTTTAGAAAAAGGGTTCATTCATCCTAGTGTTTCCCCATGGGGAGCACCAGTTATATTCGTAAAGGATAGTTCCCTCCATTTGTGCATCGACTACAGGTAGCTAAACAAGGTGATACTGAAGAATCGCTACCCTTTGCCAAGAATTGATGACCTTTTTATTAGATAAAGGGGGCTCAAGTATTGTCAAAGATATATTTTAAGTCGGGATACCATCAATTGCAGATAGTTGAAGCTGATATTCACAAAACAACATTTTGCACTAGGTATAGATAGTATGAATTCACTGTTATGTCATTCAGGTTGACGAATGCATAATCAGTCTTCATGAGCCTGATGAATGGAGTCTTTCAAACATATTTGGATAGATTTGTTCTTGTTTTCCTCGATGATATCCTGATCTACTCGAAAACTATGGAGGAGCATGAAGAACACTTGAGATAGGTGTTGTGGTGCTTAAGAGACAACCAACTATATGCTAATTTGGCTAAGTGTGAGTTTTATAAGATTGAAGAGAAATACTTGGGTCATGTCATCTCTGGTGAAGGTATTTCTATGGATCCTTCAAAGATTTAAGCCATAGTTGATTTTCCTACACCCACGAATGTTCCTGAGATTCATAGTTTTATGGGTTTGGCAGGTTACTATTGGTGGTTTGTAGAGAGATTTTCGAGGATTGCACATCCCATCACTAGCCTTCAAAGGAAAGGAAAGAAGTTTATTTGGTCAGAACAGTGTCAGTTAACTTTTTATACCCTTAAGGAAAAGTTGACTAGTGCACCGATTATAGCAGTTCCTGATCCTACTAGGGAATTCGTAGTGTGTACAAATGCTTCCTTCGAAGGTTTAGGAGTTGTTTTAATGCAAGAGGGTCATGTGATTGCATTTGAGTCTCACAAACTCAAGGATCATGAGTTGAATTACCCTATGCATGATTTGGAGTTAGTTGCAGTTGTTCATGCCCTTGTGAGATGGAGGAACTTTCTACTAGGGCATTGGTTCGAGCTTCATAGCGATCATCACAACTTGTAGTATATTTTTAAGCAGTCGAATGTGAATGCTAGGTAGAGGAGATAGATGGAGTTTCTTTGTGAATATGATTTTGAGGCTATGTACATCTAAGGCAGGGAAAATGTAGTGCCCGATTCTCTAAGTTGACGAAGGCATGACATATCTGTAGTAACTCTTGATGTGGATTTGAGGACCTAGATCCTCACAACACTTCCTTCAAATAGTTGGTATTAGGAAGTGAAGGCATAAATTGATTCAGATAGGGATCTAGAGGGAAATTTCTCTAGTTATACATTAGAATCTGCCAGGCTTATGCGGTATTTGGGTCATATGGATATACCTCCTGCAGAGGGTCTTCATACCCTAATCATGACTGAGGTACATTGAGCTCCCTATTCTACTCATCTAGGAGTCAAGAAGATGTATGCAGACCTTCGTTCACTATACTTTTGGGCTTAAATGAAGAGATACATTCCAGACCTTGTGGCAAGATGTTTGGAATGTCAGAGAGTTAAGGTAGAACATCAGCATCCCGCAGGTCTTTTATAGCCTCATCTCATTCCTAAATGGAAGTGGGTTATCATATTAGTGGACTTTATTGTCGATTTACCCATGTCTTCTCATCAGGATGATGCTATCATGGTCACTGTTGACAGGTTGACCAAGGTGGCACACTTCTCTCCTATCTGATCCTCATATACTTCTTCCTCTGTAGCTATAATTTTCATGGAGGACATTGTTTGACTGCATGAAATTCTATGAAGGATAATTTCTAACAGAGATCTGGTGTTCACTTCTACATAGTGGACATCATTGCAGCATTCCTTAGGAACCCAACTAAACTTCAGTTATGCCTACCATCCTGAAACAGATGGTCAAACTAAGAGGGTCAACCAGGTTCTTGAGGACATGCTCCATATGTACATAATGGATCAACAGTCATGTTGGGAGGATTATTTGCATCTAGTAGAGTTTTCTTATAATAATGGTTACCATAGCTCAATTGGCATGACACCTTTTCAGGAATTATATGGCCGTCCTTGTTGGACCCTGTACAGTTGGGACCATCTTGAGGACCGAGTTCTGCTTGGACCTAAAATGCTTCAGGATATGGAGCAACAGGTTGCTTGCTTCAAAGAGCACTTAGTAGCAGTCCAAGACATGTAAAAGAAGTATGTTGATGCACATAGGGTCAACTGTCAATTTTATGTTGGTGATCAGGTCTTTCTGTGAGTGTTTCTGTGAAAGAGTCCAATCCGTTACAAAAAAGGCGCTAAGCTCGCCCCTCATTTTGTGGGACTGTTTGAGGTGTTGGATAGAATTGGCCCCATTTCTTATTGCCTATTTTTTTTGCCCAGTCTATCATGCATTCATGATGTGTTTCATGTTTCTATACTCAGGCCCTATCATCCAGATGTTTCTCACGTACTTGATTGGAATGTATTGTAGGTCAAGGACAGGTAGCTAGCACTCGAACCGATCGTCGTGCTTCAGCATAGGAGACTCATTCTCAAGGGCAGAGAGATTGAGCAAGTGCGGTTCCAATGGCACCCTAATGATGATTCATTAGTGACATGGGAGGATGCATCCCACATTAAAGAGTATTATCCCTTTTTGTTTTCTGGCTTCCACGAATTAGCCTAGTTCTAGGGGGGAGGATGTAGTGCCTCTCGTGATACCATACTCTTATGTTACTATGTGGATAATATTATGTTTGATGAATACTCATGACTACATTGGTGATTGTTTCACCTGTTTGACTTATATATTTTGTTTGGATGCACATGATACTATTTTACAATTTTAATGATATAATGTTTCATGGTGTTCATCTTTATCTGATTATGCAGCATTGTGTGGTTACGTAAATGGTTTTATACTTGTTTCATGATATTGCTGATGATTGTGCTATTTTTTGAGGTTTGAGTGAGGGGGCACCCTACCACACTGCAATTCTCTCACAATGTGTTTGGCATTGAATATATATATGTTGTTTTGACACTCAGTTTTATGCAAGATTGCAGGTTACGGGCACCAACTCCACCCGCACCATAGGGTCTGAGCATGCCCAACATACCCAATGGATATGATGTGGTTTAGGGATTTGACAAGAAAGTTCCCCATCTGTGTTTGTCGTGCCATCAATATTTGACAATGTCATTCGTTAAGGCATTGCATTGGACTTTATAGCTCTTTTTTATAATACTGATTTAATTATAGTAGTAAATTAAATTATTAAATTATTAAGGGAATCTTAATAATTAAAATATCAACTTAATGTAAAGGTTATAATTATATTGAAATACAAATGAAACACAAATTTGTATTTATAAATAATGGTTATTTAATTTAAAATATAGTGGATTGATAATCCACATATTAATAAAGTTTAAAATTTAAATTTAAATTAGTTGATAAATTTTAAGTTTAAATTATTTGATGAGAGGGATGTAATAAAATATTACATCTAAAGTAAAGTTTTAAAAAAATGATAATAATAAATAATATATATATTTAAAAGTTTTTACCCACCCTAATAGAGATTTGATTAAATTGAATAAGCATGATAGAATTATCGCAGAATAATATTAAAATTATTTTTCCCGTAAGGCAACTAACCTTACTAGGGGTAGATTTCTTAATCCTTTAAATGGAGGAATTTTCGTCCAAGTGGTAGAACGGGGAAAAATAATTGTGACGGGTGTGAAATTGATAATTGTGTTGTTGCCACCTGTTACTTATTGTGTTGTTGCCTTAATTTATTTGGTAAAAACGGGTGAAAAGAGGATACGGGACTAATTCATCAAAAAAAAAAAAAAAAAAACAGAAGATTTACTCTGGAAGGTAAAAAGAAATTACAGAGAGGAGCATCTCAGCAGTCCATCCCTAATTTCCGTTACATTCCAGGTATGGTTAGAAATTATTGTCACTCAAGATTAATAGCAGATCTTAGAGTTTTCTCGTTGTGTTTGTTTTGATTGCTTAATTTTCTTTGACAGCTTTTTCTAATGAGTTTTCTTTCTTTTATTGAGAACATGTCATTCATTAAAATAAAAAAATTAATAATATCTTCTTCACTCCTAATAGTTAGCAGAAATTATCTCACCAGGTTCCAGTGTGTTCTTAAACTCAAAACTAGTGTTGAGTGCTCCCGTACAAATCTATTTTGTGCCTGTCCTGCAATCATTGCTTCCCATGAGGCCGCATTTCATTGGGGAACTCTGTCAAACTGATCATGTGTTTTTTTTTTTATTGCGTCCTTTTTCCATATTTCCTAGTTCCTATTTTGGTGCAATCGGGTCCTCGCTGGCAAGAATAATAGGTTGATTGCGCTTGAAAATTTCTTAAGCCTCCAAGAAAATCCGTTTTGTGAATCTTCTGCTCTCCTTGAAAGTTGAAATCACAATTCTTTGGGGCGCTCAGTCAAGCAGTCTCGTGCTTTTTCTGTTCTTTGGGATGTTTTGTCAAACAGTTCACATGCCTTTATCTAGGCGCCTTCCAACACTTCCTTTTTTTTATTGAATTGTGTCAATTAGTTTCCTTGTTGCATCTATGCTTTCACTTTATGCATTCATGCCTACCAAGGCGGTCGCAACTGCAGCTCTAGCAAACTTCCCCACCCTCCATGCTTTGATGGGTGTCCATACCCTATTGTAAAGCTCCCATTTTGGCGCAGGCAATGAGGATAATAGAAAAAGGTTTTGAAAATTCGAGTTTACTCCTGCTAATTGCATTTGCTTGAAAATTTCTTAAGCCATCTATTAAACACATTTTGTACCTAGCCTACAATCCATGAGATCCGTTTCTTTGAGGCATTATGTCATGCAGTTCGAATGCCTTATGGGCGTCCACTTTCCCCACTCAGCCGTTCTAAACAATGGCAAATTGGCAATCTATCACTGTTGCAACTTTTAGACTTGAAAAAGCGTAGTAAATTAAATAACCTTCCTGATACCATTGGCAACCTATCGCAGCTGTTGCATTTAGACTTGACTTCATGTAGTAAATTAAATAGCTTTTTTGATAACATTGTGTACCCTGTCTCAACTGTAGCACTGAAACATAATAGGAAATTTAAAGGTTTAATTAATCCTTGTTTCTGTTCGTAATCTTTCGCAGTTGCTTCACTAGAAACTAAAATATTAAATTTAGTTTTTTTTTTTTTTTTTGATTTTGTGCTATAAGTTTAGGTAAGCTAGGGAAATGATACAGTTGTAAATCCTAACTTGACTATATTTAGTTAATTAAATAGCTATATATTCTGCGTTAAATCTTTATTAAAAGAATGTTCTCGGTTTGTGGATTATTAAACAAGGGAAATGTTCTTGAGAACAGTCTATTAAAGTTTGTCTGCTTAAAATATTTTGTCCTCTTTCATAAATTTTAGCATTGGTATCCTTTTAGAACTATTGTGGACTCATTTTAGCTTCTCTTGGTAAGAAGCAAGGATGCTAGGGAAAGATTTATGTATTTTTACTATTAGCAGACATTTTGAGTTAATTACATCATTCCGAGATAAACATGTGGCAAATATTGTATCTTAGTAGAAATATTTCATCTTTTAGGGATTCTAGATTATGAACAGATTGTTTGACTAATATTGCATATGAATGTTCAACATATGAAAGTAAAAGTAGTTCTATCGATTTATTCTCTGAAATCGTATGAATATTTTGGAATAAATAAATAAATGAACTATTATATATAGTAATATTTGAAAAGATTTAAGCATTCTTAAATCAAACAGACCCAATGAGTATGCTATTGTATTGTTTTCTGAAAAGATAAATTAAGTAAATTGAGTATTATTTATTTAAATCCAGATACATTAAAATTAGATTTATTTTAATTACATTTTAAGTTTGATCTATTTTTAGATTATTTTCTAATACGTTTAAATTAGAAATTATTCTCAAGTACATTTAAAATTAGGTATAATTGCTAGTTAAATTTAAGTTAAATTTACTTCCAAATTCATTTAATATTAGATTTATGATTGCAAATAAATTGTTTATATTAGATCCTAATTGAATAATCAAGGTATATATTACATTCTTAATTAAACCTATTATTGTGAAGTAAACAAGCATGTTACATACTGAATTAAATTTATTATAGGTTATATTCTAAATTTTAATTAATTTGAAGTAATTTTTATTATTCTGGTATATTTAGAACTCGAATTATTTTCAGATACAATTCCTAATACATTTAGATTGGATCTATTTGTGGGAGCATTTAAAATTAGTTTTAATTACAAGTTATTTAAAGTTAAATTTAATTACAAATTCTATTAGATTGTGACAGCGATTAAATTGTCCATGTTGGAATTACATTAGATTTAGCTAGGGTGGAATCAAAAAATGTCATTAGTAGATTTTTAATTAAAATTATTTAGTTTAAAAGTAATAAATGTATATATTACCTTTTTAATTAAATTTATTATTTTGAAGTAATAGAGGTATAGGTTATATTTTGATCTAATTATTTTGAGATAATCAAGTGTATTAGTTAGGTTTTTCAAATTAAGAAAATATCCAATGGATTACATATTCTAGGGCTTATCCATTTAAAAGATATTATGATCAAAATGTATTTAATCATAGTTGATCATTTAATAATTCTTTACATTATCTTTAGTAGGTTTGGATTATATTTACGTGTAAGTGAATGGACATTTATAGTTTATCTTGAACATGTTATATTGTTATTTATTTATTTTGGATACTTTTTGGTATTGATTCCTTATGCATGTGCTAGTGGTTCCATGTTGATCATGTAATCCTCTTGTTTTTTTTTATATTGAGGTAATCTTTGTGTATTGACATGTTTGGAAATGCTAGGAACCCGTAATGCTTAAGTTACCTTCTTCTGATGATCATGAGAGGTAGATTGTTAGGCTTCTGGAGGTGATGGGAAACCTGGTTGTGTTGAATTTTTCCATGATTGTACCATTGTGTTCTATTAATCATATTCTTATTTTAGAATCTCATGGGTGTACCTTGTTCTATGATTTTCTTTTCCTTTTGGTTATGACTATGAGCGAGATGGTTCATGCCTAACATGTGCAATTTTTTTTGTGGCATTTATGTTTGGTACACCCCTTGTGGTTGTGAATCTTGTTTCAGAAACTGTTGTGGAAGGTGGCTCTTCATGGGGGTCAACGCACAAAGGGGCTATTTGGGTAACCCATGGAAGAGTTTCCTAAACAAGTGATAATATAACTAATGAACTAGTGGGTTTGGGTAGTTAAACATTAAACAAGATTAATCATGTACCTCACCCATACCGTTAGTGCTTTCATAGGCTAAGGATGGGATGAGAAGACCTATTTGATAAGATCACTGCCTTTTCCTCACGAAAGGTAAGTGGTCCTACATGAGTCACCCTATGGAGCAGCGCCTTGAGATAGGCAGCCAGGATAACCATAGATGGAGGCGGTACCTTGTGATAGTTTTCTTAGATAATCCATGTAAGGCCATGTGATCATACTCTCCCACAATACCCATTTATTTTCCTTTGATTGGTACCCTCTAGAAGAGTTGTACTTGTTTGATGTTGTTTTATGTTAGTTAGCCTTGCATGTTGTACCTTGTTTGGATGTGGATCCTTTCTTGTCTTCTCCTAGCATAGGGGTAGACCTTCGGGCCCATGCGGTCAGCTGGAATGTGTTATTCACCCATTGGGTTCCAAGGATGTGGTCATGATGAAGAAGTGGATGTAGAGGTCTAGAGCTTCACCTGGTTGAAGACTTTTCCTCAATTTTATGGTACCATGTTCAATTATGTAACATTCTTGCAATTGTTGTATCTTATCCTCTTGCGTCAGGACGCATATGTACTCTTGAAGGAATGTAATGTACTCTTGAAGAAATGTAATGTACTATTATATCCATGATGTGATGTATCAGTGGAAATGCACTCCACAATTGTAATATTGATTTATGAATCAAAATAAAATTAATGATGTATATCTTTTCATCTCTATTGCTCATGAATGATTATATGTTTTTGAAAAGGAAAAAATAGGTTTTACAGGGACCTGAAACCACAGAGTTTAAACAACAAAAGATAGACAGAGAAAGCACATACAACCGAACAGCTGTCCCAAAAAAGGAAACGACAGCAACAAAAGACGACAGGGCCCTAAAAAAGGACCACACAAAAAAGCTAGCAAACAAAACATAACATGTTGACCATATGAGATGAAGTCAGGGTCTTCCTCTTGATGTTATCCCTGGTACGCGTCGAAATCCCTTCACCAGTCGATCTGCTGCCTCCCCTGTCCGCAACCAAATCCACAACTAGCGATCCCTTTTGGTTTTTTTCAAGCTTTTCCACCATCTCATTCATGATGATGGTGTTATGTCTTGCAATTTTATGATTGTTAGCAACAGTAGCCCTAATGTTTTGTTCAATCTTGGACATGCTGCACTCGATGCTAGCCAATCTATCCTCTTGTAATTGTTGTCTTTTCCTCAGCAAAGGAGTTTCCGGTTCATCATTGTCTCCATTGTTCCAACTTATTTTCTGCTCCAAGTCCATGACCTTGTTGCTGAGATTAGTAACATGACCTTTCAATTTACAGAATTCTTTCTGGGTCCATTCAAGAATGGTAAAAAGGCCATCCGTGCTTTTTTCTGCAATACTAACCAAATCCTCGGGCTTAAGCTTATTCAAGATGAATGATTATATGTTATCATTATGTAATCCTGATTATTTATTCGCTTTTGTTTGATAAAATTTTATGAATCATAATGACCATTCCATGTACTCCAAAGGACATGAATGCCTTCGTAAATGCATAATTTTTGTTCATGTAATGCATGTACATATTTATCGTATGCAATGTCTCACTTTTAAACAAAAAAAAAGTTGTGGTGTTTATTGTCCTTTGGGATTCACATGGCGGGGCATTACTTATCGGCCTTCCACTCATGAAATGACCAATCTCCTTCAAAGCGCACTTGTTCTCCCCAAATAGGATCTCATAGAATATGATGTACATACTCTAAGGTAATCATCATCTCCCCAGTTGGGAGGTGAAATGTGCATGTATTTGCATCCCAGCACTAATAGAGAGCCATCAGCATAGCATTGTGGTACCTCATGGGAGGCATGAGGTATGCCCAATAGATGCCTATGGCCTAAAGGTGCTCTATCTCCTCTACTGACAATGTTGGGGCTAGGTCTCTCAAAAATCTCAAATCTCTACCCCCTAGCTACTACCATGAACAAGCGAGTACCTATGAAAATCACATCAATATGCTCTAAAACTCATCTAATGTCTTTTATGTTTACATTATTCATCATGAAAGTGTACTAAAGTTCTTCTAATGTGCTTTCCTAAAGGCCCTAGACACTTTAGAACCCTTTTCCAAGGACACTTCACAAAGAAACTGGACACTTTGCAAAGAAACGGGACACTTTGCGAACAAAAGGGACACTTTGTGAACAAATGGGTCACTTTGCAAAGAAAGGGGGCACTTTGCAAAATTTGTTTCCAAGATCCTAATTTAACCTATGCATGCATTAAAAATCATTAAATCGCTACAAAAACACTAAGCGAAGGTCACAAAATCGACTCACCTCGTGATGCTACTCATGGTGTGCCACCTGGTCTCGAAGCACATCTAGTCATGTCAGCATGTAATCTCGTCTACTTGGCATCTTTTTTTCTCACTCGTTATTCTCATGCTACAAGAAGGAAAATAAAATAGTAAGTAGCAAATTATTCCTCTCTTTACCTCTTTTCATCCTTTCTTACTCTTACATATAAAACTAGGGTTATACCTCTTAACAGTTAATAAAGTAATTTTTCTTCAAAACACCATAACAGGTGCTAGGGAACTCTATTTTTGACGTTGTTTGATATGTTGGAATCATGATTCCATGCCTGACATCATCAATTGTCTAGATCATTATGTGGCATGGTACTTGGAAATTCCCTACGATATGATTGCTCCTATTTCGATGTGGCTAGATTGCTACCTTGATTCCACCTTGGTAAAACAATCGGAATCAAGGGGGACATACATCTACCCTCGAATTTGATTTCTAGAAAATAGATAATAGTATTTTTGGACAAATAATGAATTCATGTTGCAAGATGCGATTCCTAAGGTTGTGTTTTTGTAGATAACTACACTGGGGGCTTCATTCTCCCATATTTTGAATTAGTATCCTTTGATGCAATAAAGTATAATTTTTGGAGTCATTTAGCTTATATATGCACGTAGATTCATATGGGCACTAAAGTGGGGGCTAACTATGGACACAAAAATTGTTCTCCTTTGTAGAAAGTATAATTTGTGGCCTAATTTGGTCCTATTTTAGACACCCTTGTACCAATCACCCCCTAAAAACTACATTTATAAACCCCTAATGTTCATTATTTTTTATCTAGAGGCCCATTTCACTCAAAAATCATATAAATCCCAATAAATAATGCTTAAATAATTCATATCTCAAAAACCCACCTATGAAAGCAAAATGTGGGACCCATTTACCACCTTGGGTGAATGAGTCCCCTCTGGTGGCACCCATTCGCCAAGGGTGACAAATGAGTCCCTTTTGGGGGAATTTTCAATTTTAAGTAGTAAACCCACCAACTTACTTTCATTTTCCAATGGATGTCGGCCTCTTAGGTCTAAAAAACAAGAATTTAGGTATTGATGCCTACAAATATTTGTTTTTGGTCATTTTTCACATCTCTAGTCATTTTTATCAAGCAAAATCAAAAGTCAAGAGTTTTATATCTTCCATAAGAAGATTCATAAGTCTTTCTACAATAAAGTTGAAGCTTTAGGATAGTAAGAAAGGGTATTTGTAGGTCTTCAAGCTCACTTCTTATTCAAGATCCAACATTGCAAGGAGTTGATTATGGATGCCTATTGAGAATCTTGGAGAAATATAGGTTGAAGAGATGCAACTAGCCATCAAATCACACCTAAAAATTTGTTTCCAAAATGATTCCATCTTCCATTTTCTGTCTATCTTTAGATTTAAGTTTTGCATGTCATTAATTTTCATTTAAAATATTGTAGGGTTTCTTAGGTTGAAGTCTTACATCATTCAAGCTTCATTTAAACATCTTATTCTAGCACATTAGAATAGGGTTTTGTCTTACTTCATATTTTCCTAGTCTTAGAGACACTTAGGGCTAGGGTTTTATGCATATTTTATCCATCCAAGATTTAATTACCAAATTAGGGGTTTGACTAAGGAAAACTCCCACTAGAAAACAAATTATATTCTATTTTGCGGGTGTTTTCAAAGATTCAGATTTGCTATTCAATTTAGAAGTTTAGTGTAGGTGACAAAGTGCAGATCTGAAACTTTAACTTTTTAGAAAATGAAAAAGAGTACTAATTCACCATGAATGGTGAATGAGTCCCACTGTAGGTCTCTATTAGAGTAGAGTGTAGATTCCAGTACCCTTTTGGTAGAAATAGACTTCTGAGTAGAAACACTAGTCTGGGACTAATTCACCCAGGTGTGCAAATGAGTTTGAGTCAGTCAAAAAGTCAACATTTCTACTTTTTCAAAGTCATTTCTAGTCTCCTGCAAGTTTACAGGTGCACACGTTCAGTTTTCCAACTTTCTATTTTGTTCTACTTGCATTTCTATTCATCTTTCTAGGTCTTTTTGCATACCTCATAGTGTTTTCAAACATTTTTCATTTCTTAGTTTCCATTAAATTAGTGATCTATTTCATCAATCTTTAGCATTTAGATCATCTCATTTAGGCATATTGCATCCATATCACATTAATCTTGAATGTTTACATTGTATATTGTCCCATCTTTCCCCTTTTAGGTGAAAAACCCTAAAAGGGCTAGAAAGCATTTGGGTGCCAAAATCCTTGTTCACAATGTCTATTAAAGCATGCCTACAATGAGTATGTGAGAAATATATAGTGAGCTGAAATATAAGGAATCCATATTCTATACATGTTTTAGGTATCCAGAGACAAGGAAGAGAGTGAGTTTCAGTTGCCCATGTGTATGCAATAAATTATTTGTGATAATGAAAGCTTCAGTATAGTTTCAATCATTTGACTATGTTGAATATTTTTTAGTACATTCTATTGTATACTTTCTCTAAACTACATGTTTTAATAGTGCATCTCCATAGTTGGAATCAACTATTTGATCTTCAAATCCAACTGCACTTTGGGTGAGATTTCCCTTTCAGATTCTGTCCATTGCCAAGCCAATGCACATAGCTTCAATGTTTGATCAAAAGGTCATAATGCACTATTGAGGGAAAATTTGTTCAGTAATTTATTCTGTTGCCACCACACAATCACATTTTTTCCATGGGGGTTATCTTAGAATTTTTGGTTTTTTCCTAGATTTACACAATTTTGCAAAGCCAAGCTTGTAATCTAAGCACTCAGAGGTGAATTTTTTATAGGAAGGGTTCTTTCATGAACCAAATATTTTATTTCTATGTTGCTCTCTTGCACTCTTAAATTTTTTCACCTAAAAGGAGAGAGATAGGCCAAAAACCTAAAATATAGATGGTTCACTCAAACTACTGTATGTATAATGGAAATATGAATGAAATGTGCCTATTTGAGATAAACTAAATGAAAATAACTGATAAAATCTATTCATCATTAATTGAAAACTATTGAAATACAACTTTTTGGAAAACACATTGTGATATGTGAAAACACCTAAAAATGAATGCAAATTGCAATAGAAATGGATGAAACTGAAAGTATGAACCTAATATCTTGATCAAGACTGGAAATGACTTCTGGAATGTTCCTGATGATGGAAATTTTACCTACAGGGATGAATTCACCATTCTAGCCAAATTAGTCCCAGATTTGGGAAATTCTTCTAGAGCCTGTTTCAGACAAATGGGTATCTAAAACTGTAGAAAGCCCTATTTAGACCTACCAGTGGGACTCATTCTCCATCAATGGAAAATTATTCCACTTTTGAATTTCTAAAAATCCAAAACTGGAAAATGAAGCCCTTAATCTGCTCTTCAGTTCTTCATAATTGTCCACTTCTGAAAAGTCTGATTTTTGGGTTTAAAGTGAATTTTTGTTGATGTTTAGACTTGTTCAACAAGAAGATGTATTCAAAGAATTTCCAACTTGATCTTCAATGATTTTCAAGCCTTCAAGATGTCTAAATATGCAAACACACAAGAGGAGAAGGGGAAATGTTGGATGTTAGGGCAGGGGGTTTTCCTTGGTCAAACCCCTTTTTAGGTAATTAAACAAAAATGGAGAAAGAATGTAATGAAGCATGAAAAAATTGAGTTATTACCTTTCCACGATGATTGATCTTGGATTTCTACAACAAAACATGAAGAATCTACCCTTGAATGTCTCAAAAATGTTATCTTAATGAATTGAAATGATGAAACCCTAACTTGATTGACTTGATAGAGAAGATAGATTATGAATGAATGATAAGATATGTGTGAATGAGTTATGAGATGTAAATTAGGGTTTAGAGACTTGGTTTTATAGAAAATTCACCTAATTTTCCCATAAATTTGATCCCTAAAGTTGGCATGAAGAAAAATTAAACTTAAAACCTAATTTTTCCTGCTCAAAAGTAAAAAAAGGCCCAAATGGGACTGATTCACCACCTTGTGAAAATTAGTCCCACCTAGTAGGGACTCATTCACCACAGATCGTGAATTAGTCCCAGAAGTGTCCATTTTCTAGTTGGGTTATTGGGAGAAGAAAATTCGGTTTATATAGTGACTTAGTTATTTCATCAAATATTACCTCAGGATGCACAATATGGGATCATAGGGGCTTATTAATAATGATGTGAAGTTCAATTAGGGCTTGAGACATAATTCAATGTGAAAGTGTGATTAATTACACTTTAAAACACTAAAATGGGGTCCACACAGCCTAGAAAGGCACAACATCCAATGTGAATGTGTAAGAAACATTAGACCACTAGATTAACATTAAGTTTATTTTACAAACCTTCTATATTGGTGTGAAAATGCAATTAAATATATTTTACATTGTTTAATTAAGGGAAAATGGGTTCATCAAGTCTAGAGAGGCATGAAAATCTTTTACAACACTTTACAACACCTTTACAAGACATCGTTAAATACATTTTATTCTATTTGCAAGGGTCCAAAGCCTAGTGTGGATGTGAAAAACACCTCACAACACTAAATCAAGGCCTTCTTAAGTCCAATTTATCATCAATTATTGCCCAAATCAAGCAAGTTTCCTTTTTTCTACTGTACATTTAGCCCCCACTTTAGTGAGAGGATGAACCTACTTCAAACTCACACTAAAGTAGACATTCAAGAGAGATGTGAGTGTATAGATGCATATGACAAAGGATGAGAAAGATTAAGAAGGCAGTCAAGCCCTCAGGATCCATGATCCTTATTTGAATCATCAAGATACACAATCATGCAATGGAAAGAACTAATGGAAAGAAAAATGAGGTGATGCACTCACTTTGGGGCCACAGAACATTACGTCATCTGTGGGGTGAGTAATCCACAAAGAAGTGGTTTAGTGATAAATTCATTCTAGTGTGTCGGCTTCCCATTAGACAAACTATACCAAATTTATGCTCCTGATAACTTTGATAAGGCACCACAATGAAAATTCTTTTTATAAATATTTTTAAATATTACGTGAAAATTTTGTTAAAGGGGATTTTGCTTTGTTCATGTAAGTTCTTCTTCTTAGGGAGCATTGTGCCTAATGTCTCCAAGAGAGGAGAAGTGAGGGTGTCAAATCGTTATACATGGAATGTCACATTTGCATCAGGCCACTTCAGTTGATCGAACACTCTTGGAAGGCATCAAACCCAATGACACCACCAAGAAGAGGAAAAATCACAAGGAAAAGAAAAATCACATCATGAAATTTGCACAAAGATGTTGTCTACATATGCCCCCACTTTAAAGTGGTTGCTACACCAGTACTGTAGCAATTTCTTTAAAGTAGAGGAGGGTATGAGAGCTTATTCAAAAATCCCTATTCCAATTCATATGTTTTTTATAAGCTATGTCATGAAGAAACGAAGTATGTCACATGCGAGTCAATCTTAAGACGTCTTCCACATCCCAAGCTTGATTTTATACATTCATTAAAGGTTAATGATTAGCCAAAATAGACAATGACAAGTGACATATGATGATAAGGCTTTCTAACCCTTTTCCCCCACTTATTGCAGGATAAGGGTGAGCCTGGAATGGACGATGGTATGCTACCCCTTGCAATGGATGTAAAACATGCAATAGTGAGTATGCTATTATCCTACAACTATTACATGGCAAGGAGTAGAAACTAATGTTATTTGTTTGGATAAGGAAACAAATTTTCTACTTGATACATGTTTAATGAGATTTCTATCAATTTAGGATGTACCAAGGGTACAGTTATCTTGGAAGGATCTTGAGCAATAGTATTGATGTTGAGTGAAGGTTTGTTTGATAGTGTGATTTATATGAAAGGAAAATCAGCAAGGCCATGATTTGGTTCTTGTGTTGTAGATTCTATAGGGGTATCGAGACTTTGTTCTATAACATCACTCCCTTTCTCAGGTTGCTTCATAAGTCTTTCAGGTTCGAGGTTGGCCTTGATTGTATACACTTTGTCAAATATGTAAGTAATGTCATTGTAACTTGATTGGTATGAAATGTTTTTCTTATGTTGGTAAAGGATGAGATTGGGTTGGTTTTGATTTTGTTGTTTGTGTGATGGTAGGTAAAGAATTAGAGGATTCTTAGGATGGCCCATTGGGTATGTATGTGGTTCATTGATCAAATGGGATCGAATGGATGCTTGTGCATTCATAACCTCGACATTCTTGGTTTGATGTACCCCTAAGGAATACATGTCATTTTCTTGCACCATAATAGTCTCCCTAGGAGGAGAGTTGTTAGGAGAATGATAATCTTGAATTTCAATCATTGGTTCATTGCAATTAGGGGAGTGAGCAATGGTTGAAGTGTCTTGTTCTAGAAGATTTTCATGATTCTCATCAGTTGGATCTTGTAACACCATAATATCATCTTCACTAATAGAAGAGATATTAGGAGAGGGGGAAATTTGATTTTTGTCCATAATATCATGGTCTTGTGTCATAATATCTACCCTAGTAGGAGATATTTCAAGAGGTTCATCACATGTGATGGTTAGATGTTGTAAAGAAGCATCATCACAAAGAGGGGAGACATCAAGGGGAGGACAAGTAGGATTTTCATGTGTGCCAATGATTGGATCTTCTTGTTCAAATATACCCCTCCAATTTTTAGGAACATTAGGAAGGAGAGAAATAATGTTATAACTCTCAATCATTGGGTTTCTTGATACCAACATATCCTCCTCAAAAATGTGTTTGTCATGATCATTCACAAAAGAATTGTCACAAATAGAGGAGGTGTTGGGAGATGAAGGGAGACTAGGTAAAGTGTTGGCAATGCATTCATCTTGGATTTTTATACTCACTTCCCAAGGAGAATGAGGAGAAGGAAAAACAAGACCTTCATGATTCTCGATGATTGTACCTTCTTTTTGCAAGACACCTTTGTCACTTAAATTAGAAGTATTAGAAGAAGTACACTTATGATCATCATTATTATCTGTGTTTGTATTCACTTCTAACACATCATCCACACCAATGGGAGAGATAGGAGGGAGTGTAAGTTTAAGACAAGCGTTAATATTTTTGCTTTCTTGTGCTAAGAGACTATCATAACTAGGACATGCATTGAATGAATGACAAACATGCTTATTGGCTAACTTTTTCTTTGGAAACTTGGAAAGAATAGATACTAACATGTTTGAATAAAAATCTATGCAAACTCAAAATGTAATGTAAAGGGCTAGAATGAAGTGCAATTTTTAGATGAGAATTGACTGATTATGCTATACAATAATATGGGAATGCAAATTTGAAATGAAGGAATTCATGAAATGAGCTAATTTAAGCTAGATTTAGTGAAATGCATGTTATAAAACAAATAGGTAATGGAAGCAATTAGAAGCTTAAAAGTAGGGTTTTCAGCTCTATTAAAGGAAGTTTTAGAGGTGAAAAGGGACTGATTCGCCCAACGTGGCAAATGAGTCCCAGTGGGGATTTTTTTCACAATTTTCAAATATTTTTGATGGATTTTGATGTTTTATGTGCTGTAAGATGTAACCTAAGATGAAAATGAAAATTTTCAAAAAAAAATAATGATTTTAGATGGAAAAAATGCAACCTAAATGCACTTTTCATGAATGCAAAATTTGAAACCTACCATGCAAAACCTAATGCAAGACTAATGGGAGCTAGATCTATGATGAAGGACTCCAAAATTAGAAAAGAAGGTATTTGAAAAGTAGGTTCACCAAAATGAGCCAAATATTTTAGTTCTATGTTGCTCTCTTGCACTCTTAGGGTTTTTCACTTAAAAGGAGAGACATAGGCCAAAAACCTAAAATCTAGATGGTTCACTCAAACTAATACAAGTATAATGGAAATGTGAATGAAATGTGTCTAGATGATATAAACTAAATGTAAATAACTAATAAAATTTATTGATCATTAAGTGAAAACTATTGAAATACAACTTGGAAAACACATTTTGATATGCGAAAACGCCTAGAAATGAATGCAAATTGCAACATAAATGGATGAAACTAAAAATGTTCACTTGAGATCTTGATGAAGACTAGAAATGACTTCTAGAATGTTGCTAATGCTATAAATTTGGACTACAGGGACTCATTCACCATTCTGGGTGAATTAGTCCCAAATCTAAGAAACTGTTCTTGAGCCTATTTTGGACAAATGGGTATCCAAAAATATAGAAAACCTTGTTTAGGCATGGTAGTGGGACTCATTCGCCATGAATGGAGAATAATTCCACTTTTCAATTTCTAAAAATCCAAAAGTGGAAACTGAAGCCCTCAATCTACTCTTCTGTTAATGACAGGTGTTCACCTCCGAAAGTCTAATTTTTGGGTCTAAAAGTGACTTTTTATATATATTTTGATTTTTTCAACAAGGAGATGTCTTCAACAACTTTGAAAATTTATCCTCAATGATTTCCAAGCTTTCAAGATGTCTAAATCTGCAAACACACAAGAAGAGAAGGAGAAATGTTGGATGTTAGGGCATGGGGGTTTGGCTTGGTCAAACCCCTTTTTTGGTAATTAAACCAAAATGGAGAAAGAATGTAATGAAGAATGCAACAATGGAGTTATTATCTTTCCATGATGATTGATCTTGGATTTCTACAACAAAACATGAAGAATCTACCCTTGAATGTCTAAAAAATGTTATCTTAATGACTTGAAATGATGAAACCCTAACTTGATTGACTTGATAGAGAAGATAGACAATGAATGAATGATAAGAGATGTGTGGATGAATTATGAGATTGAAATTAGGGCTTAGAGACTTTGTTTTATAGGAAATTCTCTTAATTTTCTCATAAATTAGATCCCTAAGGCCAACATGAAGAAAAATTAAACTTAAAACCTAATTTTTCCCACTCAAAAGTCAAAAATGGCCCAAATGGGACTCATTCACCACTTTGGGAAAATCGGTCCCACCTGGAAGGGACTCATTCACAACAGATGGAAAATTAGTCCTAGAGGAGTCCATTTGCCAACTGGGTTGTTGGGAGATATGAAAATCAGGTTTATATAGTGACTTTGTTAGTTATTTCATCAAATATTGCCTTGGGATGTACAATATGGGGTCATAGGGGCTTATTAGTGATGATGTGAAGGTCAATTAGGGCTTGGGACACAAAATTCAATGTGAAAGTGTGATTAATTTCACTTTACAACACTAAAATTTGGTCCACACAGCCTAGAAAGCCACAACATTGAATGTGAATGTGTATGACACATTACAACACTAGATTAACATTAAGTTTATTTTACAAACCTTCTACATTGGTGTGAAAATGCAATTAAATATATTTTACATTGTTGAATTAAGGGAAAGTGAGTTCATCAAGTCTAGAGAGGCGTGAAAGTCATTTACAATACTTTACAACACCTTTACAAGACATCATTAAGTCTAGAGAGGCATGAAAGTCTTTTACAACACTTTACAACACCTTTAAAAGACATCGTTAAATGCACTTTATTCTGTTTGCAAGGGTCCAAGACCTAGTGTGGATGTGAAAAACACCTCACAACACTAAATCAAGGCCTTCTTAAGTCCAATTTATTATCAAATATTTCCCAAATCAAGAAAGTTACCTTTTTTCTATGGTGAAAATAAAAAATACACTTATGCATAATAAAGCATAAGTACATGGGATTGCTTATAAATGCAAAATACAGTATCAAGATTATCAATGTTTTATTCTAGATAGATTTTTTGTGCCAAGAATACAAGCAACAACATTGGTTTCACAAAGGTACAAGCGTTACAAGGAGTAGCACCAATTTTGATTGCATGAAAAAACAATACATGAGGCACACATTAATGGTGACACAAACAATTATGTGTTTGGAAGACTGATAGGAGGTGCACCTGCAAAAGGTTACAAGAATATGAGTTGAAGAGCTCAATAAGACATCTCAAGACAAATTGTAGAGTGGTGCACAACTATGGGATTACTGATACACTACATATATGGAAATACATTGTACAGCCTTTACACACAGATTCATATCTAAAAAAGATTATATGGGTTGCATAGAAAATCCTTTCTTGACTATTTTGACCAATTATAGAAGCACATTGTGTGGTGTAGGAATTATTAACAACTAAAGGATGTTTCTTTCTATGATTTGATTCTATATATTTATTCATGGACAATAGCAGTTTTGACATGTCGTGAGACTATATAGTATGTTTATGTGGAAAAGACCTGCGCATAGAGACAACACAAAGTGCATAAGGGTTTAATAATTTGTTAACTCTGATAAAATGTGACCTAGCATGATAATGCATGGTTATTATTAAAACTTGATATAATGTAGGTTCATTACCTTAGTTTAGCAGTATTGCATGCGTATTTACTTCCACCATCACATACATGGTGACATATAATAATAGAAACCTGTAGCAAGAGAATAAAGAACAAAAAGAATGAAGAGAATGCAATTTTCCTGTGCCTCAAGACACTAATATCTCCTCCATGACCACAAACGTGTGATTCTTTGACTCAAAGTGATTAAGCAAAAATGGAAGAAAAGGGTGACCCAAACAAGACAGAATCTCCTTTTCTGTAGCTGCCATTTTGTAGGTGTTTCTCTATTGAAGAAGCCCCTCATTCATTACTTTGACTGCAAACCCCTTGTTGGCATCTCGATCAACAACTAAGAATACGCTACTCATGTTTCCCTTTCCCAGGTGCTTCACAAGCCTTAAATCTTCAGAGTTGAAGCATCATAACATGTGAAACATCCTGCTAAATAGGTGATTGCAAAGCTCTTCTTCAACATGTCAAACATGTTGGTGATTGCACAGCTCTGCTACCATGTGGATACCCTATTCCCTACCCTCGTTCGCCAATCTCAAAACATTACAGTTTCTTTTAATTTTCCCCTCTGCTCATTTTCTATTTCCCACGAGATTTTTTCCTAAAATTTGTAAATGAAAAAAATCAAAAACCCCAGCAAAATTACTACTCACCAATCAGAAAAAAAGAAAAATCAGCGAAAAAAAATTGAAAAATCATGGCATTCCAAATCATAGGAAAAGACATATTTTTTTGTTAGTGCGGTTCCCCAGAACAAAACTATTCGCATTTAAATCATCGAAAGCATTAATCTCTGTGTAAGGCAAGGACTAACAATTCTTTTGCAAAACAAAACCAAAAAAAAAAACAAGAATCGGCATCAAAACCACCATATACTCACACGATATAGAAGCTCCTTTCAATATAAGTTATAGGCATACTGAATGAAAGAGAACTAAGACTAGAACAATGCCAAACTAGAGACCAAATTGGATTGCATAAGGAATCATCATATCTAGCCGAAAACAATTTGTTTAATATGTTTGATAAATTAATAGACCTAACCATAGTAATTATGGAAATGAGGAAAAAGACAATACGGACGTGAAGTGGTTTAACCCAACGAAATCTTTAAGATAGTAGTCATGATGCATGTTGTATTGTTCCAAAGACTTCTGGATTTGATTGTGTGCAATTTTTTACATCAACATTTCAGATCACACTCTGTGATCCATCATCAGGATGAGAATAGAGAGCAAAAGGAAAAAAAAATTGCACACAATCCTGATGATCATGAAATGTGATCCGAAACATTGATGTAAAAAATTGCTCACAATCAAATCTAGAAGTCTTTGGAACAATACAATATGGATTGTGGAAATTTGATATCATTAATGATGCATGTTCTTAAGGTGGTCAGCAGTGCACTGGCCTTAAACAAAAATCACATTAAAAACATAAATAAAACATAATCTTAACAAATTAAGATTGCAATCTTAAAACAGATTTTAGTGAATTGATTAAAAACATAAATATTAAATAAACATTGAAATTCTACCATACTGATTCTTGCGTTGATATACTTGAGTACTGATAGTGGATAAAATGATACAGTTGACCGTGGCATGTTGATATACTTGAGTACTGATAGAGGATAAAATAATACAGTTGAGCGTGGCATTTTTTTAAGGTCTTTCTTGGGTTGGATCAAGTAAAACTTACATAGCTAATAAACATTATACAAGATATGTCTTCAATTGTTTCGATTGGAGAAACATATCATGATATTAAGGGGATCCGTAACCTAGTTATGCCTCTTAAAAAACATATAAACTAATATTTGTGTAGGTTGAACGACATAATCAAAATTGGGTTGAATATAGGACTAAATGAATTATGAATTTAGTCATTATATCATTTAAAGGAACGTGAAAACTTAAAAAAATGGTTTATCCGTCAAAGATTGAAGGAAGTTTACCTACTACTAGACATATCTAATATTATTTGAATTTCGTAAATCTAATAAAGTGCCAATAGCATGGGAGGTTTAAATGCAAATAACGGAGCCACCCTTCTAGATGGGTCTTGTGTACTTGTGGTGTAGCCAAATCTAAGATGAGAAGCTAAATATTACAAAGATCATCAACCACAATAAATCTCAATCTAACAAATGGTGATATTTAGCACCACTTGTTCCTTGGAGGTAAAAGATAACTTTTTTTTGGTTCTACTAAAGGATGCTGGACTCTAGGAATAGAAAAAGACACAGAAAACAAATAAGAAAGATGATATCTGCAGTTCCAGAGAACGGAGGAGTTAAAGAACGGCTACAAGTTGTGCCTATTCTCAGAGAGATGTTAGATTTTGCAGACCAATCAAGGCTCTATATCAATTTGAGCCAATGGAGCAACAAAAAGCTATCAATTTGAGCAGATTAAGTTAAGATGTAGAAGATCTTGGAGTAAATGCATCTGGTTTGGCTCTAAAAATGTGTCGGGCAATTAATGGATATGCTTCTGGGATTTTCTGAGAGGTTGTTATCTTATACTAATTTAAAACAAATAACAATAAAAAACTATACACTGAAAAAATAATCTTGTATAAATTCACATGGTCAGAGGGCATTACAAAGAAAAGCGTATCCACAGTGATTTACAGGCGAGGAAGAAGAGAAGAACAAAAATATTTTGCCATGGCTACTACATCAACATCCATGTTGATTCTTTTCTACTTTCTGGTGGGAGGATTTGCTGTATGTAACTTTCTTTCCATTAAATGCAATGCCAATGCAGAAGGAGATGCACTGATAGATGTGAAGAATATGCTGCATGACCCACAAAATGTTTTGGGTAGCTGGGATCAAACCCTGGTCGATCCCTGTACATGGCTTCATATCACCTGTGATGACAACAACCATGTAACGAGGGTGTAAGTCTATATATTTTTCTTATATGACATTAAAGTTTCTATACACAACACACATAACATTGACTTGCTCTAAGTACTTTACAGGGATTTGGCATTTAAGGGCCTGTCTGGTACTCTCTCACCACGGATTGGTGACCTTCCCAACTTACTGTACCTGTAAGTTTATTAGCATACACATTTTAAGAATGAAACGTTTTAGTTCAAGGTGAATTTTCTTTAAACCTTTATGTATGTGTATTATTGTTTCAGGCATTTATTCCGCAACTCATTGAGTGGAAGCCTGCCACCAAGTTTGGGGAAATTGAAAAATCTGATTGCCCTTGATCTTGCTGACAACAAGTTTAGTGGAAAAATACCCACCTCACTTGGCCAACTCTCCAACCTCCGCTTCCTGTAAGTCACCATTCTCCTGGGCTTTTATTATTAAATTTTAAATCTATTTTAGAATGTTTTGATTTTTGTTAATGCCAACAATAACAACCATAAATGTCTGATTTACATCTGGGTTTAAAGATCCTTTGATTTTAAAATTTTTGTGATATCATTCTTGTTTCTGTTTGTTATGACCTGTACTGTATGTTACAGCGCTGTGCGTTATCTTTAGAGGGAATGCAAATTTAAAGAAGAGAATGTAAATTTAAATATTCTTTTATGTTCTGTAAATCATGTTTGATGTTATTTCTCGCAGGTGGCAGAAATAATACAGCAGTTTTTTAAAGTTATATTAATTCTTTTATCAAGTGCATTTGGTGAAAATTCGAAACCCATCATTAACTTGTTTTTTTATGGCTTGAATTTTTCAGGTATCTTTCAAACAACCAACTCAGTGGCCCTGTTCCAACAGGAGGATCACTCTCAAGATTCGGATACAATAGGTAATTAATTAATTAATTAATTTCATTTAGTTTGTTCTTTTAAAGTATGATCAAAGCTATCCATTGGTATCCACATGACTTGGATTTGACTTTTTGTGGTTGCATGATATGTTATGGGCTAAAGTTTTAAAGGCAATCCAGGTCTTTGCGGAGGTGTTGTGCACAAGCCATGTTAAAAAATCGAATGAAATGGAGAGCATTACAGCTTAAATAATTATTGATAAAGCAATAAGATTTACCTTATGATTTCTACTTACATACCAGACAATCTGATATGTGCAGTCATTCAAGTAATTTTGATATAATAGAATGATATTAATAATTATGAAATAAGACAAGAATTTACATATGTTGGTACAATATTTTCTGTTAAATTGTTCTTCTATTTATAAGATGTTCTTCATGATCTATTATTGTTAAAATATCTTTCCGTGTTGGAACATAACATGAACATTCCACAGTTGTTTCAATGAATTATTGACTTCGTGAATGATCTTTTACACTTTTCTAAAACATTTGAAATAACGAAGAATCGCTTATATTTTTTTGTGGATTTAGATTTTTATTTCAAATAAATTATTGCACTTTTAAATTAGTAATGTGGAAGGTCACCCAGAGATTGCACTTCTATTAAGTACTATTGAAGTTATAACTAATGGTTGCTTTTCTTTATTAGAGCATGTTTTAATTTATAAAATCAACTTGAAAATAATCCAAGAAGGCGCGGATCAGGAGAAAATAATATCTTGCATATTTGAGGAAGGTCAATAATTCAATCGCTGGGATTATTAGTAATTTTAAGTATAACCATCTAAAACCATGCCATTAATTCCTTTGCAGACCAAAATTTATAAAATACTTTTCTACGGCTAACTGATTAGTCTATCACTATTTTTCTAAGACTAACATTAAAATCACTAATGTGGGAATCACTAATATATTTCCCATATCGGTGAATCTTAATTCAATCACTTAATACATTTAAGTTAACTTAAATGTATTATTGATTTTAATATTAGAAGTTTTAGTCTTAAATATTTCATTTAAATTAGTGATTTTAATGTAGTGATTTTTAAAAGTACTATAATATGGAAATTGGATACTAATTTTCAAGTTAATTTTAATGTATTAGTGATTTAAAAAAATATTAATGATTGTATTTCACACGATAAATTAAGTCACTTGTTAACTTAATATATTTTCCATACCCAAAATCACTAATACATTATTGAAGAAAATATATTCCTGTTAGGAGATTTTATATTGGTGAATCTTGCCAAGTGATTTCTCTAAATTTAATTTGGTCACTTAATTTTTAATAAATTTTGAATATTTGATTTGGTATTAATATCTGATTCGAGGTATTAATTTGGCATTTAAAGACATTTGTTCACATTAATTAGTGATTTGGGTATACTTTTAAGGCCCTTAATGGTAGTATTAATACCAATTTCTAATATTAGAAGTAGAAATTTGAATGACGAAGCCGTTGGCATCATGCCAACAAATGATACTAATAAGTTTAGATCATACTAGTTAGAAATTGCATATTCAAGGAAGTGGTTAGCAAAAAGGTCACAATCATAATCCAAGAAGGTGTTGATCAAGAGAAAATAGAGTCTAAGTTATTAAAGGGGCCCTTAAGTGATAATTAAAAGTACAATAATGCCAAAATATTTTAGATATTCCAAATTAATACCTTAAATCAAATATTAATAAAATCAACTTGAAAATAATAAATTATAATTTGATCACTTTATCTAATATCAAAGTCAAAATCTAAAACCATCCAATGAATCCAAATATTGGGTTGATTGATTCATATTTTAGATTTTAATTCAATCTAATATCCTTATCGATCTACATTCTTTGATTTTTTAGAAAAGGACTAATTTTAGTGATCTAGCCATTAGACCTAGGATCCCTTTTCCAACAAAACAATTGATTATTAGAAAGTGTATATTTATGATTTTTAAATATAACTAGTTTTGGAACTTAAGAAATCATATTTGAGAACACATTTTATGTACATTGAGATTTCGTAAAATTGAAAATCCATGAAAAATAGCATTTGAACATAATGCTTCATAAAAATGAAAAAAAATTCCAACAACATAAAACTAGGAAAAGTAAGACTAAATTTGAGACCCGTAAATAAAATATCAATCATCATATGGACCATATAATAGGAGAAATTTTCAAAAATGAGGCACCACATAGGACAATACCAACAAAAAATGATGAATTAAACTTCTGAGTGCAATAGTTGTTAAAGAAATTATTGATTAGAGAAAATTTGAGTCCATGCATAGTACTTTTGGTACTAGCACCTAATAATCATGGTGAGTGGAGGATATTTACACATTATAGAGAAATACATTAGAGTACCATTATGAATAAATTCCAACTACAAAGGATGGATGAAATAATTAATTGTTTGAGTGGAGAAAAGTATTTAATAAATTTTGGTTTGAAGATCATTTTCTATAGTTATAAATTATTAGTATTATTATTTGATTTAAGGTATTAAGTTTTATGGATTTTGCCATTTTCTTAAATATGTTTCTCAAAGCTTCAGCAAAGGTTTTTGTCAGCTATAAGGGTTCATAACTTGATGAATGATCACATATGAGGGTGTCCCATTAAGCTCTAGATGATCTAGAATAGGTTTTCACTAAGTAATCAGGACTAGGTCGACCCCAAATGCTTTGATAGTGAAATATAGTGAAATTATGAGTGCGATAACTTTCAGTAGATAAATGCAAACAATGTGAAACCTAGATATGTGATGTATGTCAATGTGTAGATGCTATATCCTATTTTGTGAGCTAAAAATGAAGATGTGGTAAAATGGAGAAAGGAATATTGAAACTACTACTAAACATAATGCAAGAAAAAAAATGTTTTTGGTTGGTACAGGATTGCTTTACAACCAAGGATGCTCCTACATCAATATAGATATCCTACCACAAACATATGAACTCACAATTCTATAATCAAAATATAATTTATGCAAACTGAGCATTTGTTGGTTGATCTCCTCTTTTCCTCTTCCTAATTTGATGTCTTCCTTTCTTCTATAAGATTTGAATTTGTATCTTCTCCCACTTTGGAAAAGGGCTATGATCACTTAGAGAGAGTCATATTGTATTCCTTAATTGTTTCTTCATTATCATTCCTTAATCGATGCCTTGTTTCATTTTGGATGATTATTTTCTTATTGATATTAATTCTTATTCATATTTGGTGCCTGCCTTTATGACCCAAGCATCAATCTTAATGAATTCATTGTTGCTATATTGTATGTGATCGGTCTTCACCACTATTGCTAGTAGTATAGTTTATATTAAATTTTTCTTTTTAAAATATATTTATTATTATTGTTTTTATATTAGATTTTCTTCTTTTTTCTATCTTTTAGAATTTTATATATTATAATGATTATATAATTACAATGAAATTTAAATTATCAATACTTATTTTGTATTGTTAATACTTATATTTATATTTATAATTATAATATTATCTCATGATAGTTATAATTATAATAATATTAAATTGCTAATATTTCCTTTTCTAATTGATATTTATGTTATTCATTTATAATGCATTAAACAATTTTGGGGTCATGACAACAACATATCATGTAAAATTACAAAACAAAAGCTATATGTATACCTTAATGATTGAACAACACTACTCGAGAAAAATGTGGTTTCAAGGACACATAAATCAAAAAGATGTTTAGTTTGCTTGAGTAGAGTTGATATAGCTATATGTACTCTTCATTCAAAAATATTCTCACAATAGAGAGGACCAAGACCTTCAATAGAGCCTCCAAGCATCCTATTAGAGTAAATGCAGATTTACTTAAGTTTTACTTAGGTAGACTTTAGATTAGCTGCATTTAATTTATTAAACTAAGAAATTATTTTTCCTTCCCTTATTCTCATATTAGATGGTTTCTCACCCATTTGGCCTTTTTCATGGCTTTAGAAGCCTGTATTATAATGTATTTTATCATCTTAGCTTTTAATAAAGGTTATCACATATTTGGTGATTATTAATTTCTCGATTGTGAGGGTTGAGTTGCAAGTTGTTCGTGGGTGATTTTGAGCTTTGCTCCAACACACTGTTTGTTGGAAATATAGCAATATCTACTTCTCAAATAATGGAGATTATGGTAAAACTCTCATGGATGGCCCATGGCTTATGGGAAAGTTAGGTTTTTTCTACTCATGGTTTGGTCTTTGAGATTTGATCATGAGAAAGAATAATTAAATAGAGTTTTTGTTTGGGTGAAGCTTATAAGATTCCCTTTGTAGTATTTGGAGGTGGAGTTTTTAAAAGATATGGATTTTTTTTTTATACGGAAAAGCAGGTTTTGAAGGGACCCCAAAACCCTTTACAAAGGAAAAAATTTGCAAGAAAGACTAAACCAATAGAACCTATAGCCCAAAAAGACCAAAATGTTGACAACTAAAATTAACCAAGAAACCCATCAGCAAACCTAAAGCAAAACATCAACAAGAATGTTGACCGAGAAATACAAACAACAAAGCTACAACATTTTTTCAAGAACATTAACTGAGGAAAAATTTTCCTCAATGACCCCCTCATGCATTTCCATCACATCCTTGAGCTCCTCAAATGAGATAGCGACTTGTTTCTTAGTTTTACTCCTCACTCTCACACATAGGCCAGCATCCACATCCTTCTCTACAATAGGAGAAAAGGCCTCATTCTTCTCTAGCTAGTTCTTGGTATCAACATCCTCCATAGTCATCTCAATATCACCCAGCTCCAGGGAAAGATATGGTTTTTGTTTTTTATAAGGAAAAACAAGTTTTGACCCTAAATTCCTTTATAAAGATGAAAAGCTACAAGAGAAACTAAGCAATTAAAACCAACAGCCCAAAAAACCAAAAATGTTAACTAAAGATAAAACATAAGGAACTCATTAGCAGACCAACAGCAAAAAAAATTAGCAACCCTGCTAATCAAACAAGAAGGAAAGCATCAACTACAACATTTTATCCAAGACATTCACCGAGGCCATTGGATATTCTCCTTAATGATCTCCTCGTGCATATCCAAAACATCTTTAAGCTCCTCCATAGAAACAACAACTCTCTTTTTAGTCTTGCACCTTGTCCTACGACATGACCCAACCTCCACATCTTTCTCTAATGCTAGAGTAGACTCCTCAGCTTTCTCCACCTAGATTGAGTAATTGATCTCATCAATCACTTTCTCCAAATCACCCAAGTCAAGATGTTTACCCATCCAATTTTGGGCTTTCTCATTTAAAATAGAGAGACCCCTAGTTGTGGTCTTTAGGGAGTTATTGTTGATATTAACCACAGTTTTTAAATCCTCTGACATCTTTCCAATTCTCTCCTTAAGACTAGCAACATTATCCTCTAACATTTTATTGACCACCATTTCCAAAGAGGAAATCCTCTCCTCATGAGATACCCCTAGGCGATCCACATTAACAACCAACTTATCCAACATATCATTCATCATTTTAACTTTTCCTTTTATAGCCCATTCCCTCTGATTACCATGGAGCATATCAACAGAAACATCCTGCCAATTTTTCATCTGAGTATTGAGCTCCTTTACCTTATAAAACAAGCACTTCACCAATGATAGAAAATTTTGCATCCCATCCTTAGTCGTCTTGCAAAACATATTCATATTCACATCATCCCAATTGATAGGAGGCAGATCATTCAGCTCAATGTTATCAGGGGCATTTGGAAATTCCATTTTCTACTCCTCTTCAATAGGGGAGTCCTCAACCTCGACCACTTCCACCTTAATCTGCTCCTTATCAGGCAAATTAGCCAGATCAGCTAACACTTCCAACCACTCCATTTTCACAGCCCTTTCAATAGGAGAAAAAACCTAAGAATGCTTGACTAACTCCATCCCCTGCACCTCCATAAGACTGGGCCCATTCAACAACCCATCCATACTATCATTGACATCACCACTAGGAACTTTCAAACACAAACCCTCATCTTCAGGAGCCTTAAGAGTCACAGAGGAAACTTCCAGCTTCCTGGGCATAGGATCCCCTACAGAGGCATACTCAACATCATCATTAATAGAAATATTCTCACCACCCTTCCCAAGAGAGCTATCCTTCACCCCACCTTCGCCAAGAGAGACCAAAATTAACTTAAGATTAATATGAGAAAACAAGACTCATAAGACCCTCATGTAAAATCACCAAAATTAACTTAAGCTTAATATGAGAAAACAAGAGACTCATAAGACCCTCATGTAAAATCACCTTCACCAGGAGAGACCAAAATTAACTTAAGCTTAATATGAGAAAACAAGAGACTCATAAGACCCTCATTTAAAATCACCTTTTTAGGGTTTTTTCGATGATCTTCAATACTCTTTTTCATAGAAATTAACAAGTAAAAAAGAAACGAGACCAACACCTTGTGCCTAAAATGATTTAAAAGCATGAAATGGTAGTTGTAAACAACAGAGAATATACCTTCAAGCGTAAAATAGTGCATTATGGCCAACACGAGGTCCCTCCATAATGGCTTCAAAGAATTATGAGTGCAACCACCACTATAATGGCTTCAAATAATTACGAGTGTAGACACCACTCCCAATTTCCTGGAGCTTCTTCTTCTCATCAAATTTGAAAAAATTCACAAAGGCCTTCTTGGTGGCACCCTTATCTCTATAGAATTTCCTCCAAAAAACTGCAAGACCAGTGGCCTCCACTATAAACTCCTCATCAATTTTAAACTCCACACCCTTATATCATAGAGTCCTCCCATTCCAACCTTTCACAAAAAAAATCGTAGCATCAGGGTCCAGACCTTGAATTCCCTGCATGTACTGTGTAACCCCACCCAACTCCAAATGCTCCCACACAATAGGATTATTTTGAAATTCCTCACAAGAGCTCAGTTCAATTCTACAACAGACTCCACCCATGCTGGCATGAAACGTTGTAGAACCCAATTGCACCAGAGAGTTTAGAAAATGTGAAATAAACCAAACTCTCCACATAACAACACAATTTACACCCACAATACATGTGGGCTTGTCATTCAAGGTACTTCTCTGCCTACACTGCTAGGCCTTCATAATATAGAAACCAAGGAAATAATAATGAAACTTACAATCCAAAGGCTCATCATTCATATTCTAACTACGAAACATAATAAAGAACCTTTCACCAATAACATCAATCTTAAAAACAAGCCAATTGGTCATCATTGGAGATATATTTAAGATTACGAGGAAGAGATTCAAATGAAACCCAATCAGCTCTCTCCACTACTCCCACATTGGCAACACCATCAGCCAACCTATTTACTTCATGAAAAACATGGGAGATTTTAATCTCCTCAAAAGAATTTAAGATACAGATTGAATCATTGATAAAATGTGCAATAGACCATGAAGGAGGGTATTTATTCAAGAGACTATTTATAACATTAAGAGATTCCCCCTCCAACCAAAGTTTAGAAACCCCTTGATTTTTTTCCAAAACGAGGCCATAATAGGCTACAGCTACCTTCGCAAAATGGTAAGGTATGGCTTTTGTTATTAGTTGTATCATTAGCTTTAATGTAGTGACCAACTCAAGAAAGCATTTTTTTTTCTAAATTTTTTGTTTTTTCTAATGTGGGTAAGAGGATTAATAAATATATATAACCTTAGTCTTAAAAGTGGGAAAATGGGTCCAACATGCTATTTATGAGGATTTTATCATTATGGGTCAAAACTACTAGATAGTTGGCCACTTATCCTCTAGGTGCTTGGTCAATAGAAGATAGAAAAAAGTCCAATAGAAAAAATATGTACATTTTTTTAATCCTTAGTGTGAAGAAAATACAGTCCTTGATATCATTAATGTGAATGAAGGTTTTTTTGTATAGGGTTCAAATCCTATCATTGGGGATAAAATTTTGGTCAACATAGATTATTATAAGGAACATTGGAAAAATACTTATTACCTTTTTGATGAGTTCCTTATCTTGCACATTATGCCTTCTCATAAGGAACATGGGGTCCTAGATAAGGATAAGATTCATTTCAATCATCCAAAGATTTATTCTTTAGAAGGAAAGGTCTAAACAAGGAGGTTTAGTCAAAAAATATATTGTTAATAAGTTTATATGGATGGAAACTAAGGGTAACCAACCATGAAGAAAAATTTCTATAAGAATATTTTAGGAGTTCTGCAATTCTTCTTGTAATGGTTTGGATTAAAACTACCATGATTTCATTATCTTTTTTGGTCTATGGGTTCTACACTTTTTTTTTGTGCTCAATTTATTTGGTTGAGTTGTTTATCTACTAAGATTTAATGGTATTTGGACTACCTTTTCCTTGTTTCCTGTAGTACCCCTCCATTCTCACCTGAGATGTGTAGGTAGTCTGGCTAAGGAGTCGGAAGAGAAAGATAGGACAAGGGCTTCTAATGGTATTTTATATGTTGAGATTGAATTAATTAAATAAGGGTAATATTATTTATTAAAATATTAGATTAAATTGTATTTAAATTTTTAAATGTTTTATTTATGTTTTTAAAAGTCATGAGTTTATTAAATGTTAATTAAATATTAAATTATGTTTATTATTTTAATTAATTATCTTGTTGAGGATAATTGTAAGAATAAATTATATAAATTAATTAGACAATGTACTTTGTAAGTAAAAGTTGTAAAAAGCGGAAATTAAAACAAAAAAAATATATTAAAAATAGAAAAATAAATAAATAAAAGAATGAAAAAGATGAAATAACGAATGGGGATTGAGATTTAACGAAAAGCTTTCTTTTTAAAAGATAATTTCTTTTATTCATGATTTTTTTTAATCAAGGTTTTTGGGAAAGAGATCATTTTTCTGCACGGTTTCTCCAGCTCCAAAGGAAGGATTCCAAGTTTTGGCTTGGAATGTTGAATTTTGGGGAGGGGACCGATCTCGGGTCTTGATTCATTTTTGAATCGCAGTTGAGTAGTCGAAGAGAAAGGAGTCGAAGTAACTGCACATGCAATATGAGTCAAGCACATATCATGAATAAAGGCGCGAACTTTTGGAAATTGAGGTACATACAATTCACACCTGTGTTTAATACAAAACTTAAAGAGTCTGCAACTTAGCATTGTATATTTCTTGTTTGTTGGTAAGCTAGGTAAAATCTTTCTTGAGTTAACTGTTTTATTCACATAAGGGAAGCCCTATTTTTTCATGGTGGAGTCTATCATACGATTTTTTTTTTAATAGCCTTCACAATAACTTTCTTAGCCGATTATACTTCTTCTAAGCATTCTTTAAAACTCACTCTTTATGAAGGAAACCTCCAATTTGGAATGATGCAATTTAAATACCCTGTGCATAGGTAGATCTCTGCTCTTTGACCCACACATAGAGTTAGTGTTTATGGCTCGACTCATAACTTTTGTAGTGGGTATGCTACTTGATGGAAATCTGGTGGCGTGTACTAGAATGTATACTGCGTTCACTGCATTCCTTGAGACGTCATCTCTTTGCAACACTCTGTTGAACAGATCACACGCCTTGCCCCATGCCTTCATATTTTGCATGCATGCCTCCTGGTGCATATAATCTTAGTGTACGTCTTGTTGGTTTTCAGATGGTTGCTTCTAACATCCTCACTGTATTTGACATTAGGTATTGCATTAGATATTCAGTCTGTTTAATGGTTTTTCAACCACCGTATATATATATCAAGCTTGTATATTCGTTTTCTCCCCATGTGACTTTACTCTTTATTGAAGACTTCGAGTCTTGAGGGTATCTTTCTTTTATGGCACCCGATACCTTAGTTTGCTTGTAGCTGGCATTGGATAGTTTAACTTCAGTGCGTAATGCTCTTTCTTCTGCATCTTATTTGATCATGATAATTGTACTTTTGGCATTTTGATTACCCCCGTCACTGAGATACGCTATCTGTGCACCGCACTTAGTTTCAAATTTCATTATCTGTAATGGTGGGTTATAGACTGCAATACTAGGACATTGAAGGGTGCAGATGTTTAAACAAACTCCCTAATTACACTAGTAAATTGTCACAGCAGCAACGCTGAGTATGGTAGGGTATTTAATGTTAAATACCTCCCTGATTTCACATTGGAAAACTATCACAGCTACTGCACTTGAAAATGGTAGGCTGTATGGATTTAAATAAACTCCCTGATCCCATTCGCAGTCTGTAACAGCTGAAGCACCTGAACGTAATAGAAAATTTTAAAGGGGTTAAACAATCTCCCTAATTTTGTTACACATTCATTTGTAATATCTGGAATAAGGCATCTGTGTTTCAAATACAAAATATAGAAGGCATTTAACTGCATTTCAAATATAAAACACATATATTTTGTATTATATTTAACACATACAGAGGAAATCTGTAGCAGAAAACATCACAGACTGTAGAAACTTGATATTATTAACACATATCTTACTGTTATTTCAATAACAGTCATGTCCTACCGCTATTTCTATAACAACAAATAATATTATGAATTGAGAAAATCTTATATCATTAACACATATTCTTCTGTTATTTCAAACAAACAACTAAAAATCTGATTTGAAATTAAAAAAATATTTAATTATATTTCAATTTACAAAACATATATATACTTTAATTTCAGTTACTAAAAATATATACTTATCGTAAAAATATATATATATGCATATAAAGAGACAATTCCATATATCAAATCTATAAGCTGGTTCACTTTTAAGGGCACTGCCACCGATGTGGGAAGGCTTCTAGAGCTATTTCCATAAGGCCTGGCCACCTGTAAGTTAAAATGGAGGACCTCGGGAATCTGGTTCCTAATCAGCTCACTTTATTTTTGTTATGTTTTAATATGATTAATTATAGAGGATATTCCTCTTTTGGAGATTAGATTTTGCATGCGTGTTATCACATTTAACTCATTATGATTTAGTTTGATTGGTTTATCCTACAAAGAAGATTTTTGTTTATTTAAAGATTAAATACTCTCCTCTAAGGTTGTACACTATTATTTGCTAGCTTTCCAATATTTAAACAAGTGATATATCCATAAAGATATTCTGTTGTAGCGTGAATACAACGAGAGTTTATAAAATCCTCTACTATTGGATGATAGGATAATCTAAAATTAAAAATTAAAAAATATTAAAATTAGTGTGGTGAAAAGCATGTGTTATTGTTTTTTATTAGTGTTATTAATGTATGACCTTAATACTAATTTGTTTCTTTTTATAATAATTGACTTTAATCTTTAATCATATTCTATTAGAGTTATATTTTATAGTTTTTTTGTCTTCTTTAATTAGATTTATTTGTAGTCTTATTTTATAATTTAAATTTATATATATATATATATATACAATAGAAAACGTTGATTTCTAGTTGTCTGTTTTAATTTCAGGAAAATAATTTATTCATATGGGTATTTTCTTAAACTAAATGTGGAAGAATTTAAGTATATTTAGTTTTAACAGAATATTAGATTATACTTAAATTCTATGAGGACAAATAAACATTTATAGGAACATAAATTCTTATATGGAATTTGAATATTTCCAATTATATTATGTTTTACTTTATTCTTTAAATGGCAACATTGTTCCTTTTAAATAAATTTATAACATTAAAGGTTTTGTCTTAAATGAATATGGCACTTGAGTTGTGAATTATTGGAGTTACACTTGAATTGTTCTTTTAGTACTAATTAGTGTTAAAGGAAGTTGTTTGTGGAAATCAATTGTTAGAAGTTAACAAAGTGAATGAATTAGATTATCTTTAATAGTTAATACTTGTCCTTTGTAATCATTTAATAAATTGATTTGATATTCATTTAATAGTGTGGGTTTTGACATATCCTTCTATATTTAATTCTATACTGGTTGACTAATGACATTGTCCATTGAGTATTATTCAGTGAATGTTTTTTTTTTTAAATTAGGGGTAGACGTCCTATTGAATGTTATAAATGAGATAAATAGCAGGAGTGGTGAAGTTAATGTCTTCCCTAGGTGTTTTGTGACCTTATATTTGTTTTGATTTGAGTTTTGGAAATCGTGATATAGTGATCGCGTATGAATAAATAATTTGAGTAGGCTATTCTTATTTTATTTTTGCAAGAATATGCCTATCTAGTTCAGCAGTCTTCGGCTTCGCCTAAGTGGGTGGCAGCCGCCTAAGAAATTGTCTGGGGTGAGGGACCCTAGAAAGGGTTGCGTACCCACTCTTCTTGTATGTAATTTTGTATGGGTCACATAATGCTTACGAATAGAGGTTTGAGGTAGTGTGTATTTGTGGTGTTGTGTTACTTTTGTGTTGGGGTAGATTCCTTGGAAGTCTTTTGAGTGAACCCTTGGTTGGTCAGTCAATGAGTTGGAGCAGCTCAAGTTGTCGAACTACGGTGCCTCTGCGAATTATATACGTAGGCAAGGCCATCGAGTGATGAGCTCCCGAGGCATTAGGTCGGGCCCTAGGACTGTTCTTTTGAGTCTTGTTCGAGTTTTGTCGTTTATTTCCGATAACGTAAAAACTACCATTGATTTATATAGTTTCTCTTAGTGATCATGTGCTAACTATCTGTGATCTAATGTGTGTACCAAGTCATGTAGACCTTGCAGGTATAGGCATTGGGAGCAAGGACTTGTTGATAAAATAGAATGTAAGAGGTATGTTAAGCTGACCTAAGTAAGTAGACTTTATTGCCAAGTTAGTAAATCACTTCTATCTTTTCTTGTAGCTTGTGTGATCATTGAGTATAGCTATAAGTAGTGAATAGTGTTGTTGTTAACTTTGTTTTGTTGTTAGTTGTTTGTGAAGTAACCTCGCGTGCCCCAGAGAACTAAGTGTACTAGTGTAATGTAATGTGTTATATGTTTATGGTTAATGTTCTTGTATGTTCAATTGTAATGTTTAAAAAAAAAAAATTGTTTGCTTTGTATGTGTTCTCTGGGTTGCATGACGGGCGTTACAACTTGGTATCAGAGCAAAGGTTCTAACACTGGGCACTCTGGTTTCATATGAGCCCATTATGTTGTTCGGTTTATATATTCTATCTAGAAGAAAAGTTAGTCTACATATGCATATGTTATGAAGGCAAAAATGTTATACTGAATGAATAGAGGTGAATGTGAATTTATTAATTGGAGTTGTTAAGTGATCATAGTAATCATGATATTGGCTTGTAGCATCATGAGATATATGGAAAATAGTACTTATGGAATGTGATCTTTTGAAGAGTAATGGAGTTGTGCATGTAATTGTAACCCCTGTAAATGTGAGAAACCAGTAACTGTGCATTGATTGAGTGTTGTGAGTACCCTGTGCTTGCTTTGTGTGCCATGCGATGGTGATACTATGTATCCATCCATGGGGAAACTGTTGTATTTGGTGTGGGATTAACCATACCATTATGTGTGTATGATTGTTACCTGATTGAGGGCCAACCCACGTGTGGTTGAAAATCTATACATATAAGAGTAGCCAAAAGCTAGTTTCATGGATTCTTTTCTTTTGGTTCTCTAGTCCCTCAATTGTAATGTTTAAAAAAAAAAAAAAAAAAATTGTTTGCTTTGTCTGTGTTCTCTGGGTTGCATGATGGGCGTTACATTTCCTATCTTTTCTTTTCAGCTAGAACTCGTTGACCTATATTTCTTATTTGTATAAAAGGGTAAGGACCATTTCAAAAACCCTACTTTTTACCCATATAAAGTAAACTTATATTTTCAAAGACTTACAAGATGTAGTAACACATTTATAAATTATTCTCATTTATTTATACTAAAAAATCATTAAAAAATCATTGTCTAAGAACAAACACATTCAATTGATTGAGGAAGCATGTAACAAAGCACTCTAAAATTTTCAAATATTTTGAAGATGTTTTTGGGAAAAGAGGTCAATGGACTCTCCTATAGGGGGGCACATGTGGATCCCCACCCAAAAAGTATTTTTATGAAGATTGAGAGGTTGTCAATTTGGGAGAAATGGATATTGTTTTGGGTCAAAAGCCTATGTCTTTTTGTCCCCAATGTTTGCATCAATCAGTCATCAAATGGTATTGAGATCTTTTCCTTTGGGAGGAGGAAAAGATTCATATTTAGAGGAAGAGGACCTATTTTTCTTTGTTGAAAATTTGATAGGTGAGAAATCTCTAATCCCTGATAATAGATCTTTGCCTCTAGTAATTAGATCAGAGGAAGGTCTTGAAGTTTTAATGATCAATGATCTACTAGATGAAGCAATAGTTAGAATGGATAACAACCCTATGGGTAAGTTTATGACCTTTAGACCTAATATTAATCAATTTCATAAATGGTATGAAGGTATTTTGAAGTTGAGAGGTAGTATTTTTATTTTTTCTATGGAAAATGGTTTTTTTTTATTTTAGTTTATTAATAGAATATCTTATCAATGTTCTAATGAGGGGTCCTTGGACCCTAGACAAAATATTTTTTAACACCATAAATGGAAACCTAGGTTTGATCCCTCTATGGATCTTGGAATGGTGGCCCCTACTTGGGTTTGGATACTGAGGTTTCATTTTTAATTTTTTGTAATAATATTTTCTAAGGCATAGCTAATTTATTTATTCATTTTCTTATCATGGACAAAGTAACTCAACTAGAATATAGATATTTTTTTGCTATAACTTGTGTCAATATTCTAAATACAATCCTCCCTACTCAAATAACTTTTAAATATAGATCTGGAAATTGGGTTCAATAAATTATTTATGAAAATGTTAGGTTTATTATCATATTTACAATCAATAATGGAATCTAAGGGATACATGTAAACTCAATGATAGTTAAAAAATAAGAATGCAATTGAAGACTAGTCTACATCAAAAATATTAATTAAATATTTGCACATGGTTAGTCATGATTAAAAATTGGAGGAAAAGGCCTTAGATCCAATTTTTGAAGTTAATGTAGGGGGTACTAAGGTTAATAAAACATTGAGGCAAAATTTATTCAAGAAAAAGGTGTTAATCACAAGAATTAAGGAGGGAATAATTCTTAGAAAATGGATCAATTAAGGGAAGAAAATCAAAACCATCAAATTGTTACAAGGGAAAAAATGGAGAAAATTTGAACCCTTCAAAAGAGTAATGGGATCATCGTCCATTTGTAACAATTTCATTGCCTGTTTTTAACACCATGCAAGGTTGAAAAAAAGGAAAAGTTCTAGAAAAGCATTGATCAATTTTCAGGAATCTGCAATGGTCAAATTTCAAGAAAAAATCATGGAGAGAAGGGGTTTTAGTGCTACAAAAATGACAGTCACTTTTCAGGAAGGAACGAATCTCTGTGCAAAAAAAGTGACAGTCAATCTTCAGGAAGGAATGGGTTCCAATGTTGGAAAAGTAAAGGTAAATTATCAGTAGGGAATAGGAAATCATGCAGTAATGTAACTACACAAAAAATGCTAGAACTCTATCCTCTCCAAGGCCTTGAAGCTTTCAAGGATATGCTGGAGGGATTCTGAAACATGTACCCATGGGGAATGTTACATGCAAGGCACAGACCTATTGGAGTAAAGCATAGATTTTCAAAACCTAATTGGGTTATGTTCTAACCTTGTCGACATCTAGATCAAAGTAAGTAGCTAGTTTTTGATATTTGTGAAGAAGATAGGGCACCAGAAGACTACAAGTAGAATCTTATAGCTAAAAGAAAGTATGAAAAAGACCCAAAGTTTTTGAACAAGCTACATGAAGATATTGAGCTTGAACTCAAATCTCTTAGGGCTTTGAAGTTGAAAGGGAGAGGTGAGCCCCATTGTTTGAGCCAAGGAGGGTTACATCTGAATCACAAAAGAAAATTTCCAATACAAGATTATCCAGTGTCATCCCAAGGTTTGCACAACCCCAGGATTTCTTTGGCAAGTGCTACTATGAGTTAGCCCCGAGAAGTCAACAAAGGAAAATACAAGATGATTCTAGAAAAGAAGATTTACATAATTCATGGCATTAGGGGTTTTAGAAGGATGTACTAGAAAATAATACGAATAAGGAGATTCAAAAGGAAAAAGGAAAGGGACAATTTGAGAATAAGCAGGACAAAAAGCCCATTACAGGCTTGCTGCCTAAGCAAGGAAAAAAATCCAAAATAAGGGTTCCAGGAGAAAAAAAGAGGAGAAATGTTCCAATAAGGAAATCTAAAAATAAAATTTAGAGATCGAAAGAGCCTACCCATTCAACATAGAAGGAGCATATCAACTTGGCAGAAGAATGGGAGATGGCCAAAGGGATTTCCAAGCAAATTAAAAGGGCATAGTATAGATTGCATTTCCAAAGCATCTATTGCATCCCCAGGTCAAGGATCTTAGAGACAAAGCATTGATTTGTAATTTTGTAAATTTGACCCCTAATTTAGGTAAATTAAAGGAATTACTAGATGAGGAATGGGAAGGTTCCAAGTAGTTTTTATGTAGACAAATCTATGGGGATTTTGGTTGTAATTTTTTGCAATAAAGAAAGGCAGAATGTTGTGTTTAACGTTAAATCCTAGATCTTTGAGGGCTCAAGCCTATGCATGCAACCATGGGTTCCAAATTTTAAGCCCCAATATTTTTCTCTAATATTTTTTCCTTATTGGATTCAAATGCATGCTTCACCATTGGAATACAGGTTATTGAATTTAATCAAAATCATGGCTAATAAAGTAGGAATCTTCCTTAAACATGACCATATATTTTTTCAAAAACCTTTAATGTTTGTTAGGGGTTGTGTATTACTTTATATCTCAAAGGTTTTCCCCAAAAAATCCACCTGACATCAAAATTTGGGAAATGGATTCAAAATATCATTTTGGAAACCCTCGAGAATTCCTATGCAAAATGTCATATGTTAGGGCACAAGCCTGTAAATTGTTAGACTAGCCTTGATCATGATGATTCAAACTATGGGTAATATGCTAATGTTGCTACTAGAGATATTTCCTCATCACTAAATGATAAATTAATATAAAAAAATTGTGAATCATGTTAGCAAAGGGATTTGGTGTGAGAAGAAGATAGAGAACAATCTAGAGATAGGAGAGTAATCTAAGTTGAAAAATACTATTTTGATCTCTCTACAAACCAACAAGATGAAGGATTTTTTTATGCGGATATACATAGATTGTTGTCTTAACCTATACTCGCCTTCTCTTCCCCATGTTTTAGAACAACACCTAGACATTATTGTGCAAAAATTGACATTTGAAGATTTTTCAAAGCCCAATGATGTGACAAAAAATAGATGTAGGGGTGTTTGTCCTACTCTCCTATCTCAAGACTCATCTACATTGATTCAAGCTACTCAGCATGATAAAATAGATGAGCTGGAATTGCTAGTAGAACAATTCTTAATTTCAATAGGTTCATAAATGTATGATGAAATAGTAGAGTATTTGGTATCTGAGGAGGATTGGGGGAAGGTGTAGCAGCTCAAGAGGATAGTACAATGGGGGTAAATAGCTTAAGGTGCAATGGGGGAAAAAAGAGATAACATATAAAGATTATGGGTCATATCAATGTACTCATGAAGCTTTAGATCACAATCTGTAGCAAGTACAGTCTTTCTTGGGGTGAAGCCACAATAGTGGTTTACAATTTGATGGAAGAAGGAAAACTGAGAAAAAGTTACCCCATGGAAAAAAAAAAATGGTTTTAGGGGTTTGACTGAACCTACAAGTTTGACCGAACCCAAAAGGTTTGAGCGAACCCATTAATTACTGGGCCAACATTTCCTACCCAAAATAACAAAAGGAAATGCATATTAAGGGTGGTTCACTCAAACCAGGGTTCAAGCGAACCCTGGTTCAAGGAAACCCCTCTTATTCCTCATTCTCCCCCTGAAACACAGAAAAACCTAAATTTTTACGCTTCGAAGCTTAGGTTGAGGATGAAAAATGGAGGAGTCTTCACAAACCTAACTAGAATCAGGTAGTCCTCAGAATGAGCTATCCAATGAATATAATTTGAACATGTTTGGGTTTTATTATGTATTTATTTTTTTAGTTTTAGTAACATATATTTTTCATCGAAAATGAAGGTATTTGTTCTGCACATGGGAAAAAATAGCAGATTATCAAAACAAAATTGAAAAATATGAGTGCACCACACATTGAAGTCATTGATCCAACAAAGAAAAAATTGAATTTTGATATATACAAAAAATGTTAACGTTATACACCCATGCTATGGCTGAATTGTAATTGGTCTAACTTCGAAACTTGATTAAAGAAAAAATATTCAATAAAAAACCATCTAACCAAGTGGAAGCAGTAGATATCGGAATTACAAATCTAAATTTGAAATAATTAGAATTTTATCCTTTGTGGAAAAATAGTTATGCGTTATATGGTGTGTGTCACTTTTTAAAAATGTTGTGTTCTAAAAAAATAGTTTTCGTGGAAGATGGAAAAAGAAGTGTAATATAATTCCAAAAAAAATTGAAAAAAATATTTTTAGAATCTAGAGACAAAATGTGATGAGACTCTAGTTTGCATCATCTTCAAATTCCTCATGATTTAGCCGCTATAGTTTCCCGAATGTGAAGATTTAGTTAAAAATAATAATTTCAGTGTCCAGTTTGGCCAAAAATTGTAAACCACTATTGTGGGATCACCCCTTGGTAGATTAGGAAGAAGTAGAATATTATTATTCAAAAAAATTGTCCATATCTCAAACTCCTTCTCAAGCAATTCTGAAGAAGTCACCAGGGAAGCAGGGAAGGAAATCCAATTTGGATAAATTGAAAGAGGAGATTGAAGCAAGGGTTCAAAAAACTATTTATGACTCTATTCCAAGAAAATTCCCAAGGAGAGCTTACTGCTCTCCTTGAGCACAATGAAGGTCATCTCATGGAATGTTAGGGGCATAAATGTCCTTGACAAGAGATCTTGTATCAAGCATCAAATTGATGCTTGTGGAGGAGATATTATTTTACTTCAGGAGTCTAAACTCTCAATATAATCTTATGAAACCTCCCTACTAAAATGGACAAGGTGGAAATCGATCCACTCTCTAACCCAGGAGGCCTTTGGTGGGCTGATTTCTTTGTGGAACCCTAAAGCAGTAAATGTTATTTCAACAAGGAATGAGTCTAATTGGTAGTTGATTGAGGTTTATAAATTTAGCCTAAAATATTGGTTGTTTAATATTTATTAGCCTAATTCAACATTTGACTAGAAGGAGTTGTGGGATGAAATAACTTGTGTTTTAAACAGCCAAGGTGATGCTAAAGTTGTTTTGGGAGGAGATTTTAATGCTATTGTTTCACTATACGAAAAACCTAGAGGTATTAGTCTTCCATTAAGAGTGTTTGAAGATTTCAATTCTTTCATTCTCACCAATGAATTGAAAGACATTGTGTCATTCAAGGGGAAGCAAACCTGGATGAACTATAGAAAAGGTTTCTTACAAATTGTTGAAAGATTAGACAGGTTTTTGGTATCTCCAAACCAATTTTTATGGTAGCATGGTTTGGAATCTGAAATCCTACCTCGTGTTGGCTCTAATCATTATGTAATCTCTTTTCATATATCAAATGTCTCCCTTCCTAAAGGAAAATCATCCTTCAAACTTGAAAGCATGTGGTTCAGGCACCCATAGTTCTTGTCCCTGTTGCATCAATGGTGGATAAATGCTCTATTTGAACAAGGTTCAAAAATGTATCAGCTTTATCAAAAATTAAAACATGTCAAACAACAAATAGAAGTATGGAATGAACAGGTTTTCAAAAATGTTTTTCAATGAAAAGAGGACATCTTCAAAGATTTATCAGTGATCCACAAGTAGATTATTCAAAATGGATAAGATGATAATTTATTTTAGAAGAAAAAACAATTACAAAGGGATTGGGAAGAGTTATGTGCTAAGGAAGAAATATATTGGTGCCAGAAATATAAAGAACTATGGCTTAAAGAGGGTGAGAGAAATACAAAGTATTTTAATGTTTCTGCGCATATAAAATGATATACTTCAACAATATTTTCAATTCAAGAAATGGCTTCAGGCATCTGGCTAACATCAGAAGAAGATATTAAGAGAGAAGTTGAGATATTATTTTTTGAACTACTAACATCACCGCAAGGCAAAGATTATCAACGCATGAAAGATGAAGTTGAGATTCTGGAGGTTATTCCCTCTCTAGTTCAAGATGACGATAATGATGCCCTACTCAAAACTTTTACCTTGGATGAAGTTAAAGGTGTTTTTTTTCATTGACTCTAGATAAGGCTCTTGGTCTAGATGGATTTACAACAATATTTTTTTAAAAAGGCTGGGATTTTTTGTGCTATGATCTATTGTGGGCTCTAGAAGAATCAAGAAGAATGGGTTCCATGCTCAGGAAGTTCAATGTGACAAATATTAAAATCATTCCAAAAGTAAAAAAACCCCAAAACCTTTGTAGATTTCAAGCATATATCACTATGCAAGACTATCTATAAGATCTTTACCAAGGCCATATACCTCAAGTTGCAGCCTCTTATTTCAAAGATTATCTCTTAGGATTAGGGATCCTTTATCCTAGGTTGTAAAACATATGAAAGAGCACTAATTGTGCATGAGACCCTTCACTCAATTTATTCTAATTGTTTACCTTCTTTCATTGTTAAATTGGACATGATGAAGGCTTACAATCAAAAATATTAGGATTTCCTTAACACATTTCCTAAGAAATTTGGTTTCAAAGGAAAATGGCATAAATGGATTAGATCTTGTTTGTCAGGAGAAAAAATTTTAATCATCCTCAATAGTTCACCTATGGGATTATTTATATCATCACAAGTATTGAGGCAAGGGGATCCATTGTCCCTCTTCCTATTCATTATAATGGCTAAGGCGCTTAGTAGATTAATTACTTATAAGTAGATCCTGGGACTTTGGAGAGGCATTACTATTTCAAACACAAAAATTTCAATAACTCATTCTCTATTTGCAAATGATACCATCTATTTTGGTAGATCAATTATGGATGAAGCCATTCAAATCAAACAAGTGCTTCATAGGTACTGCTCAATATCAAGTCAGAAAGTTAATGCCTCCAAGTCCAAATTTTATGTTTTCAATACAAAAGAGGCTATTAAAAATAAGATAATTAAAATACTGGGGTTTAGACAAGCAGAGTCACCATATGCATACCTTGGTATTCCTTTTTTTAAAGGTCCAAATAAAGCTTCTTATTGGGTTAAATTAATAGAAAGATTAAAGGAAAGGATTATAATGTGGAAGGCATGATGGTTATCATTATCAGGCATAATTCCTTTAATAAAAACAATATTATCTATAATCCCTAACTATTTTTTGGCAATTCTCAAGGCACCAAAGTCAGTTATCCTTGAAATTAAGAGCATTATTAGAAATTTCCTATGGAAGGTTAATATGAACGATTGAAAAAAAGTTCCTCTAATATCCTTGGACAGTATGGCACTACAAAAATCTCAAGGAGGAGCAGGTATATCTCAATCAGGAACAAGGAATTTGGGGCCAAGTTAGTTTTGCAAATGTACACAAAGCCTAAAATGAAGTGGTGCAAGCTAATGTAGGCTAAGTATCTTGACACTCCAAAACCCTTGAGGATTCTTACTATAAATTTCAAACTCACCTTCAAGATCAACCATGTGGAATTTCTTGACATCATCCAGGTCGATTATTACTTCATTCATTATGTGGGAAATCTATCATGGGAAAAGTGTGAGGTGTTGGGAGGACTCATGAAATGGTAAGCCCCCTTTGAAAAGCATTCAAGAATTGTAGCAAGGAAGGGTCATATTTTTAAGAGAATGGGGTGAAAATTTTCTAGATTATGTACATTCAACAGAAGGCCTAATGGGTAAAGTAATCTAGAAAAAGCATTTTGATTTATCTATTTTTGCCAATCAATTTTTATTGCTTCAAGATTTTATAAAAAGTAAAATTGTGTTCATCTCAAGGAAGCCCGATAAGAATATTTGGGATCCTTTGAAAGAGGGCTCCTACTTTGTGAAGAAAGGATATCAAGCTCTAATCCAGCGTAGGGATTAGTTGGTCTCACAGAGGGCTTATTCATTTGGCTGGAATAACAAGATTCTCCCAAAATCTAGGAGTTCTGTATGGTTATCTTTACAAAAGAGAATTTTAAAAAGTGATTGCTTAACTAAAATGAGAATTGTTGATCCTTTCAATTTTTCTTTATGTGAGGAAGAGCAGGAGAATGTAGACCATTTGTTTGTTCAATGCAGCTTTGTGTAGGATTGCTAGTTGTTTGTAAAGAGCAAGCTGAAATTACACAACCCTTTGCCAAATTCTATTTGGTACATCTTCCAAAGCTATCCATTATTGTATAAAACCTCTTTTTTTTCTTCTGTATGGCAATTCATTCCACCACTAGTAATATGGAATATATGGTGGGAATGAAATTTACACATTTTCAAAAAATCAAGCTCTTCAATTGAGGTAGTCAAAGTCAAGATTGAAAAAGAAGTTTCAGAAGTGGTTAATGCTTGTGTTCTGAAACATAAGAACACATCCTCCTTTTTCATAAGTTGGGTTGACTCTATTTTGAAGAGTTGGAAGAACATAATTTTTTTCATTTGCAAGAAGTTTACATCAAAATAGTAGAGTGAAGGTGAATAGAAAAGAAATCAAATGGAAACCCCCATGTTCTATTTTTTTCAAGCTTAACTTTGATGGTGCTTCGAGAGAAAATCTAGGCATCTCAAGGGTAGGAATTTGTATCCAAGACTCTTTTGGTTTATTACTAGTGGCTAGTTCATTTTCACTTCCAATGGGAATGAATAATGTGGTTGAGGCTCAAGCAATCTTGGCAGGATTGGAAATTTCCCTCAAATTAGGTATTGTACAAGTTCATATCGAGGGGGATTCCTTAATTATATTTAATTCCTACAAGGAGAGAATGGTGCATAGTTGGTGTTTGAAATATATTTTTCACAAAATCTAGTTTTTTTTGGAAAAATTTCAAAATTTTATCATCTCACATACTTATAGAGAGGGGAACGGCATGGCAGACAAATTGGTGAATATGGGTTGTGATGGGAAATAAATTGTTGTCTATAATAGCATAGAATTGCAAGCATACCCTAAATTTTTTGCAATAGTTGTTATGGAAGCCACGACTTCGGCCACATGTGAAAGATGAAAGTTCCAACAAAAAAATTTTATGTTTGATGGGTGTCATCAGTTGTAGCATTGTTTGCTCACCCTTCATGATAGTCTCTTCATATATATTGAAAATATAAAAAGAAAAGACAAGTAATACCTCGAAAGCTTACAAGAAAATTTTTTGATGAAATTTTGGAGCAACAGTTTCTAGAGCACCAATTTCCAGAGCAACGGATTCAAAAAACACAATTCAAATTTGGGTAGAGATTTCAATCGCATCAGAGCAGTAATCCCTTAAAGAGAGGAAAAAGAAATGAATCCATAAGATATAGGCCTCTAATTTTCATTTTGAGTACTTTAACGGTAAGAAGAATGCATCTTTTGGGGCCAAAGTTTTGGAGCACCAAGTTCTGGAGCAACAAATTCAAAAAAATTAGATTAGAATTGGCTCGAGCAAGAAGGGTACAGGGTCATATCCTAGACATGAACCTAATAGCACAGGAGGACCCAAGGGAGAATTCAGTCCAAGGGTCATGCAAGGGTCATTAGTTCACTTTCTTCATGCCCAAATATATCTTAGTTTAAGGATGAGAAAGCATGTTTTCTTGTGGATTTCTGAATATTTTGTATAATCAGCCAACTTTCAATAGAAAACTTGGGGCTGGAAAATAGCTCATCGTTGTAAAGGTGTTTTTTGGGATCATATAAACTATTACCTATTGTAATTTTTTTAATTATTATTAATATAACTATAGGCCCCCTGCCTTTTGCTTAAATAAAAAAAGAGTGATGGGAAAATTAGGTCTTGGAAAAAGGGGAAGTGGAAAAAGATTTTGGGGAAGTACAAGAAGCAGATGAGTCTTCAACTAAGGAAATTATTGGAAAAAGTATGGAAGAACCATTGAAATATGTTGATGAACCTAATCTGCAAAATGATTAGGTTCTTATTATTACCTCTACAGGATTGAAAAGTCCTTATTTATTTAGTACTCTTTGGAGCTAATTCAACTCCTTCCCCATTTGGCATTCCTATGGAAGGTATTATTAAACAAGAATGGACTCCATTGTAAATAGAAGAATAAAAAACTAGATTTAGGAGGAGATATAAAACAAGGAAGACCTTACCAAAGAGAAACAAGAGCTAGAGAAACTAGCTAGAGAGGTAGCCATGAGGAAACAAAAGACCTTGGATAACATTTTAGGGGCTAGGAAACAAGATAAATGAGTTGTAATAAGCTTTAGGGTATCCCCAGGGTCATCTGGAGATTTGTAGTTTACTAGAGATTGGATTTTTAAATTTGTTTCTTTTGTCCCTAAAGAAGATTCTTTCTTGGAATAATAGGGGACTTAATAGTGGACCTATAAAAAACATCTTATCAAAAGTTATATTTTATAAAATAGCATTGATATTCTTCTTCTCCAAGAAATAGAAATTTTTGAACCAAGTTTTTCTCAAATTGTTAAAAATATGTGGCCTTCTTTTGTTTTTTGTGTTATCCCTGTTGAAGGAGGTTCAAAGGGAATTTCTACCTTATGGAATCCTAAAATAATTCTTGGGATAAAGGAGAGTCTTTGAAAAAATGGTATGTTGATCTCCTTTCAATATCTCAATGCTTGGCTATGAGGAATCTTCTTAATATTCATGCTCCTAACTCAAAAAATTCTAGGAAATAGTTGTGAGATTATCTCTCAAACATGATAAATAAGAATTAAAATAATAGTTGGATGCTTTTGGGTGACTTCAATACCCCTATGTTCACATGAAAAAAAACATGGGGGCTTAGAGGATTATTCTAATAGCTAGTTGACTTTACATACTTCCTCTCTTTTGCTCATCTAATTGGCTTTGACCACCAAGGACCCTCTTTTAATTGGACAAATATTAAGAAATATAATAACCTCATTCATGTTAGACTTGATATATTCCTTATTTAAAATGGTCATAATATCTTACCTAGGCTTTTGCTTTATGCTTTATGAAGGACTAGTTCTAATCATAATGATATTGTTTTGAATTGGGAAGAAATAGTTAGAAAAGGTCCCTTCCCCTTTAGATATGAAATTGTGTGGGCTTCTCACCTAGAATTTAGGGAGTTGGTTGATATATGGTGGAATACTTGTTACCAAGGAACTTCTAAAAATTTGAATTTGGTCAAAAATAAAATGAAAGAATGGAATAGATTATCTTTTGGAAACATCTTCTTTAAAATAGAAAATATTTTAAAGGACTTAAAAGATATACAAGACAATATGGAAAAGGGGTAAGTTAACTCAAATGTTTTTAGTAGAGAGGAGTTAGGAGATGACAAAAAAACTTATGAGAAATGAGAAACTCTTTTGGAGAAGAAAATATAGAATTCAATGGCTTATGGAAGGTGATAGAAATACCAATATTTTCCATTGATCTACTATGAATATCAAGAGAAGAAATTCTATTAGAAGTCTTACTCTTCCTAATGTTCAAATATTATCTAAGTAAGAGGAAATGAGAAGTGAAGCTATATCTCTTTTTTAAAGATTCACTTGTTGATGCCAATCATGAATTTGATAGTTTTCAAGATCTCCTCCAACTTATTCCTCAAGTGATTAATGATTAGGATATTATGGACTTTAAAAATATTTTCTCATTAGAGGAAGTTAAATTTGTTTTTATTTTGGTTCCTATAAAGCTTCAGGGATAAATGGGTTTCTCCCATATTTTTTTTATGAATTATAGGAACTATATCTTATGATCTCCTTCTAGTTACTAGAGACTTTTTCAAAACTGGTAAGCTATTTGGTTAGTTGAATTCTACTTTAATATTTTTAGTGCCAAAAAAAGAAGATATTATGAGCATGATGGATTATAGGCCTATTATCTTGTGTAAATGTGTTTATAAGATCTTGTTGAAGCTGATTGATAATAGGCTTAAACCTATTTTGCATAGACTTATTTTTGTTAATTAGAAAAGATTTGTTTAGGGAAAAAAAAATTGGATATTATTTTACAACCCATGAATATATTCATTCCATGAAAAATAATAGAAAGCTTGGTATGGTCTTAAAGCTTTATATCTTAAAGGCCTATGATATATTTTATTTTCCTTTCTTGCTATCTTTTCTTTAGAAATTTGGATTTAAAAATAAATTTATAATACCAAAAAAAGTTTATTGTGACTTCCACTAAGTTCTTTGTTATGGTGAATGTTTTTCCTATGGGTTATTTTCATATGGAAGAGGTCTTATATAGGTAGACCCCATATCTCCTTATTTTTTATCATTATGGTAGAAGCCTTTTGAAGGAATTTCCAAAAACTATGGATTTTAAAACCCTATTTGGTGTTAAAGTTTCTTCCTCCTTGTTCCTTTCTTCTCACCAACAATCATTGATGATACAATCCTATTTGTGGTTGATTCTATTATGGAAGCTAAATATTGGAAGTCTATATTGGATAGTTATGCTAAGGTTCTAGGCCAATACATCAATTATAATAAGAGCATGCTTTACTTTTTTTAATATTGACCCCCTCTAAAAGATAGAATCACAAAAAAATTGGGTTGTGAATAGGCCATTCTTCCTGCTACTTATTTAGAGCTCCCATTATCCACAAAGAAACTTTCAAAAATTAATTGGAATGGCATAGTCGAAAGGATCTAAAATAAATTGGCTAGCTCGAAAGAGAGGCTCTTAAGTCAAGCAGGTAAATATCAATTATTAAAGGCATACTTATAAAATATTCTTTTTTAATACTTGTGTCTCTTCAATATCCCTACTTTTATGGAAAATAAGATTGAGAAAATATAGAAGAAATTCATTTCAACTAGAATGGAAAAAAAAGAATAGCTCTTATAAATTGGCATAAATTTGTAGACTAAAGAAGCAAGGTGGTAATGGCATAAGGAAGCTAAAACTAGTTAACAAAGATTTGATGACCAAAATTGTCTAGAACCTTATTGAGAGTAAAAAATAATGGTTCCTTATCTTTAGGGATAAATGTTTAGAAAATAGAGAATGCAATAGTTTTTTATCCTCTTCTATTTTACCTCAACACTCAGTGATTTGGAATGATATTCTCAAAACAAAAAATATTAGCAAGGAATGAATATTTTGGAGGTTGGGGGATGGTGATTTAGTTAACTTTTAGAACTACCCTTGAAGGAAGGTTTTTTTATGTCCTCAATTCAAATCTATTCTCAAGTAAAAGACTTGCTTATCAAAGTTAGTGGAAATAATGGCCATGGTTAAATTGATTGGGATGTGGAGAAACCTGTAGTGTCTTTAATCGTTACCCATGATAATTTCACACTATGTTTTGCTCCCTCTTAAGTTATTGGACCTAATTGAACACCTAATTTCCTAAATTATGAATTTCATGGCCCATTTAAATAATTACAAATAAATTTCAATTAGAAAACCAATGCATTTATTTAGTATTTTTCCCTAGACACCTTAAATTCCATAAAATAGGTTTCAAAAACTGGTGCCTAGAGCACTTAATCCCTCTATTTTTCCTCCAAATTCAAATATATTGGTATCAATATTTTACTATTTGAATTTCAAATAGCCAAACTTAGTTGTTGAGATTTATTTTTTGATAAATTAGAATAGTTGTATATAAATACCTAGTTATTGCATCATTTGAAAACATCTAAGGAAATTATTAGAGAACTTATGATCAAATAAATATCAAGCAAGTCAAGAGAAATATTTTAATGTTTTATTGCAGCAATTCAAGATCCAAGCATCATATCAAAGTGTTTGTGAGTTTTTTTATTTCTATGTTATCATATTATTTGTGATATCTAACCCTTGTAGGTCTTTGAGCTAATCAAGCAAGAAAGATCCAAGACTTGAGAAGATTTGTATGACATCAAAACTTCAAGGAAGCCATTGGAGGGTGGTGAGTTGCATTCCATTGTTGATTAATCATTCGTTTTTATTGCTTAGTCCTATCCCTCAAAATGATAGATTTTCTATCATTGGCTTTGCCATTGTGGAAGTGGAAACACTAACATGGGGTTTGACTAAGGCAAGTCCCTAAATAGCATAACCCATCCTCTCTCTTTGAATGTCTAGGTTTAAGGTCTGAAGAAGATTGAACGAAGTTTGAAGATCAATTATTCATTTTTGTAATCAAACCCTGCATCTTAACAACTTGAGAAAAAAACTCAATTGTAGAGTTATCTAATGGTTATCTGACAATGTGAAAAGTGGGAAAAAAAAAGCTCTGATCTAGCTCCTAAGGATTCCAAAAATAGATATGAAATTGGTCAACAAGGACATTGGTGCCATGGGTGATTTAGTCCTCCAAAATTAGACTTAGATTTGAACTATAGGTGCATAGTGTCCTACTGTGTCCATTTTTTGAAGTATGAATTTGTTTGTGACTTTTTGTGTTTATTTTATTTGCATAAGAAAAATAATTTGCATCATTAGGCTAGTTAAATCATTACATTTCATCATTAGATTCATTTCATATTTTGTCAACATAAATTTGACTCACCTTTTAGGTTGCAAGTTAATCATATACCTTGTCCAAATTCATCAAACCCATGCTAACTCAAATCTTAAATAAAATGTTTAGGAAAAGCACCATTGAAATCCTAGGTGAAATCCTAGGGTTTCACTTTTTCTCTATTTCAAAACCTAAATGGAAATTTTTTGGGGGGGAACTAATGGGAGGAAGGATCTTGAGAGGTGGTACACAATAGGTGCTCCAAGAAGGGATACAAAAATTGTTAAGTCAAATTGGTGATTGCACGTTTTTATCTTGACAAAGACAAGACAAGTGTATATGGTCCCCAAACTCTTCAAGGTTATTTTTTGTTAGTTTTTCTCACTCCATTATTTCTTTTTATAGTAATAATTCATTTTCTTATTGTAATCAAGTGTCAAGTAGAAAAATGATTCCTAAATTGAACTGATTTTTGTTGATGGCTATCCATAATAAAATTATATCACTATTGAGAATTTGATTAAGAGAGGGTTTCAGTTTATGAAGAGGTGCATTTTACGTTTCAAGGCTGAAGAATCTATGGAACATCTATTCTTTCATTATGATTTTCCTATTCAGGTTTGGATGGAGGTGATTTCTAACTTCAAGGTCTACTAGACATTTCTTTAAGGCCTAAAAGAGTTTATTATTAGCTGGTATAAAGGTTCTCCCTTCTATAATCCTATGATAGTGGAGATGAAGAAATAGACTCCCATATTTGTTTCTTGGGGGTTGTGGAAAGAAAGCAATACCATGATATTTTGAGACTAATCAAGAAACAATAGTGAACTCTTTAATAGTATCAAAAAAATTGCAAGAAAATATCAATGTGTAGAGATTTTGTTTTTCCAAATGTATGGCCTCTTATATAGAGTTAAGGGTTAAGAAAAATTGGGGCATACAGTAGGACCATAACTAATATAAATTAGGAAAAAATCCTCATAAGGAAAAGCATAAATTACAAAGCCCCAAAAATAGGATTGGTTAAGCGTAATTTTGATGGATGTGCCAAGGGAAATCTAGGAATTGTCATAGTTGGGGGAGTTATACAAGATAAAAAAAGGAATATTGTTGAAGGTGTTGATAAAAGATTAGGAAAGAGGTCAAATAAAAAAGTTGAGGCTTTTGTTGTTTTGCAGGGAGTGGAAAAACTATAGAGGTTGGGGTATCAGAATGTTGTGATTGAAGGTGACTCAAAATTTATCGTTGATATTATTATTAATAATCATACCCTTTCATAGAAAATTTGTAGCATGATTGAAGAGTGGAGGATTTTAAATTAGTTCATTTTAGTAAGCTAAAACTTGTTCATACTTATAAGGAAGGTAATCATTTTACTAATGCTATTGCAAATTTGGGTCTGAATTATAATTACTACCACTACTAGACCTTTACTAATCTCCTAATTAATATTTAGGATATTTTTCTAATGAATGAAGAAATTAAAATGAACTCCATTAGTTTATTGGTGCCTTTCTTATGGATGACATGGAATTTTATTTAGGTGATAATGACAATGTGTTGGTTGAGGTGGTCGTTAGGGAGTTTATTATGACTTGGAAAATGTAGAATTTAATCTTAATTTAAATTTTATGCAAACAAAGTGGAAAATATTAAATTTTGATGTCAATGATTTTGATGATGTTAGTAATCATCACATTTTCCAAAAAAATGAAGGGAAGATTATGATGAATTGTTATTCATCCATGCAATATTTATGTCTTGCATTTGAGAGAGGTCATGTTATTAGGAATACTATTAAAGGAAAGATATCAAAATATGGTTTGGAGGTGGGGGATGCTCCTAATAATAATGTAAAAAGTACTAATGATTAATTTAAATATGTTATTAGAATATAAATGATAATTAAAAAATATGTCAATTACAAAGATAAAAGGTGGTAGGATTTCAGAAGATAATATCCATTGGGGCTTTTCTACTTTTAACATATTGAATTAGAGCTCGATTGGTTCTACATAAGTTATGAGGAGAGCTTCAAGTGGGTGCAGTGAGATATTTGATAGAAAAGGTAAAATGGGAGGTCTACATCTGCAAACTGAGCTAATCTCATGTGAAACCCTTACGAAAAGTTATGAACTTTAGGAACTATTTGAAAAGGGGGCTTATACTCCTTTTTTTTGAAATGTAGAGATACAATGACAAGCTAACCTCTGAGTTTATCAATTCTTGGTTGAAAGGAGAAGTAAAAATTGGTTGAGTTCTCTTTAAATTCATAGATGAGTATATTGTGAAGGTTGTAGGCTTAACCTATGATGGGTTATGTTGATACTAAAAATTGGCAAGGTAACAGCCCTTTGTGGGAAACTCTATTTATGGGGGACCTATTGCGCTAAACTGAGTGACCTCTAGGTTTTAAAAGAAGTCAGCTTCTTCTGTAATTGGGGTTTGGAAAGGGAAAAGGAAGAAAATATAAAAATAAAGGATCTAACTAAGGCGATGCGCCAAAATTTAGATAAAAGGAAAGATAAATTTATCTTTTGGATATGATCTAAGGGCTTGTTCAGCGATTTGCTATGTCCTGGAATGACATAAATTAAAGATTGAAGCATGAATAGTACATTCAATGTCATAAAATAATTTTCACACTTATTCACTGAAAAGAGGAGTCAAAAGACATGATCTAAACCAGCAAACTTGCATTAAAATTATAGAAGTTTTGCAAATGAACCATTCAAACAATAATGGCATAGTATAAAGTTAATCAAATAGCTTTAATAAAATAGAAATGTCAAACAATGGCATAGTATGTGAGTCTTTCTGTAATAATCTAATAACAAAAAAATTCTTAGTGTCTCTAAAATTCTATATTTTCTGCAATTCTCGAACTCTTGGAACTCGTGGAAACTTTTTCTTCCAACCCCTCTTCAGAAGCGAAGAAGCAGTATATATAGTGCAGCATTCCCACTGCTTGGTGCACAGTAATTGAAAAGATCTTGTATCCTAAGCAATGATGTAGCAGCAATGATTCCTCTGGCCATTGTAACGAAAAAAGTTTTGGGCCATAACATGTGGTCACTCCCCTTCTAGGTGCATCCCCTGTGAATGATGGTAGTGGTCCCGGCATAGTCCTATGTAAACAAGTGTCGCCACCTAGTATAGGTAGTTACAAACATGACATCATATCATAACCCATAGTTCTCTCCATCCTTTGCTTTGAAGAAGTACTTGCCGAAGAGACATGTGGCGGTATTTTGCCGGTATGTGCAGATCATGATGGGCCAAAAAGTGGCATATGATGGTATGTGTAGGGTATGTGGCTGTGACTTTTTTTTACCCAAAATTGATGAAATGAAAAGGGTTTTAAAGGAGATTCTCAGCTTTCCACCAATATAAATTATGCTTTACTTTGAATTTAATAAATAATTATTATTCATTTTCTATTTGAATTATGACTAAAGTCCTGATTGATAGGTTGATTGAAAAACATCTATACCTTTCAAACAATATCACATTTTTTTAAATTTGCATGCATTTGCATACTATAGGATTAAAAAAAAATGAATTTCATGAAGTTTTGACCAAGTTAAGGTAATTAGGAACATACGAGTTTTTATATTGTTAAAATTTGTAATAAAAAAAATTATAATTAATTATTTACTTGGAAAATAATTACAAAAATATGCATCACATCGGGACATGAGTCCTCTACTTATATCTTAAATCTTATAAAAATAATTATCATTTTATTGTGGTTCACGGTGGTCGGAATGAGACACCTACTTCTTATTTTTTCCCTAAAATTTAAGTACCACTACATTGAAATTTCAAATTTTCACCAAATATATATATATTTTTAGAAAAACTTAGTAGTTTAGAAACTACATTCAATTTTCTACATATTCTATTTTACATATTTTTGAAATAATAGATAACTTATTCAAATTTTTACGTCCAAGTTGCTTAACTCTGATTTTTAGAATTTTTTTGCCCACTTAAGGGCCTATTTTTTCCATGATGATCCTACATGAACCCAGGCCCATGGTTCATTCCTTCTTCTCATTGTTGAAGGCTTGCACTAGGAAGGGAAGCATGCTTTTTCATTGAAATTGAATCTGGGGTCTACCAAAGGATATGTGGATCAAGGCTATGTGGCACATGGTCGGGGCCCAAGTCAAAAGTGAGGGGAAGCAGCCTTTAAGCATGCGCGGCGATGACACATGGAAACATAGCGGGACCCAATAGAAGATAAAAGGAAAGAATCCATTTGGAGAGCACCTAGCAAACATGTGGTAGAGGTCGACGGTCATTTATCAAAACATGCCAATGATGTTTACTTGAGGCATGGGCCAGTACTTAGAAAAAAACAAAACCCAAAGGGAGCTTGATGAATTTTATATTTACAACTTTTGGAAACTACCAAGGGTGTTTCACTTGAGGAACGAGGAACCCAAAATTTACTCTGGCTCGTAGACCAAAGTGTCATCCATAGGAGAAGAGATTTAAAGATTAGAAAGGGTGGCCTATAAAGGCAGCCATTCACCCTCGGATGGTATCGATATATCACGTAGATTCTCCTGTGCTCTGCTCAAATCGAGCATTTCTTTATAAGGTAGCACCATAGGAAAACTAGCCACTACTTCACATTGGAAAAGTAGTTGTGCAACTAGATGAATGACACCTTCAATGTCTGCTACAATAGGAAGTTGGCTTAAACTCTTGAAAGCGGTTGGGTCCTACTCCTTCTCTTCAATTTCTTTTGTAATTTGCTTAGCTATGGGGACTGAATCATCTTCAAGAAATGGGGATGGCATGCCCATCTCAGTTACCTTGGAGAAATTTTCTTGAATGCTATCCATAGTCTAGTTCAAGGTAGTTGTGTAGGTGTTAGTACGTAGGATGGTCGAGTGGTAGTGGATGAATTTTTTTTTCATCTTGGTAGCAACATTTCAATCATCGATCCTTGCCTTTGCTAAATTTTCATCAGAGACCATGTATAGCTTATTTAGGAAATTTTTTTCTTTAGGGACCCTTTCTATGATGAACTGCAAAAAATGCTCAATGGCTCTGCGGACCTCCCAGCTCAAGCTTGTTGCCTCTAACATATATTAGAGCATTGGCTATAATGTTAGGAAGAAGGTCTTAACCTTTTCCCAGTATGAAATATATAGTTGTTGAGCTACTAGGATGAGGTCCGGCTGAGTAGCAGGGGTCTAGGGAGCATTCCTTGGAAGGGAAATCTCTACATCCCTCGAGGGGCCATCCTTTGTCAATTCTACAATTCTATTGTTTGTGGATGCAAGTCTTCCCTCGAAGTTGATTAGCTCTTTGGACGAGTTTTCCTCAACTCAACTGTGGTTTTCCAACTCTGTGTCAAGAGAAGACTTCGTCTCTTGAAGCTCCTTTTCCAATTAGGCCTTTGAGGCCTCAAAATCTGCCTCTTTCTCTTGCATCTTTTGCTCATGTTGAGCGCACTGAAATGCTAACTCTTAATCTTTTTGTTGCATATTTTGCTCCACCAAGGCCAATTGGCTCTGATATTCTTAGTTCTTTGTCTGCAACTCGTTGATATGATGGGATCAATGGATTGGGACTTCATGAGTTCATCCTGTAGTTTATTCTGCTCCAACTCAATTTCCTACGCTTTCTTTGATAAGCACACATCTTCTACTTCCAATAATTTTTCCCTCATCTCTAGGAAACCGACTCTTTCCTTCACAAGCTTTAGTTGTTGCTCCCTTTTCTTTAGCTGGCATCTGGATTGGAGGAAGTCTGTCATAACCACCTGTTGTGTTTCCTCCATGAGCTCTACCTTGTCCTAAGGTTTGGCTTCCCTTAGATCAAGTCCCATGGCATACATGTTGTAATCATCTAGTAGCATCTCCCCTTGCAGTTTGACCACATTCAAATACATGGTTGCAAAATTCAGCATTTCTTGTGCCTTATTGTACACAGTACATACCTTCGGCTCCACCTCCCTTTTGTCATCTTTCTCTTTTCGCTTGTGGATCCTAAGGGATTTTTCTTCATTTGTGGCTTCTCCTTGGGCTATGAATTGGCCTGGTGATTAAACTAGCCCGCTTGCAATAGGTGCATCGGGAGGTAAGGAAAAAGGGAACATAAGTTTAGCAGGCCCTTGTATTTTCTTCGGTGGGAGATTGACATTCTTTGGGGAGAAATGAGGAACATGCCAAAGTTTGGTTTGCAAACTGGCGGAAAGGCTCATTGGTAGTTGCGGTGATGGGGTAGTCATTGTAGATTTCATTTGTTAGGCATAGTGGGTTAGACCTAAGGTAGCAATAGCAATAGGGGTATCCATGGTGATTAGGCTTGCAGAAAGAGAGGCGAGGAGAGATTGGGAAATGATGGCTAGTATTAGGGTTCATGAAGGCATTAAGATAAATGGCCTTGTCTGGGTGAATTGAGAGAAACCCTCCACTACTATTGTAGTAGAGGCAGAGAAGGTAAGGTCGACACTTGCAGTGAGGGGCACCACAGAGATAGCAAAGGATACTAAATATTAAGAAGAAAAGAAGAAGAGAACATTACCTACTAACTGGATGATGGCGGTTCTTCACTTGTTGTTGGCTCCTCACATACTTCAAACTCCTGGCTCTCTGTGAGCACTTGGCTTGCAGCGAGTCCTTGTGAACCTTCTCCCATGACAGCTTTCATGCGATGTTGTTTAGTGAGCAAGGAGTCCCCCATCTTTATAGTCTCTGATGGTTGCTATCGAGACAATTTTTTTAAGGCCCAAGTGAGTGTTTGTGAGGCTCTTGATATATTCATTTCCACATTTGAAGTGACATAGCTAGGCTACCCTGTGGACTTTCTACTTTGCTAAGTGGAGGACGTCGATGTTTGAGCTTCCTCTTCTGCCTACTTTTCCTCTTCCTCATCGGAGTCATCCCCTGCTAGCACTTGATTGAGAAGCAGGATGCTAATCATCCCACTACTTACTAAACTTCTCATCATACTTCACGCTACCATGACGGGCATCAAGTTTTTTTGTCTCTTGGTGATACACCCAGAAGGCTCTGATTCTTTCCACACTCCACTCTTGTTCTTTTCTTAAATTATTAAACAGGGTGGCTCCCATTTTGTGATTCTCATCATAATCTGCCACAATGAAGTAGAACTTATTCCATGGTGGTCTGTTGTTGTCTATAGGAATGTGGATCAGTTCAACCAATAATTCATCTTCATTCTCCAAAGGGTTGCGCCTCTTTTCCTAGTAAGGCTAAGAACTGTGAGTTACTTTGATATGCTCATATGGTAGATCATTGAAAGGGTTGTAACTCCATTTGTCAGAGATCATTCCCAACCCTAGATGAGCCAACTTATCTTGTGATATTGGGCACACCTTCTTTTTCATGACCACTATTTTGAAGCTTATCAGATAGATGAACAATCCCTTCCTCTTGGATTTTCCTCCGGAGAAGGTAACATCAATAATGCATGCCTATCGGAACATTTCAATGGCAAGCACTTGATTTGTAATGCATGTCAGAAGGTGGAACGGTTCCTTAGTGAAGCCTTGCATACGGATGAATGTGAAGTCTACTCCAAAAAACCAATCACATCTAGGAATGAACCTTTCCATATACCTTGTATGCATCTTAGTGAGCTGGTTAATACTAGATCCTCTCCTTGCAAGTCTTGCAAAATTAGAATCAAGAAATAATCTGAAAATGCATAATAGTCGAAAGTGGAAGAGAGGAAAGAAGTATAGATAGAAACTAGCTTCCTTTTGTTCCTTTCATCAAAATAATACAACTTCACATGCTTATCAAAGAAATTAGGGTTCTGATGCAAAAATATATGGGCAAGAAAGGAAGGAAACCTAAACTTCCATTCAGCTTGGTAATTCTTTATTTTCTCTATCATCTTCTCAATGAGGTATTCTACAAAATCATACCAAAAGAAAGAGAGTTTCCTACGAAACTAGAATCCAAGGCCCAATTGAATGTGTGCACTTCCTTATCGGTGTCCAGACCATAAAAAAATTCCAACATTGAAAAGGCCTCTTGCAAGTCTACATCAAAAGCACTATGTTTCACTGGGATCTTTGGTGGCATATGGTGGTCTACCTTAATTCTTTTGATTTCTTTGTTATAAAATTCTAGAGCCTTTTCCCTTCCTTTCCATATATTTTCTCCCTTTATAGGGGTGAATGTCTCTATTTTTCCTTTCTGTAGGTATGATCAAGGATGCACAGTGCATATTCCAGATAGCTCTAAGGCTGATATTCACATTCAAATTTTGGCCCTTGATAATGTTGGTGAATGGGTTGAAACATTCGATGGCCGCATTGAATAATTCTGCGCAATAGTGCACAGATGGTACCATGTATTGTGGGAGCCCGCTGAGCCATATCTTCTCCACCATTGACAATGACTATTTGGATACCTTCATTGTTTCGCAAGTTGCTTCCCTCAAATCTACTTAGGGTTCTTTGTAAGATTGGGATCATGAATATTATCCAAGTCCTTTTGGATTAGGGCCTAGTTTTTATAGCTTTTGGGCTTCTCCAGTTCCTATTCGTTTGCCCACTTTGGCTTGTCTAGAATACTAGGCATGGCATAAGAAATTTTATTGAAGATGTTGATGGCTTGTGCTACTCACATAGCTTTAAAAAAAGCTTCGCGTTTCCTCCCCCTATGCCTCTTTCTCTGAACTTTCTACCATTTTTTCTTTGCAGGTAGCTTCTGCTTAGCTTGAACTTCTCTACAATTTTACCTCAACTTTGGTTGTGCACTAGAAATTTCTTTCACTCAAAGTAGCATATTTGAAAAAGCTTTTTAAGTGCTTAAACATTTTGCATGAAATACTTAGCTATTTTTTTCTCAAGGTGGTAGAAAAGAGTTACCTTTTTGCATTTAATTTGGCATGTGTTGCCAACCTTTTGGCTTGTGTGAAATGAATCACTTTCCATTTTGAAATTAAAAGAATTCATAATTACAATTAGCAACTATGTTGTACAGTGTGATTTCCTTGGAACTGAGATGATGATTTCCTAGCAGCTTAAGCGTTCGTATGCGTTGGCAATTAATATCCCAAAAGGAATGATTAAGCCAAAGATGCGATCAGTGTTTGAAAAGATATGGGCTTGTCCTTGGAGTTCACAAAACACCTATAGAATGACACCTCATAATTTGGTTGTGCATAACATCGCTAATTACTTCAACAAGCTTAGGCTAATTAATTAGCCCTTATTAGTTTTGCATGTAGTAAGATGTACTCAATAGGCGCAACTGGGTGAGAAATTTGAGCAAGCTCTAGCATGGATTTCAAGTTGGTACTTGATTAGCATCACGTTTATGGTAAGTAAATTACCACACATTTCCTCACTTTTTCTATAAATAGGCACCTAGGCAGTAGCAAAATCACACTTAGCAATTTGAGCATAGTTGGTAATAGGTAATTGGCTAAGCAATTTAGCATTAGTAGTTGCGTAGTATTTTCATAGGCTAGACTTAGGCAGTTTGCAAATATAATTCTAATTTAGTTGTAGAGCACCTGCTAGCATGAATACCCTAATTAGGGTACTTTGTCATAAGTCTCAGACTCCATTTTAAGGTGAGATTTCAACTAGGTCCCTGAAAATGATCACAAAGAAAAAGCACTCACTAGCTATCATATCCATGAAATGGGTTTTGGGACGTGATTGCCTTGAATACGAGGATAAATATCGAGTTAACCCTAATGTGTGCTCGAACTTCATTGCCTCTATGCTTGATGTTGAAATTCCCAAGCCACTAATTCTACATCTAGTTAAATAATTTTTTCCAAAGAAGTACCTAAACAACTTCAGAGAGGTAGTGGCGAACGTTATATCCGGTGGAGGCATTCCAACCGCAAGTGACCTCAGAAGGTTCATTGAAGAGGACGCAGTCATACTATGGTTTTAGTTCCTAAGTGGCTTTCATCTCCAGTCATAGAACAAGCACCACTAAAGGCTTACTTGTTCCTGTCACTTCCTCTTTCGCATATACATTGTCGTGCCATTCTACGATATGTACTGGTAAACAGATTTTAGGAGCTTGTTGTTCCCTTCACCATTGGCCATTGCACCCATGAATGATGTTGCTACTATTGATGACTCCCCTGTTGATGAAGACATTATGGACACTACTATTGATGTGTCCATTGTTTTTGAGCTCATGTCGTGGGTTGAAGACCTCCCCATTTTTTTCTTTTTGCTTTAAAAACTCATATCAATCATTCTATTTTTTGTGTATATGTCTAATAAAATCTTTACTATAGGACATATGAAAAGGAAGAAAAATATAGCTATATAATTTAGAAGCCTGGCCCTTGATCCATTTTGGAAATGTAAATACTAAAGCATATATATATAGTGAAAATATAGCTTTATATAATCATCTTGTTTTATTTCCTTCTGGATTTTGTAATGTGGGTTATCTATTTTCCTTTTCAACATACATGTGTTAAATTCAATTTTGCATGTGGATGTTTGATTCTTTATGTCCTTTGAGCTGTGAATTTATTTTCCCTGCTCTCTGCAATAATGGGTTATCTTTTTTCCTCCACCACAAACCATAGAATAAAAAGAAAGACCAACCAATAAAAACAAAAGGGAAATAAAGGAAAAATTACTATAAACATATTTACATTGGTAGGATATGTAAGCTTAATTAAATAATTTAAGGTGAATTTCATTGACTGGAATTCCCAATGCTTCTTTTTCCATGGTTTCTAACTCAAATGCATTATGTTCCTTGCCTTGAATTATTTTGAATGGTCCTTCCCAAAGGCTATCAAACTTCTCATGTTGACCTAGCTTTGCAGCCCCTTCATTAAACTTCAGCACTAAGTCTCTGCACTTTACACCTTGGTCAGATGCTTTCTTGTCAAACCACCATTTAACCACCTATTGGCGATTAGTCATGGCTATTAGGGATTTTTCCTTTTTCTCCTACACTTCTAGAAATTTAATTAGCCACACCTCCATTGCACCATTTTGTTCCACCTTGAGATATTTTAGCAATTGCAGTGCCAAAATCTCCATGGAGATAGGAAATAGAACCTCTTTTCCATATACTAGCTCATACGGTGAAGTCTTGAGGAATTTCTTAGGAGTTATGCAGTCTGCCTAGAGCACTGCTTTGAGGTTTTTATGCCATTCCCTTTGGTGCTCTAACCTAATCCTTTTGAGGAGTCAAACGAGATTCTAGTTCATCAACTTGGCTAAGCCATTCCCCTATGGGTAGTAGTTTGATGATGTTTTAAGGAATATTCCATGCATAAGTGTGAATTGACATACCTTAGATCCTAGGAAATCTTTGGCATTGTCGAAGATGATGGTTTTGGGAGGGTTGAATCTCCTCAAAATCTCTTTGAGAAAGTATACTATCTCTGTCTTTGTTACACTCTTCAAGGGCATAACTTGAGACCACCTTGTGAAGTAGTTTACATTTCTATCAAGATCCACTTGTGTCCTACACTAGAGGTTGGGTTGATCATTCTGATGAAGTTCAGGCCCCATTGCGTGAATGGCTCATCAACCACTATCAGATTGAGAAGCATTACGAAATTCCTTCTTCTTCCTATGAAGAACTAGCATTCCTTTCAAGCTTTTACCAAGGAGTAGCAATCATTGAATAGCATCAGGAAAAAGTACCCTACGCACATGATTTTGATGGTGGTGGTATTTGCGAAGAAATGGTCACACACGGCGTTGTTTTGGTAAGTGTCGAGGATCCTTTTTGCTTGCTCCATGGTAACACACCGCAATAGAACACCATTGAAGTTCCTTTGGAACAAGATCCCTTCGATGAGCACATATCCATTGTTTTGTAGGTGGTAGAATCTTCTCTTTTGAGCAGGAAGGCTTAGCGAATATTTTCCTATGTGCATAAATGTTACTCTATCCATTAGCCAACAACCTTCAGACTATGATTCATTCATTAGGAGTAGCTCCGGTTTCCCTTCTTCAACGACCATTTCTTCATCATGTGCAAGATATTCGCATAGTCCTCTTCCTCAAACAGTCTTTGTAGGCTTGACCTAAATGTCATATTTGAGGATCTTGGTGATCTAATTGGCTCTTTTCTTGGTGATTTCTCCTTCCATGATGTACTTGCATACACTAGAATGTACAACATAAACAATCACCTTATTGCAAGATATTAGGTGGAAAAACTTTTTGAGTCCCTTTACTATTGCAAATGCTTACCTCTCTACAAAGTTGTAGTTTGTATAATTTTCCTTTGGGGTCCAGGAGTGAAATGCTATCAGGTGTTCTCCCTTGCCCTCATCATCTTTCTAATTTAAGATAGTAGCAATGCTTAACTTGCTACTGAATACATACATTATGAAGTCCTTTGATAAGTCTAAGTTGACCAGCACTAGAGCGAAGGAAATAGCATCCTTTATTTTCTCGAAGGCTTCTCTAGCTTCTTTTGTCTATTTAAATGTTTGATCCTTTTTCAGCATCAAGGTGATTGGCATAATTATTCCTGCAAAGGAATAAATAAATTTTCTAACAAAATTCACCTTTCCCAAGAAGGATTGGATGCCTTTCTTGTTGACCAGAAGGGAAAGCTCTTTGATTGCCTTCACCCACTCGGGATCAATTGAAATTCCTTCTTTGGACACGACATGTCCCAATAGCTTGCCTTGCGATACTCTGAAAACACATTTTTTCAGGTTCAAGGAGATACCAAACTCATGGAATTTCTTAAACACTATCTCAAGGTGATCAAAATGATCATCCCTAGACTTGGAGAACATCATTAAATCATCTAAATATATTAGGATAATCATGTTGATCAATTTTCTAAAATCGATATCCATTTCCCGCTCGAAGGTGGCTCCTGCATTTGAGAGGCCGAATGAAATCTTAGCATATGCGAACATTCCCCACTTGGTAGTGAACATTGTCTTATGTTATTCCTCCTCCTTGACTCGGAGCTAATTGTAACCGGTGAAGCCATCTAACAAAGAAAATATCTCTAATCATGCCACTGTCTGCAGGATTGACTCCATTGAAGGCAGCAGGTAATGATCCTTTAGGGATGCTCTATTTAGGTCTTGAAATTCCACACATAAATGGATATCTCCATTCTTCTTTTAGACCAGGACTAGATTAGATACCCACGTGCTATACTTGATTGAGAAGACAATCCTTGACTAGATTAGCTTTGCTAATTCTTGCTCCATTATCACTTCAATCTTGGGATTCACTGGCCTCTATTTTTGGCAAACTAGTTTTGCGCCTTCCACCAACTGTATTGTATGATGGATGATAATGGTATCATATCCCCTAAGATCATCATATGACCAAGCCACCAATTCATTATTTTTGCAAAAGTCGATGAGCCTTTCTTTATCATGATGTGGGACGTCTTTCCTAACTTTGAGCTTTCTCCCATCTCCAACCTGAAGACCCACATAGTCACTTTTGTTAGCTACAAACTTCCTCTTGTTTCTTGCATCATCACAATCGAAAACATTTTCAAGAGTAACCAATCCCTTTGGAAGCTTGTTGGATTTCAACTGAATGATTTGTCCTTCATAAGCTTTGGCGATCTTTAGTTGGAGCTAGTCAGCAAATTATCCCAACTGTTGGATGAATAAGGCAATGTGTTCATCACTGTCAAACACTTGCCAACTTTGGTCATTGTCTAGAATGGATGGTCAGACTATAACTCAGACAGAGTGTTTGTTGTGAATGAGGTCAAAGGTAGGGTCAAACTGGGATCCAATTGCTGCCATGTGATCTACATCTGTATTTTGTTCTTTGGGCACCGTTTGAATGTTGAAGGCTTCAAAGCCCTCAATCAGGTCCCAAAGTCAATGTCTATAGGACCACATGTGACCATTCTTGGCTGCAAAAATTCCCCAGACTTGATTAACTACTAATTCAGAATCTTCAAACACCATTAGATGCCTAATGCCCATTCGCTCTGCAAGGCTTAAAACTTGCACCAGTCCTTCGTATTTAGCTTCATTGTTAGGAAGCAAACTAAAGCGAAAAAGACCTTAATTAATGCTTTTTCATTTGTATGAGGATATTAAACATATCGACTCTTATGCCTAACTTGCACCTTAGCACAGCCAGTGAAGCATCCATAGCTCGAGGTTGGATATACCGGGTTCTTTGATATTGTCAATTACTTGATCTTTATTGTAGATGACATAGGTACCCAACTTTGGTAGCATGGTAGCGGTTTACGAAGGATCAATATCTATATGTTAAGCTCAAGAGAACATCTTCTTGATTGGTCTGATCTTTGGTCACTTTTTCATCTTCCAGTAGCTCAGCGCAATACATTTATTGCTTGGTGATAGAAGTATGAGCGGCCTCAAAGTTGATCATGGCTTCGTCAACCAAATGTTCTGAATGTAGAGCTTCAGATTCTATCTTCATTTTCGCACCATGCTTCGTCCTGAGGATCATGTGCGACCAATCCAGGGACAAGTATCCACCTACCTTTGAAGTGAATTCTTGGGATAGATAGAGGCTGGACATGGGGGGAACATCTATGATCATAGTATCTTGCAACACTGTGATGCTAGGGCAGGCGAATAGAGTTAAGGGAAGGTCTTTGATGAGACCAACATTTTTTACTTTGTTTCCATCAAGCTCCATCTCTCCTCTTTTTAAAGGTTCATAGTTGAGCCCTAAAGCCTCAACTATCTATTTTGGCATAACTTTGGTGCTAGCCCCAGAGTCAATCATGGCATTGTGTAATAATTTCTTCCCTATAATGAGAGTTAAGAAGAAGGGTTTAGGCTTCAACTTATCTCTTACCTTAGCAGGGGCTTCTGCTATGCTATTTGTGAGAACTTTGGTAGTAGATGATTGATCAACAGCCTTTCCTTTGAGCGATTTATCCTTTGGTTCAATGATTGGATCCTCCCAGAGAGCCTTCTATAGTAATGTATTTTGTTCCAAAATGGCTAAGATATCCCACAGAGACACATTAGCGGATGATTTTTTTAATTGTTCCACCACATTGAATGGTGGTGGATTTGGAGGCTTCTACTCCTTAGCTCTTGTTATAACAATTTCCTTTTGCGACAGACATTGTGGCACCACTGTAGAGGTACTAGGCATCTAGTTAGAAGCACTTTTAGGCTACGGACTGACTAGCTGCGGAACGACTAGTTCGCCCGTGAATCTCCTCTTTGAGTGAGTGTTGTAATCAGACTCCACTTGTGATTTTTTTGATGGGGATGCATCATTAGCAAACACTACCTCTTCCTCTTCCATCCATGAGAAGAGTGCATGATCAAGAGCAATGTCTACTTCTTGCTCCAGTGACATCCCACGCATTTGTGCGGTGAGCACCACATTGTCCATTTGTGAAGAGGTATACACATAATCTCCTTGGTCAATGTCGTGCTTTGGTTGCGCTACTCTGCCACTTTTTTTTTTGTAGGTTGTCATGCGGGAAGTTTCAGGGCATATGTGAATCGCCGCAAGGGAAGCAACAGGGGTTGGTTTCATCAATTAAATTTGTTATCCCTGCAATTAGCTCTCTACTCGAGCTTAGGTTAGCACTCTGCAGCAGAGAAGGCACTAGTACTATTTGATTTGTTGTTTGTGCCTGCAGATTCGTGCAAGGGCCTCCTTGCAATTGGTTTTGTTGGTAAGAAGACCTTCCACCTTGATAATTTTGATAAGTTGGTTTTGGAGGCGCTACCTGGTTTGGCTTGATGAAATTTATTTCACTGACAATAGTATGCAACATTTCTTTAAACTCACTCATCTCTTCCTTTGAAGAGTCGGATGTAGAAGCAACATTCTATGGTGCATTTAGATATGTGTACATAGATTTAGGAGGAGCTAGTGTGCTAGTAGAAGGCATCTCCTGAGCAAGAACCGATATTTCTAGAAATATAGTAATGATGGGTCGGGGTGGCAACTTCCCGGTGTCTATCAAATTGTTCTTCGCCTTGACAGCGATGTTGTAGGCACCCGATAGTGTGGTCTTGCCCAAAGACTAGATCATCATGGAGATATCAAGATTGATAGATTTCAAGTAGAACATGAATGCATGATCGGGCGGGGGGTGGATATCAACTTGGATTCTTTTCCAACTTGTATGGAACCGGGCATTGAAGTTAGCCATGGCTTTCTGCGGGGCCCACTTTAGGACTGACAGTTGATAATATAGCGAGGACCAGTCTTCGTAGTTCAAAAATATTTGATAGAAAGGATCTTTGAGCTCATCCCAGGTTCTGATAGTGTTTTCTTGCAACATCCAGTACCAATCTAGTGCCTTGCCTCTGAAAGAGGCAGCGAGCAACCTTAGTGCTATATTTTGTTTTGTAACGTTGTCTACCAGACATACATTTGCAACATATTACAGATGTTCATATGGTGTTCTTGAGCCATCTCTAGTGAATTTAGGTATAGATTTTAGGGCAGAGACCGAGATAGTGGCACAAATGGCAGGTGCTACTGGTGCTACAAGAGGAATGTTAGCGTCCCATGCCACGTAATTTTTGTTAGCAGTGGGCAACATGGCTAGCGGAAGGGGTGGAGGAAGCAGAATGTTCACTAATTGGGTCATGAGTTGTACTGTCCCTAATGGCAACACTAATAAACCAGGGTTATTTGTTGTTTTGGATCTAGTTATAGGTTGATGGCTCATACACCCTTCTTAAAATTAGGTTCATTTAAGCTCAGTCCCACTGGGCGTGCCAAGAAAAAGAAAAAACTATTGATGCCAAAAATTGGAAAGGTAACAACCCTTTGTGGGAAACTCAGTTTATGGGGGACCTATTGTGCTAAACTAAGAGACCTCTAGATTTCTAAAGAAGTTGGCTTCTTCTTTAATTGGGGTTTGGAAAGGGAAAAGGAAGAAAATATAAAAATAAAGTATCTAACTAAGGCGATGCACCAGAATTTAGATAAAAGGCAAAATAAATCTATCTTTTGGATACGATCTAAGGGCATGTTCAGTGATTTGCTATGTCCTAGAATGATAGAAATTAAATATTGAAGCATGAACAGTACATTCAATGACAAAATAATTTTCACACTTATTCACTGAAAAGAGGAATCAAAAGACATGATCTAAACTAGCAAACTTGCATTAAAACTATAGAAGTTTCTCAAATGAACCATTCAAAGAATAATGGCACAGTATAAAGTTAATCAAATAACTTTAAGAAAAACAAAAAGTTCAAACAATGGCATAGTCTGTGAGTCTTTCTGCAATAATCTAATAACAATAAAAAGGTCTGGTGTATCTAAAATTCTATATTTTCTGCAATTCTTGAACTCTTGGAACTCTTGGAACTTTTTTCTTCCAACCCCTCTTCAAAAGAAAAGAGAAATATATATAGCGAGCATTCCCACCACCTCGTGAGTAGTAACTGAAAAGATCTGGTATCCTGAGCAATGATGTAGTAGCAATGATTCCCCTTGGCCGTTGTAACGGAAAAAGATTCAGGCCATAACATGTGGTTGCTCCCCTTCCAGGTGTATCCCCTATGAATGATGGCAGCGGTCCCGCTATAGTCCCATGCAAACAAGTGTCACCACCTAGTATAGGCAATTAGAACACATAGCATCATATTGCAGCCCATAGTTTTCTCCATCATTTTATTTGAAGAAGTACTTGCCAAAGAGACGCGTGGTGGTATTTCGTAGCCTGTAGTTCATTCCTCCTTCTCGTTGTTGAAGGCTTGCACTAGGAAGACATGTGGAAGTTTTCTTTTTCATTTGCGCCAACTGTGGAGTCTTCCAAAGGATATGTGGATGAAGGCTACGTGACACACGGTCGAGGCCTGAGTCAAAATTAAGTGGAAGCAGCCTTTAAGCATGCACGGTGACAACACATGGAAACATAGAGGGAGTCGGTAGAAGAGCAAAGGAAAGAATCCCTTCGGAGAGCACCTATAGGACATATGTCGGAGGCCGGCGGTCATTTATCAAAAAGGCCCAATGATGTTTACTTGAGGCATGGGCTAGTACTTAGAAAAAACCAAAACCCGAAGGGAGCTTGATGAATTTTATATTCACAAGTTAAAAGTGGACAAGTGAAGTAAATGTAAATATAAAAGGTTTATAAATGCCTTTATTGAGGATTGAGAGAAGATAGAAAAAATTAAAAATGATATAGCCAAGAGAAGTTGTTAGCTCCATGGGCCTTGGTAAATTTCAACATCATGAAATATTTTACACTTAAGGGTAGGTTTAAGATAGTCCATGGTTATGACTTCGCTATTCTCAACCATATGAGCAAGTGTTAAGAAAATTAATCTACCTTTCTATCTACTATCCTCCTTGGATAAATGTATTATTGAAGCTACCTATCCCCTATTACATCAAGTCCTTATAACGGTTCTCTATAAATATTTCCTCTATGACCCCCATGCCAAACCCTTCTGCAAAGAGAAATGTTAATATTAAACTTCCTAAAAATAGAAAATCTTCCCCTCACTAGAGAACCAAAATGATAGAAGCCATAGTACGAGGGGAAAAAGGGTCTAAATACAAAGGTTAAAACTTCTTTGGACACCAATTATCCCTCTCATTTGTATGAGCTACTTCTTGTGACCCCACCTAGAGAAAGAAAGGTTCTTGACCCTGAACAAATGGAAGTTAAAATTGAAAATGTCAATAAGAAAATAAAAACTTGAAAGACCCTAATCTTTTTTATATTGGGGAGATGATTGAAATTTATGATACAAAGGGAGAATAAAAAGATAATGAAGGGATATTATAGATTTTCTCCAATTTATTTGTTGGTATAATTGCTAAAAACACAAATAAATATTAAGGATAAACAAATTATGGTTGATACTAATGAAGAGGCTAATGATGGTGAGAAATTTCTTCCAAAAAAGAAGATGGGTTGGGTGAAGACTCTTCCAAGGATGACTCTGGGGAGGAATCTCAAGAGGAATATGAAGCAAAGGAGGAGAATAAAGATGAAAAAGAGAGAAAATGTAGAAGAAAATGAGAAAGATGATGCAAAGGAAACTGAGTTTCTTCAGATAGAAAATATTTCTCCCCCATCTCTAAGGTTTGAGATATCTTTTCCTACTATGGAGTAGGATTTTGTGGGTAAATAAAATATAGATTTTACCAAACTCTAAAATCTAGTGTAGGAGTTGTAAAAGAATATTGAATCTAACATTTACCAAGAGAAGATAAAATAGATGAAACTACCTTCACCAAAATTATAAATATAATAGAAGGTATTATGAAAAAGACAGTCATGGGGATTATTTCAAGAAAGTCCAAAAAAAAAAAATAGGTTAAGCACAAGGATTCTCAAAGTGAGGAGAACATGAATGAAAGTATGTCATTGAATGAGAAGGAACCATAGGAGGAATCTTTGGATTCCCTAATTGTGGACTAGAACCTTAAATGTTAGTTCTACTTTGGATTCTTCTTGTTTCTTGTTTCTTTTTTTTTGTTTTCTTAGGTGTTGTTTTGTTAAGCTTGCATGCCCTTTTACTATCTTTTATATGTTTAATTTGTTAATATTTTGAACTTATTGGATCAAGGCCCTTTTCCTTCTTACTTAATCAAAAATATGTTTTTTGAAGTATGACGGTCATCTTTTAACTTTAATAATAAAATATTTATAGAAAATTATATATGAAGAGTTATGTATTTATGTATGTATGTATGTATGTATGTATGTATGCATGCATGTATGTATCTGTATATGTATCTAGACATGTATGTATGTGGGTGAAATATTATAATATATAGAGTTATTTTATATTTATTTATTTGAAAATTATTTTTATATAATTAAGATAAAGGGTAAGGGCCCTCTCTCACTAACTTATATTGTTAAAAATGTATTACATAAAAAACCCAAAATAAGTATAAACATTATATTATAGTTATATACTTTTTTATTTATTCTATTTTACTTTAAAATTATTTTAAAACTATTTTATTATATTTGGTAATGTTTATTTAACAATTATTTTATATTTTTTAAAATAGAAATTTGTTATGTTTTAGTTTTTTTTATATAGAATAACAACATTAAGCTCTTTGGTATCACTGTATAGTGTAATAATGATTATAAAATAAAATAAAATAATTCAATTATATTTCATCATTTTTTTAAGATATTTATACTGATTGAGAAACATGTATTCTATAAATACAAATAACAATAAAAAAAACATTTTAATATATTTTAAATTGAAATTGTCTTCCTTTTGAGTGGCCCTTCTCATTGACTCAATTTTCTTCGAAATTCTAGTGGGATAGTATTGGTGCCAATCCAAATGGGATAAACCACCCACATTTACTTTGTTAAAAAAATATTTAATTATTTTGATTTGTTTATTTTCTAAATAAATTGTTTTATTTCAAAATTAATATTATTATTAATTTTGTTATTAACTTTTAATATAAATATTAAATATTTTATAATAAATTTAATTTTATTTAAAATTAGATTCATCCATTTCAAATAAATAAATTTAAGATATTATAATTAAATATTAAACGTTTTTAGTTTATTAAAATTAGGAAACACTATATTAAAATTAGGAAACAAA